>CM035435.1:11179092-11586592 GCA_020310875.1 Ceratopteris richardii | reverse complement strand
ATGGGCGAAAAAGATGAGTGAACTCGAGGAAAGCCTCAGAGAAACAAAGGCCAGGATAACTGAACTCACCTCTCAAACTCCCCCTCACACTACCCCACCACCCCCATTCCCATCTCCATCTAACCCACCACCTTCCAACCCGCCTCACCTAATCCCACCACCCCCTAGAGTAGGATCAGTCTTAGCAGATCAGACCTAAACATGATGCTTAAGGCATATGAGGCCAGAATCCAAGAAGGGCCAAACGTAACTGATCATGAAACGTGTTACCCTAGAGCAGAACTAGAGTTAGAACGAACCAAAATTTGTGCCAAAATGGTGGAATTGGCTAAGACCATGTTTGAAGCCAATCGCCTCTTTAACATTTCTAGTTCAACTAAGACGCAGTTGCACTTTGAAGGACTGTTAGAGAGAATAGAGAAGCTAATTGCACAATCAGAAAAGGAACCCACCTCTCAACACAAGGACAAGGCAAGTGAAAGAACCGGTCTTCTTGTCCAGGAAGCCTATGTGCTTGAAGCCTATGTGCCTAAGTCTACGGAGCCAGACACATCATCCTCTATGAATCGGTTCACACCAGAATTCCTACGCGAAATTCAAGAAGACAAATGGGCTAAAGAGAGTGAAGTCCCTCCTCCCATTGAACTTGTGGATGATGCACACGACCAATTCCCACAAGACATCCCATCCATTTATGAGGAGCAGGAGAGCACCCAATCTCAGGAAAGATTAGACTTTGTGTCTAACTCTTTACAAGAATTACCCCACTTCACAGGCCCATGGGAAGCTAAATCTACATGTATGAGAGCGCCCACGGTCATGGTACGAAATGAGGATTCAGTCATACCTAGGAACACAGAGATAGTGAAAAACACTAGAGTACAATGCAACCTCACCTTAGAAGAGCTACTCAAAGTAAGGCCAGAGCTATGGAAACATGTAGCCAAACAAGTACCAGAGATAGCGAAACCGCGTTCCCAGGTAGGAGCCCAGAGAACAGTGCCAGAAATACCATTGGACAAGATAGGAGACATGAGTGAGGGTGAAGAGGGAAACACATATCTTCCCATCACCCATCAAGGATACATGACCAAGGCCATTCTAGACTCAGGCGCATGAGTTGCAATTGCTACCACTTCCCTATGGAAGCGTTGGGGCAAGCCAGCACTCAGGCCCACGAGGATGAAATTGCAAATGGCCGATGGTCATCTAGAGAGACCCTTAGGGCTGTTAGAAGGAGTAACTCTCACCACGTGTGGTGTTGAGTTCGAGCATACATTTGCTATATGTGATTTTAGCAAAAATCATGCCTATGAAATGATCTTGGGAAGACCCTTTATGCGACAGTTGCAAGTGGTACAGGATTGGGGATCCAATTCTTTATACTTGCAACACTTAGGTGTCACGACCAAAGTAAATCTCAAAGATTACTCTCATAGAGATGTCCCTCCTATCCAATGGAATCCCATCCATAGAGCCAAAGATGATACTGAATCGGTGCATTCCATAGGATCAAGATCCTCATGGATGCATGAAGACACCCACTTATGGATGTGCAAAGTGGCAATAGAAGAAGAGGAAAGAGAAAAAGCTAGAGAGGTAGGTGCAAAAGAAACACATAGATCAATCCAAGACCTAGCCTATGCACCTGTAGTCTTCCCTGATGAAGAATTTGAACCCCACGGCTGGGCAGAAATCCTAGCAACAATGGATGTAGCCATCAATGAAGAACAATGGACACCTCACTGTGATGAGGATGGCTATGACATTTCAGTCTTCCCCATAGAGCCAATCATGGGAGAGGTAGTGTTAGAAGAGTGTGAACCTAGCCCTGATGCATTTGAGGATGCAAGTGACTCCGATCTAGAGTCAATCATTATGGACCCACCTTTTGCATCAGATGAAGAATACTTCTATGAAGTAGAATTTCAACCCCAGAGGCACGAAGAGCTTACAGATGATGTAAGGCTAGCCACACATGTAACTCCTAGGGAAGAAGGAAAGAAAAGAAAGAAGAGAGAAGTCACACCGAAAGAGGAAGAATCTTTGTTTGAAGTCCAGGAAAATTTTAAGAAGTATGAGGTAGATGACAGGAGAGTCATGATCAGAATGCCTAAACGAGAGGCGCAATCAGGAGAGGCCTATGATAACAAAGAAACCACCAAGAAAATAGTAGTAGCCATAGAAGAAGGAGAAGAGAAATGCACGTACATAGGCCATGACTTAACCGAGGAAGAAGAGCATGCATTAATAGCCTTGCTAAGAGAATACAGAGATGTATTTGCTTGGAGTTACAAGGATTTGGAAGGTGTAGACCCTGACATATGCTCACACACTATCCCCATGACCTCAGATGCCAAACCTTCTAAGCAAAAGCCATACACATATAATGATAACTATGCTGCTAAGATCAAAGAGGAGATAGATAGACTGGTAGAAGCTGGATTCATCTATGAGATTGAGCACACTGAGTGGGTATCCCCAATCGTAGTGGTGCCCAAGAAAAATGGAAAGCTACGTGTATGCATTAACTTGAAGAAGGTCAATGCAGCCACAATTCGAGATAACTATCCGCTTCCTATCACAGAACATCTCTTAGAAAGAGTAGCAGGCAAGGAAGTGTACAGCTTCCTTGATGGATTTTCGGGCTACAACCAGGTAGCCATTGCTCTAGAGGATCAGCATAAGACAACTTTTGCCACAGAATGGGGCATATTCGCCTTTCGGGTAATGCCATTTGGGCTTACCAATGCACCAGCAACCTTCCAGAGGCTGATGTGCCATGTATTTAAGGAGTTCCTGAGGAAGAATTTAGAAGTCTATGTTGATGATCTTTGTGCTCATTCCAACATTAGACAAACCCATATCCCGGAACTCCGACAAATCTTTGACAAATGTAGAGAATATCAAGTCTGCCTAAACCCAGAAAAGTGCGTTTTCATGGTCAAGCAAGGCAAGATTCTAGGATACATAGTGTCAAAGAATGGCATATCCACTGATGAAGAGAAAGTGAGAGCCATAGCCGAGTTACCTAGGCCAAAGAACGTCAAGGAAGTGCAAGCCTTCATGGGGCATTGTGGTTACTACCGCCGGTTCATTCATATGTACGCTGTCATTGCAAAGCCCATGTATGGACTCTTGACTAACTTTGAGTGGACTGATGAATGTGAGAACTCCTTCAATGAGCTCAAACGACGATTGTGTTCAGCACCAATCTTGACCACCCCGGATTGGAACAAGCCATTCCATGTTCACGTGGATGCATCCAATTATGCTATTGGGTGTGTACTCGCACAACCTACGGGTGAAGGTAATATGGATCTTCCAATTGCCTATGCTAGTAGACAGTTGAATGCAGCTGAACGAAATTATACGACTACTGAGAGAGAAGGACTAGGCATGGTATATGCGGTTAAAAAGTTTAGACATTATCTGCTTGCAAATAAGTTTAAATTTTTTACTGATCATCAGGCATTGTTGTACTTGGTAAACAAGCCATGCAATACAGGAAGATTAGTAAGATGGTTTCTCTTACTAATGGAATATGATTTCGAGGTTGTGGTAAGGAAAGGGAAGACTCACTTGAGAGTAGACCATCTCTCTAGGCTCACATCTGGAGAAGCCCCACAAGGAGTATCGGATGATCTTCCTGATGCTTACTTGTTTAATTTGGAAGTTGTGCCGCAGTGGGCTAAACCATTAGTGCTAGTATTGACATATGGGCCTAACCACCCAGTCATAAACACTCAAGATAGAGAGGTAGTAAAAGCCCAAAAGTATCACATCATGGCAGGAAGTATGTACAAGCACATGGATCAAGGGATCTTGGCGTGTTGTGTAGAAGAGGACGAGTACGCTAAATGGTTGCAATTAGCACACGTAGGTGCATTAGAGCAACACTACTCAAAGCAACGAACCCTACAGACTCTAAGGAGACTCGGAGTGCATTGGCCGACTATGGAAGCCGATGTCCAGAAGTTCTGCAAGGAATGCCCAGTCTGTTGCACTAAACCACCTGTGGAACATGCCACTCTTTATCAAGAGTCCATAGTGCCAGATTGGAGTGAACCACTAGTATCCTTCCTGAGGACGAAAACATTCCCTCTAGACATGACCCTGGTTAGGAAAAGGAGTTTAGAACAAGAAGCCCAGGATTACTCACTCATTGGTGATAATCTTTACAAGCGTGGTAAGGATGGTTACCTGAGACTGTGTGTCCATGAAAGTGAATATCTCAAGATCTTGGAAACTGCTCACCAAGGTATAGCGGGAGGACACTTTGGACCAGATTGGGTGATCAAAGCGACACTATTTGCGGGCTTCTGGTGGCCGACCCTTCACATGGATGCACATACCTATGTGAAACGGTGTGATGTTTGTCAAAGAACTCAGTATCCTATACGCAAAGATGAGATGCCACTGAAACCTATGATGGGTGGACGTGCATTCTCTAAGTGGGGAATAGACTTTGTAGGTCCTATTAATCCCCCAGCTAAGGGTTCACATGCTGAATACATCATTGTTGCCACAGACTATCTAACGAAATGGGTAGAGGGAAAAGCTACGACAAAGAACGACGCTCAGACAACTGCTAAATTCTTGTTTAAGAATGTATTCACAAGATACGGGCTACCTATAGAGCTAGTAAGTGATAGAGGCACTCACTTCTTGAACGAAGTAATTGAAAATCTACTCGAAGAATTCTTGGTAGTTCATAAGAAGTCTGCCCCCTACCACCCACAAGCTAATGGTTAGGCCGAAAGCACAAACAAGATTCTGTGCAACGTGTTGACCAAACTAGTGAATAATAAACGCTCTGATTGGGACAAATAGCTACACCATGCTGTTTGGGCATACCGAGTCGCCTACAAAACGGTACTCCAAGCCACCCCCTTTCAGATGGTATTTGGCCAAAACGTTGTGCTGCCATTGGACTTCTTGATACCTACACTGAAAGTAGCGCAAGAGCACGAATGGACGAGTCATGAACTCTTCTCTAGACTTTTTGACCTCGAACAATTAGGAGAAACAAGACTGAGAGCAGCTGTAGGGATATATGCAGCTAAGAAACGAAGGCATACTTTGATGCCCATGTTAAGGATAAAGGATTGAAGGTAGGCGACCTAGTATTAGTCTACACTTTGAAACAACATGCGAGGAAACTGGAGAAAAGAGGCTACGGACCCATGATCATTAATAGAATCTCAACAAGTGGAGCAGTGCAACTAGCCACACTAGAGGGCGATGTTCTTCCAAGTTACATAAGCGGATGTAGGGTCAAGTTGTATCAGGAACCTCTCACAGAGGAAATGCTAAGTCGACTCAATACTGCTAAGAAACGCAAAGAAGAAGAAAAGCGAATTCGAGAAGAAGCTCAATCAGAAGCTTTAGAGTGCATACGAAGAATGAAACTAAGAAGACAAGGCAAAGAGCCACCTAGGCCAGATACATATGCAGAACAAGGATATCACGTGGCTATGTGTGAAGTTTCAGGTATTAGCTCTCATAGGATAATTGATCGACGTCCTTTTATAACCTTAGATATAGGACAAGGAAAGGGTGCAAGGACTGTAAGAGCCTTGATTGACTCAGGTGCAGCCACTAGTGCTGTCAAATTGTCTTACTGTCAAGAATTGAAAGTAACTGTCAATCCTATAGAAGCATACCTCATAGGATTGGGAGGTGTGGAAACCCCTTGCATGGGCGAGGTGGATCTTCCCATCTCCATTCAAGACGAAGTGATGACAGTCAAAGTGTTAGTGTGTCAAGATGAGGACCTCACTGAGCCTCTTGTCGCTGGATCTATGATCATGCAGTCAACCTAAACCTAAGAAGTGGACTTCTTCAAGTATGGGTAGATCATAGCCGAATTACAGTTGAATTGGAAAATGAGACACTCAAGGAACTAGGCAAAGCACAAACTCCTGGTCCTTACAGGGGCGCACATGAAGTTGACAATGCTATTCTTGTCCAAAACTGTATGATGCAGAAAGAGGCTTGTCTCAACAACGAAGTCAGGGAGAGGACGAAACTCCCTTCTTTTCCAAAAACTAGAAGGTTGCTGCAACCAAAGGCAGATTGAATACAGAAGAAGCAGAACACTACCTACATTGGAGGCCAAAAAGAGGAGCAAAGCAGATTGTTTCAGCCGTTGAAACAAGTATGGAGGCGAAAAGGCGAGCACTCTGCTCCGACCAAGCCAACCCCACGGCCAAAACCTCTTGTTAGTAGTCAACAACACGACACTAATAAGAAGTCCTTCATTAATTCTTCTGCGAAAGTGACGTCTATTTGGGTACCCAAGAAGTCCATGAAGGCCAGCCCACAATCACGACAAATCTAGGTGCCTAAGGCTTGCTTGCGGGCTCAAATAGCTACACCAAGGCCACAACCAGTACAACATGTTTCACTTACTCGAACTTCTGAAGCCCAATCTTACACATCACGCACGGACACATATCCTTCCATGAGCACAAGTAGAATCACTTGTAAATGGGTCCCTAAAAAGCCCCATTTTCAAGTAGATACCCCTATCACACTGTCCAGAGTCTCCACAAAATCAATATCAAAACCCATCCACTGCATTTGGCAACCTAAAACTTGTCATAAACCCCCGGACCCCAGTTGTAAATCCTTGTCCACCTACTAACTACGTCACTCTCACACTACATCGTTCCGCGTAGTTCTTAGGCCTACCCAATACCTAACTACACACACAAGCACCGAGCACTTACTAACCCCCTAATCTCTCCCGAACCTCATGTTAATGTTGTAATGGGGACAAAACGGTTCTATCTTGTCCTTTACAATGATAACACATATTTCTATATTCTCACAGAGTCAAGAGGCAAGAAGTAACATGGCAAATACGGTAGGAACTAGCTCTCAGACAGGCACCAGCCCCCAAGTCGTGGACATTGAAAGTCTCCCAAGTTGAAGAGGAATTGAAGGAACGCCCTGTGGCATTAAGGGCATTACATGCCATACCGGTTCAGAACCCTCCACAAGGGCACACTATGCCAGTCAGTAAAAACTCTCATTGGTTCAGTGATGTGGCAGGAACCCTAGGTGAAGGCACTTATATGTGGGAGGCCGAGATAGAATTCAATGGGCGCTGGGGCAGGTATCACTTTTTCACCAGGGAATTTGAGAGACTGCAGAATAATGAAGGATTGAAACCTATATGGAAGAAGGCAGGACTCTACGAGTACTTCAAATTCCAATTGCCAAAGCTCGATTTTCTAAGGTGCTCTTATTTGATTAGCACCCTCACTCCGAGCAAAGACAAAAAGGGATACAGCTCCTTTGTCCTCCCATCTCTCACAAGGGGCAATGAGCTCAAGCATTTTAGATTAACTATCAACTTGGTGTTGGAAGCTCTAGACATGAAAGGTATGCACATTCCTATGGAGAAAGAGACTATGGTCCCCGACAATATGAAGAACAGGAATCTGACAAAGTTAAAAGACATGGTGGCAATGACGCCTACAATCGCTATTCATTTGCGAATGGTCATGCAGCACTTTGCATTTCCCGCCCAAGAGAGGTTCACAATGCCACCTAAAAAGATATGATTTAGTTTATACTTGGCTGATGCCTTTGATTTGACAATCAACATGCCCCACTGGATTATCGACCAAATCCACTTGGCGCATCAAAGGTGGTATAAAAAACAAAAGTCTGTACTGTACGGATGCTCTGCTCTGACCAAGATTGTGTATAGATGTCTCGCGTATGATGTACCAGTGCAAAGGGCACTCATTTGGACCAGGGTACAAGAGTTTCAGCGCCGATTATCCTCCGCAGGACCACCATCCAAGAAAATGAGAGGTGCCGTTCAGATGCCCTGCGCACAAGCCCGCGGCGCGACATTGACTCCAGAGACCACTCCACGACTTCCAAGGCGGGTGCAACCCTTCACTATCAGATTACCAAGGCACAACACTGACGGACCTAATCTGGTGTTCCCACCCGTACCAACCGACCTAGAGTTTCCTCACGGATTCACTTTAGAAGACCTAACTGATGAGGAGGTGGCCAGAATCATCGACGCTGTTAATGCAGAAGTTGAGGCAGAACAAGCTAGTGGGCAACAAACGGCTACAGACCAACCCCATCCCAGACAACCAGATGTCGTCGATGTAGAGGGTGAAGAAGAAGGAGAACAAGAGGAGGAACACGAGGAGCAATCAAATGAAGAAGAGCAGGAATATGATCAAGAAGCTCTACAGGTACTTGAAGGGGCCCCAGCTTATACGAAAGCATTGAAAAAGCTCTATGACACCATGAATAGAGTTCAAGAGCAACATAGACTGTCCCTAGCAGCAGGCAAGGCCCTTATGAATCAGATCCTTGAGGAGGAAGGCATCGACGAGAAATATCGTGCCACCCTTGACATGATATCTGAGGCATTAGGCGTCCCTAAAACGGTGCATACCGCCCTTGCACAAGCACGAAGAACGGAACAAAGATATGGCAGACGCCCCCCTCGAGCATGAAAGCAGATGAATGTACTAGTATCAGAACCACAAGGCACATCCACAACCACGGGCACCGCACACACTGTCCACGATACTGAGGAAACCCATGTATCAAGTGAACCTACATCACCCCCTTTGCCACCCCTGCCTCCAACTCCACCACATTCACCTCCCACAACCAGTGTAACCACGACCGTCACCACCTCCGAGTCCACTACCCATACCGAAGCACAGACCGTCACACAACCCACACACCCTATCTCCACTTCCTTTGTCTATACGACCACTGAAACAGTAGTTCCAACCGCTGCCACAGAAAATCTCAACCCCCCGATCACACTCCCCGACGGTTCGTATTCACAATTGCACACACCACTGTACACTTTCACTACTATCACCACACCCACAATTCCAATATTCACAGTCACTCCCACTACCGCATCCACTGTTGATTTTATGGACATCTCACCCACCTCAGCACCCCTCCCTCCCCCCATACCCCCAACATCTCTCATCCCCCCACCTCCCACATCACCATTTTCCAGCACCGTATCCACACTTCCATTTCCCTTCCCCTCTGCATTCAACACCCTAGCCGCATCCACCCCTATCAATAATATATTTAATAATATGTATCAGTGTATGTCGCAACTGCAACAACACTACCAACATCTTGATAACCAACACACACGACTCTTTCGAAGCCATGAGGAACTTCAACTCCGATTCATTGATCTCGAAAGGGAAAAGCGGCTACTACAACAACAACATGCCACTTTACAAGAACAACATGAACAGTTAGTAGCCAATCCACCCCAGTCAGATGCAGAGGAAAGACAACATATGGATGAATTGCTACACTCCCAGATAACGGAGAATCTCAAACTTAGACGCAACCTGGCCCTCCTACGAAAACACATGTCTACAACTCTCGAAGAGAATAAACACCTACAGAAACAGAATGAAGAGAACTTGGAAGTAGCCATGGAGGGTTCCCCGCAGGAAATCGACCCAGAAAAATTCAAGGCCATTCCCTTAGAGAATATGAAAACTGTGTTAGAAACCCATGCCGACCTCCTGGAGGCCCATGCAGCGTTAGAACGAGAAAGGGATGATCTACTTAAGCAACTGGCAACTCAGCAGGAGTCACCAAGCAAAGCCACAGCCACAGACGACACATCCGAAGAAGTCACAAAACTCAGAGCAGAACTCGAAGAATTACGCAGCAAAGTCATGCAAACAAACGTAAGCCCTCTCCCCATGTCGAGCCCGAGCCTGAAGATCTAGTGCCAATCGAGATAGAGGAAACAGGGGGCAAGCAAACAGACGAGGGCATGGACACCATTGAGATAGAGGCTCCTGACTGGATGCAGAAGTTGGAAAAAGTGGCCACAACCCATGATGATAGGGTGGCAGTCTAGATAGCATCTATGTCACGCTTGGAAGAGGTAGTCATAAAATCGGACTATTTTAGGAACCTCTCTCATCATAGGTGGATCGGCACATCTGACGATTTGTATGTTCCCTTCTGTGTCTTAATGGCGGACTACAATGCCGAAATAAAGCAACATACCTCAAAGGAACCAACCTTCGCCACACAATTCGCACCGGAAGACATCCCAGCGAGTGCCAAGCAGGGCAATATTCATCAACCGATGTGGAGGATTCGTCTACTGGAAACCTACCCAGAAATGGTCAGAACATGGAATAACATGCCTTTGTACATCAAATACAACCCATGCTACTGCCCTGTGTTTCAAAGAAGGTCATGGCCGGAATACACAAAAACGGTGCTGACAAACAAAGGATGTGAGAAATGGCTCAATTATGTTTACTTAGCACCACCCACAGGCCAACCTACCATAGGATACATGATCTCGACGATTCGGCATTGGGGGGTCAGGTTTAAAAATGTGCCAGATGTCATGGCCCAAATGTGCTTGAAAATTTTTGAGCTCATGTTGGTCACATTCCGGACTTTCAAGAATGTCAAGGAACCTCATCTGTCAGCCCTTGGATTTAATGAAGGAAATCAGGACCTCGTCTACGACATGAGCGCAACCCCATCTATTAATGTTGTATATGCATGGCACGCACGTATCAAGTATCTACCAGCCTGCTTCAAACAGACGTTTGAAGAAATGTTTGTCACGGGATTCTGGGAATATCACTCAGAGATATTCATTCCCAGACCATCACATTTATTGCAGTTGTTTGCAGTGGAACATGCTCTCCATTCAGAAAAGTTACGTATACCACATCCAGAGGTTCCTGGGCCGGTAGATTGGGATGCTCTACTCACGCACTTGGCCAAAGGGTTGCGCATTGCAGAACACCACTTAGCACAAGACGTCGTCGAGTACTACATCCAACGAACCACCCAACAAGGGTCTGTCAGGGATGACAGACGTGAGAGAGGGGGGGTGTTGGAACTGAAGGACTCACCAGGCAAGGAAGCTCACGAAGGGAGTCAGAGAGAAGAGAAAGTACAAGCAGACAAGGCAGTCAACGACGATCCGGCAAGTAGGCCAATATTTTTTCAAGACACTGACGCATATAAGAGAGGTGGACACACAAGGAGAAGGAGCAAGTAGGGAGCTCCAGGAAATGTATGTCAAAATGCTAGAAGAAATCCCTACAAAAATAGTGATTTTCATCACTAAAAACCCTTGTAAATACCATTTCACATTTGTGTAGCTCCATTTTGTGCAAGCCAAGGAGTCCTTGAGCTTGAGGAGCTTTAGAAGTATCTACTTGTCAGTTTTCACATTTTTTAGACTTCGTTTGAACCTCCAAATAGGGTAGAGAACCTAATTTTTAACTAGGCCGGACACTAGGTCTAGACAAGTCCAAAACCTAGTAAAAAACTATAAATAGAGCTAGAGAGCTCATTTTTGGGGTTAGATTGTAATAGGTTTGAAATTGTATGAGCTTTTGGAAAGTAATCAAAGAACTCCATTGCTTCTCACTCTTTGTCTTGCCGTGTGTGCATGTGTGTGTGTGTATGTGTGTGCATGTTAGTGTGCTTCTCACTCACGCACTTGTGCCTCCACTCGCTCGAGGTCTTCATACCATCCTCACGTCTTCCTGGATTGACATTAAAGGAGGTTTTACTCATCACTGAGCTACATGCTACTAGCTTGATCACTATATATGTAATCAAAGATAAATCAGAGGTATTCAATACACTTAAACATTATCATGTGTATGCAGAAAGAATCACAGGTCAAAAGTTGAAGAGACTAAGGTCAGATGGAGGGGGAGAGTATTTCTCTAATGAGTTCAATGATTACTCATGGAATGCACGTATAAAAAGGGAAGTCACTTGCAGGTACTCTCCTCAACAGAATGGTGTAGCAAAAAGGAGAAATAGAACTCTTGTTGAGTTTGCAGGATCAATGATGAAGGAGAAAAAATGTCCAAATTATTTGTGGGCTGAGGGTATAAATACAACTACATACTTGGTTAATAGGTTACCACGTAAAGCTTTGTAGGGTATGACACCATATGAAGCTTGGTGGGGTGAGAGACCTACCTTAGATCATTGCAAAGTATTTGGATTTTTGGCTTATGCATATGTGCCATCTCAGTTGAGGCATAAATTGGAACCTAAAGCTAAAAAGTATGTGTTCATTGGATATGATGATAAGTAGATGGGTTATAGGTTGTGGAGTCCATCCACAAAGCAATTCCTTGTATCAAAGGATGTTACATGTGATGAGCAGGGTACTTGGTATGTAGGTACAATCAATAATCATGTAGGTGATGAAGAAGTCTTAAATCAGAAGAAAGGTAAATCAAAGGTTCAAATATTTGATGAAGCAGAGAACAATGAAGTAAAAGTTGAAGTTGAAGAAGTGCCAAGGTTTGTTCTAGAATGTGATGAACCAGAAACCTCAAGAAGTGGAGAACTCAGAAGGTCATCAAGACACAAATGGCAACCTACAAGGTATAGCTATGACACTTCCTTTTTGACTACTAGAGATTATGCTTACATGGTGAAAGCGGATGAAGACCCTTCTACATATGAAGAGGCAAACGATAAGGAAAATTTGGAGAAAGCTATGCAGGAAGAGTATGATGCATTGATGGAGAGTGAAACATGGGATTTGATTCCTAAACCGAATAGTGAGAAGATCATTGGATGCAAATGGGTTTATAAGACAAAGAGGTATGCAGATGGAAATGTGTCTAGGTATAAAGCTAGACTTGTTGTGAAAGCGTATGGTCAGACATATGGTATAGACTATGATGAAACCTATATCCTTGTGGCAAAGATAACAACCATCAGGACACTCATAGCCATTGCTACATGTAAAGTTTGGAGATTATGTCAATTAGATGTGAAAAATGCTTTTCTTAATGGTTATATTTCAGATGATGTTTTCATGGAGCAACCACAAGGGTTCAGAGATAAAAGGTATTCAGAATATGTATGTAAGCTCAAGAGAGCTTTGTATGGTTTGAAGCAGGACCCAAGGGCATGGAATTATAGACTTGTAAAGTTCTTGAAGGAACTTGGTTTCCAAGTATCTAAAGCTGATAGTAGCTTGCTTGTCAAAGCAAGTGATGATGGGTTCATTTATATGTGCACATATGTTGATGATATAATCCTTACATGTATAGATGAGAAGGGCATACTAAGTCTCAAGAAATAAATGGAGAAAGAGTTTAAGATTAGTGACTTGGGAGACTTGTCATATTTCTTGGGCACGGAGATCTCATATACTCAACATGGAGTATATGTGACTCAAGAAAGGTAGTTGAAGAACTTGTTGATCAAGTTTAAAATGGAAGATTGCAGGGTAGCACCTACTCCCATGGAGGTGAAACACAAATTGAGAAGATATGGAGGAGAAGAATTCAAGGATATGAAGTTATATCATAGTCTGGTTGGTAGTCTAATCTATGTTACATTAACTAGGCCTAATTTGTCATATGCAATTGGAGTGTTGTCTCAATTCATGCATTGCCCTAGGAAAGAACATTGGGCTTTAGGACAAAGAGTGTTGAGATACATTAAGGGTACACTCAAGGAAGGTTTGTATTATGGTTTTACATGAGATACAAACATGAAGATATATAGTGATATAGATTGGACATGTAATCCTGATGCTAGGAGATCAACATATGGATACTTGTGTTATGTGGGAGATAAATTAGTCTCTTGGTGTTCTAAGAAGTAACATACAATTGCTTTTTCATCTACAAAAGCAGAGCATAAAGGTATGGTTGAAGCTACAAAGGAGTCATATGGTTGAAAACTCTCATGAAGAGTTTTGACATCATTCAGAGTACACCCAATATTCATGGAGATAATATGAGTTCATTATATCTAGTTGCTAATCCTATTTTTCATGCCAAGACTAAACATATTGAGATTCAGTATCACTTCTTAAGGGAGAAGGTGATTGATAAGGAGATTGAAGTAATACATACTTCAACAAAATATTAGATTGCAGATATGCTAAGCAAAAGCTTGGATGGACCAAAGCTACAAAGATTTAAAGACATGGAAGGTATAAAGAAGATAGAGAAAACCCAAACTGATGATTGAGGGGGAGCTGTTGGTGCATGAAAACCATCAATTGATGTTATAGATAAAGAATTGAAGTCAAAAGATGAAGAAAAGATAAAAAAATAAAGTTTGAAGATAGGGTACATTCAAGAAATGAAGACATGTATACATATGTACATTAAACTTGTAGTTAGCTCACATATACCTTTATTATGGTCATGAGCTTGTACATATATGTCTATATATACAAGGAGAAAGTCAGTTCCAGTATGAGTGAGCATGAGATGAGAAGAATTAGATGTTTTAAGAGTCACTAGACACTTTAAAAATGAGGAAGATCTCTCTCATCATTCAGATCTAAGGTTTTCTGAGTAGAAAGAAAAGTTGCACCCGATATTTCAATGTGTTCTCCTTCTGCGTTTGATCATTTAAGAAATCCTTTTGCAGATGTCTAATTCCATAGTTAATTCTTCTATGGTTAATATTTGAGAGCCTAATTGTAAACAATTTGAGAGAATTTTATGTAGGAACATTTCTATGTGAAGAAGTGATGAGTGTCTTCTGAAACAGTTGCAATCTCGATGGTCAAAGAATTGATCAGATCTCAATGTATAGTGTAAAGTTTTACACAAATGAGGAGTCAAAATCTAAGTTGGAAGGTAAGACATCTATGGCTAAAAGCATTTAATTAAATGGGTTGTAGTTTGGGAGAACCATGCATTAGAAGTTATATGTGTCAAAGTCGACTATATAGGAGGACAGTTTTAGACATAGGTAGATTGTTTGAATCATTTCTCAAGATCTACTAAATTTTTTGAGAAGATTTAACTTGAAGAAGGTGCCAAAACATTAGGCAACACCTCGTATAAAGTTTTATTGAAAAATTTATCCATTTGGTAAGTCAATGAGTGAGTTATGTGCAACATACTTTTTTGAGTAGTGACGCTCTTCACAGTTAGTCCAAATCTTGATAGTTTAGCATTGGTCTTCCAAAATTGATCAAGGTTTTGAGTTATTCTTGATATAGCTTGTAACATCAAGGATAGCTTGTTCTTTTAGAGATTAACACTGTCCATCAACCTGGTCATGATGTTGTGGTAGAGGAACTTTGCAACACTTGCTGCCTTATTGTCCTTCAACACTACTGCTTCTACCCACTTCGTGCAATAATCTGTAGCTACTAAAATATATCTATTATCACGTTGAGTAATAGGCTTGATAGGACCAAAAAAATCCATGCCCCATTTTTGAAATGGATCCAATGGCAAAACAAGATGATAAAAAATCGGATCCAAAATATTTGGTTGGTCGGTTTTTTGACAAATCACACATCTTTTAGCAAAATCATAAGCATCCTTTAATACAGTAGGCCGCCACAAACCTGCTTGTGAAACCTTTTTCCCTATAATATCACCTGACAAATGTCCTCCTCCTGCTCGTGAATGTGCTTCTTGCAAAACAGCTAGTTGCTCAAGATCTAGTACAAACCTTCTAATGACCTGATCGACCCTTTTCTTATACAATGCACCAGCTATAACCAAATATGGTCTATGTTTAAGAGCAAAATTCTTCCTCTGATCTTGTGTAAAATGTTTAGGTAATGCTCCATCAGCTAGAAACACTAATAATTGGTCATACAAGGGATCAGATTCAACAATTTGTGCATTGAATAACTCCACATCTGGAAACTCATCACTAACACCTATCGGTGCTTCCCCTGACTCCAATCTACTGAAATAATATGCCATTACATGTTCTTTACCTAGAGTATGAATAATGAAAAAATCAAATTCCTACAACAAAAGCATCCACCTTGTCAAGCTTCCTGTTAATAACGACTTTTTGATCAAATATACTAAAGCTTGATGATCAACATGAAAAATTACTTTATTGCCCAAAAAATAATGTATAGATTTATTAAGCACATACACCATTACTAATGCTTCTCTTTCAGTCACCAGATAATTTCTTTCGGTTGAACATAACAGCCTAGTGGCATTATACACTCACCTATACAATCCTTTTTCTTTTTGTTGCATCAACTCTGCTCCAACTATGATATCTGATGCATCAACAAATATGTGAAATGGCAAATACCAATCTCGTGGCTACAAAATTGGTGCTACTGAAATCATTTTCTTCAATAACTAAAATGATTTTTCTTGAGCTTCAACGGACACGAATGGAACATCTTTCTTTGTTAGATGAGCTAGAGGTAATGAAATATTAGCCAAGTAACTTAAATACCGAGAATGCCAATTGATTTGTCCAACAAAACAAATGATTTCTTTCATACTTGTCAGGGCTTTTGCTATCCTAATGGCTTCAATCTTTTTAACATCAATAGCCATTCCCTCTTGAAAAATAACATGGCCTAATAAGATCCCACTCTGCACAGCAATGACACTCTTGAATGGATTGAGCACCATCCTGAATTTCCTACATCTGTTAAAGCAATATTTCAGATGCAACAGGTGTTGTACCTTTTTCCAAATACTAAAAAGTCATCCATAAAGACATGCATGAAATCCTACAAATAAGGTCCAAAAATGTTATGTGCCACATAATTGAATGAGGGCGGTCCATTTTTCAAACTAAAGCTCATGAATATGAACACATAAGCACCAAATTCTGTAATAAATGCACTCTCGTGTTGATCCTCCTCAGCAACACAAATTTTACTATAGCCGAAAAATCCATCCAAAAAACTACACATCTCATGTCCAGCTATTGCATCCAATATTGCATCATAAAATGGCATAGGGAAGGGATATATAATCATTGCTGCATTCAATTTTCTATAATCAACACAAATTCTCAACTTGCCATTCTTTTTAGGAACCACTATAATAGGAGACAACCATGTGACTTGATTAATTGGTTTGACTGCACAACTAGGAATACATCTTTCTTTAAATTTATCCTATGATGATGTAGATCTGGGTCTATACCTTTTATCTGTGAGTAGTCCCAAGCAACTACATGCACATACTCCTTCAACAAATAAATCAGGTCTTCAAGGAACTGACCTTCTAATTCTTCACTGAATCTCACCATCTTTGGTTCACCATTCGTTCCCAAATTAACTTCTTGAAGTTCATCCTCTTTTACCCTACCAAAATTTGCATATTTTTGTTCATATATCTTTTCGGCCAGTTTTTCCTGTTGCTCCTATTTCTACTGCACTAGAATTTCCAAACTTTTCTCAAACATCCGTCTCAGCTCTGTGCCTTCTAATGTGTCACCTTCAACTGGTTCACTTTTTTCCTCCAACAAAGCTTCTTCCTTTGATAACACACCTTCCACATCTACTTCCAAGACTGGTACTACTGTTGGGTTTGCCTTCAAAAATTCCTCTTCTTTGTCCTCTTCAATCTCGTCGTCTAAACTAATGGTTTGATCCATCAGTGGTTTCTCGTTACCGACATGGTTCTTCTACCTCTCATTGGTATGGTGACCTTCTTTTTGTCTTTTGCGATCACAACCACATTCAATCCTCAATCTTGCTTAACTTTAGCCAAACAGAACCAAGGTCTACCGAACAACATTTCATATGAGTAAGTAGACTCAGACATTCAAATTACCACAAAATTTACCATGAATGACATTCCTGCAATTGTGATTGGCTGCTACTTCAGAATGCCCAAAGGTTGGACTCTAGTTTGATTTGCCATCTTTACTTGAAAAGGTGCTGGAGCCAAAGCCCCACTCCCGATTTATTTAAAAAATGTGTTCATGTAAAATATTAACTCTCGATCCACCATCTAACAAAACCTCATCAAATGAACTTTGTTTATACTATGCCTGAATTACTAGCACAACACAATCCACATCAGCAGGATCAGTATTATTAGTTGATGTTGAAGGTACCTGCATAGTTGCTGGCTCTAACTACTGTCCAACTAGCTTCTTCTGCAATTTCTCTCTAAAAGTTGGTACCAAAGATAATAAGTGATCTAAGGACAATTGCAAAGGAGAGTTAAGTATTACCTCGAACCAGTCCTTATCTTGTTCTTGCTTGGTTGCCATTGTGTGATCCTTCTTTGTTCTATGCATAGATGTTTCAGCATCATCCTCGTGGGATAAAATCTGAAATCTCTCGTTCTTTTGCTGATCTTGCTGGATTTGTTTCTAAACTTGGTCCCTTATCTATCTTTGCTCTTCCCAATCAATAGGACGTTTATTCTTGGACCTTGTAACCACCAAGACATCCACATCCTTGACTTTACACTTGCAATCACAATTCCTCTGATTTTCATGGTCTGATGTCGACTTCCTGATGTACTTGCACCTAAATCGTTACAACATTCTTAATCTGATAAATCTATTACAACAACATTCGCTTGAGCAGTTTGCTGGTCGTGTTGCTGCTACTACCCTTGGTGGCTATTCTAATTATAATGGACCACTGCTATACCCCTTTCTTCTCTATGCTTTACCCATAAAGGACAATTAGGCCCAATCCAATGGTCTGGTATATAACAATATCCACATGGCATCACTCTCGGTGGTCTTCCCTATTGATTCCATTGTTGATTACTTGATAATTTCCTTCCTGGTTGGCCCGATCTCTCCATGGATTTCTTCATTGCTACTGCCTCTAAAAACCACCACATCCTTGAACTGGAATGTTCTGATTTGCTACAACCTCATTGTTATTTGTATTTTCCTACCTTGAGCTTTGTTCTCGATTTTTGGGATTATACCAACATTGACTTGTTGTATGCCCATCTTTATCACAAATTTCACAAAACCTTTTCTCCTTTGGAGCAATTATATAGTATCCATGTTTCTTTAATTTACTAATCAAAGCTTCCTCTTTACTTTGCTAAGCTTTATGTTTGCGGTGCATTCTCACCACAACCTCTTCATCCTCACTGTCCAATTCAAAATCAATCGTACCTTTCTCTGACTCTATTTCTGAATCAGATTCAGCATCTAAACTAGAGTCATTGTGCCTCTTCTTTGATATGCAAAATCTTCTTTCAACTCTTGTAGCTGCTAATATTAATACATGAAAACCATTAGCTATATCCACACTTGTCGCTGCATGCCTAATGTTGCTCCTTAATCCTTTTAGGAAATAACCCACCAACATTGTTTTGGTAGGTCTCTCGTTGCCCTATAATCTTTCCATTAAAGTTCTAAATTTTCTAAGCATAGTCTTCTACTAACATGTTCCTTTGTCTGATTGCACTCAACTTCCTCAAGACATCAAAGGGAGTTTTTTCATTCCTAAATCTTTGTAAAAAATGTTGTTTTTTATGTATCATATGTAGCAAAATGAGTGATACCTTATTGACTAAACTAGCTCATTGCTCTTCCTTCAAATGTAGCTACAAATTACTGGAGTTTAATGTCATCACCATATATGATTGGATATCCATTTGCTGTCCACTTTATCTCGAATTGAGCAACGTGATAATTAGCATCTTCTTAAGAACCTCCTCTAAAATGGGCTGCTTTGACTTTGGGATTTGGTGGCGGTTGTGCCTTTGGCTATGGTTGAGGTGTATGCCTAGTTCTTTGACTGGTCATCCCTACAAGTGGGTCAAACTGGAGTTGTCTTCTAACTCCTAAAATTGCTTCTGTTAGGAATAGCACTCCTAGTATATTGCCCACCAGCCGAGCTTCAGCTGCACATGTTCCTCCTTCCTCCTTTTCAATTTCTAGGTTAGATTCCTCTTGTGCTTTGTACCAATCATATTCAAAAGATGACTCCACATTAGCTGCTTTTCCTTGCACTCTTGTATAATAAACTTTACTAAATCTTCCTCTTCGTCCTTTCATGCATATCTTCCTTCTTTAGAAAATGCAGTAGGATTGCCAAATGTGTTTGGGTTCAAGAACACATAGCTACTTACACAATCTGCAAACTTCTAAAAATTCAACCTAAACACTAATCTACACATAGAGAAAAATACTTGCAGATAGAATTCAACTTTAGCACTTTTATGATGCCACATAGTACTGTTTCACATCAAATTTACTCTCATAAACATGTTTTCTACACTTGTGCTACATAGAGACTATGAAATATATTGATTTAAGTCTTTAGAACGACAGGATTACAAGATAAATAATCATGACACTTTTCCAAGTTGATGAGATTTGACGCCTGAGCTATGCTCACTTCACTCAGTCACATGAACAGAGTCTTTTTGACTGTATCTAGGCTCTTCATCTTCTCACTTCTCTCAATCTTCTTGAAAGACACTTCTTCTTCCCTTTTGATACTGGCGCAACCCAAAAAAAATGACAAAAAATCACGCGACATGAAATACTAACTAATTAGTAATTGTTTATTAAAAATCCGGATGAGCATAACACAAAATCAAAAGAATTTTGAGTCAACACATTCCGACTTAGCAACTTCAACATCCAACTCAGCACTTATTTCTACATTTTCCCTCCTGTCAATAGAACCTGGTAACTTTTTTGTGCATATGCCGATCAATCTTGAGTTCACCTAGTTGGGTTGGTATGAGATATCCCTATTACCCTATAGAGGCCAGTATTGAAAATGACCTTCGTAGTGATGGAATTGTTATGTTTAGAAACTTGTAAACATCAAATTACACACAGAAACATGATGAGACCTCCCAAGATCTTCAAAAGATCAAACAAATATTTCCATACTTAAGAAATCAAACTTTCCTCCAAACTTTCAAGAAAACAGAAATAGGTGGCTGTAGCAAAATACCCACCAAGAACTCTCTGTGCATACTATGTCAAAAGTAATCATATAATCTAAAATTAGACTCTGAGTAGCATGATTTAGAAACAAAAACCACCAGAAAGGTGGAGTATAGCTCCCAAAGGAATAGTTTGAAGTCAAGGCATGTAGAGGCCTGCAACAACAAGGTATGACTAACTGTCTGAATTGAAAATTGATGTACAACAATATGGAAACTCAAAGATGTATGAACAATTTTGATATATATAGAAAGTATGAGAGCTAAGGAAACTCCTCCAAGTGAAATCACTCAAAAGACCTCATAAGGACTGAGATATGGAAGTTTGAAGAGAGGTATGTCTTTGATGAGACACCAGATACACACAAGACAGTATCTCTACAAACATGCCTACGTACGTGGCATTTTTTCATTTTATTTTGTACAAAACCGGATCTATCTGTATAGTACAAGTTGTAAGCTTCGCAACGCAACAAGAATCACTCAATTTGGCCACCTACACTAAGAGAACCACTCTTTTTATTGAGAGGCTGTCAACAAAAGCACCTTCCTTGTCCAAAAATAGACACCTCTCCTTTTCTTCTTACTTTTATCTACTTTTATCTACTTTTACTCTAAATTTGAAGATTTGAGCTCATCCAGATGTTACTTATCATAAATAATAAAATCCATAAGCCTAAGAAACAAAACTTTAGAGCTTGTTCTTATGTAACATTGGCCGCTTGAAGCTCTAAATTCAAAGCTTTGACTCCAAGTATAACTTTGATTCGCTTGAGCTTCTGAGCATCCAGTGCTTTTGTGAGTATATATGGTAATTGATATTTAGTTCCAACATGTTGAATATCAATATCTTTATTCACCACCTTCTCTCGGATATAGTGGTATTGTACTTCAATGTGTTTGGTTCTTGCATGGTACACTAGATTAGATGGGAGCTATAATGAACTTACAGTATCTCCAAAGAATAGCAGACATGTAGTAGATAGACTCATATCTTCATAAAGCTTCAAATACCACATAATCTCGCATGTTGCATTTGTAAGGCTTCTATATTAAGTTTTTGTGCTTGAAAGCGCTACTATAGGTTGTTTTTTAGACCTCCATGAAACCAAATTATTACCTGCAAATATCAGATATCCACCTGTACTCCTTCTGCCATCCTTATTTCTAGCCTAATCTGCATCCTTGTATGCTTTCAAATCCATACCTTCATGATATTTATAGCCCAAACCTTCATTTAATGTACCCTTCAAATATCTCAAGACCCTTTTAGCTGCTTACATATGTACATCGGTGGGTTTGTTCATGAATTGAGACAATGTACTTATGCTAAATGTAATATCCGGCCTTGTTAAAGTTGCATATATAAGAGAACTAATCAAAGACGTGTAGATAAGTGGATCTTCTAAAGGTTCACTATCTTCAGCACTGTACTTCACATTGGGTTCCATCGGATTATTGATACTCTTGCAATGTTCCATGCCATATTTCGTTAACAAATATGAAATATACTTCCTTTGTAGAAGATATACACCATCCTCCTTCTTCATAACTTCGATTCCAAGAATGTATGTGAGTTCTCCTAAATCTGAAATTTTAAATTCAGATCCAAGCTCTACTTTGATCCTGGCTATGTCACCTTCATTGATTTCCTTCTCTCTCTTATTGGATACCTTGATTGGCTTCTTGTCCTACCATGCTTTCCTTGCATTTGAGTTTGAGTTCTTCTTGATGTAGAACCTTCACTTTCTTCTTCTTCTGACTCAATTTCCTTTGAAATCAAATCGAGAATTTTCTTCAACTTTTGATTGGGGGGAGTTATCCCTTCATGTGTAATTTGACTTTCGGGTGAGCTTGGAGAACTTGGCTCTTCTTTGTGACTTCTTGTAGTTTCTTCTTCATCTACATGCACTTGATGTTTATACCAAGATTTATCTTTATGAAAAATAACATCTCTCGAAACAATTACCTCTCCCGTATTCGGGTTCACACATCTATATCCTGGTTGCCCTTTTGCCATACCAATGAAAATCATTTTTTGTGACCTTGGATCCAACTTTGACCTTAACTGTTGTGGAACATGAACAAAACATATGCTTCCAAAAATTTTACAATTAGAAATATCTGGTTTTGATCAATAAAACAATTCATAAGGTGCTTTCTGTACATGACTTTGAGTAGGTGGTAACCTGTTCATCACATAAACTGCCATATTGCATGCTTCAGCCCAAAAAGTAAGTGGTAAGTCCTTTTCATTTAACATGCACCTACCCATCTCCAAGATAGATCTGTTTCTTCTTTTGGCCACACCATTTTGTTGAGGTGTGTATCTGTCTATGCACCCCATACATCAGTATGAATCAAGTCCAAAAAACCTCTGCTTTGCAATCATGCTTTTGAAAAAGGACTTCGTACCTATTTTCAAATAGACATGCCTCACAAACAAAATTCAAATCTTGCTTAGGTAGTTGTGGTAAACCTTCAACCAATGATTTCTTTGCAATATCCTTTAACCTGCCAACACTGATGTGTCCTAATTTTTATGCCATAAATCCAATTGACTTACTTGAGTCCCATTAAACATTGTATAACCTGCATAATCTGGAACAACTTCATTTTAACTTTTGTTCTTTTATAAAAAAATTCCCATTCTTCCTCTGATAAGCTTGCCACTAATTATTGTCAAAATCCACCTTCACTCCATTGTCCTCCATCTGTCCAACTAAAATCAAATTTCTTGTGATAGTAGGAACAAACAAAACATCTCTAAGAGTTACATGTTCATTAAGTGGACAATCACCACAGTAAACTACCTCATGCTCATTACTTTCTCCTCTAGCAATTGTGCCTCTTGAATCTGGCTTGTGTAAGTTCACAAACATATTCATGTTATGACTCATGTGGTTTGAGCAACCATTATCTAAATACCAAGTTTTGTTGTTTACCTTCCTCTTATATGTCTCTGTATGCATAGCCATAAGAATGTTTTCATTCTGTGTCTGAGCTCCTCTTGCACTATGTTGTTGTTTTGATGCATGTGATCATTTGTGAAGCTTTGTGTATTCTCTCTCTCTCTCGTAGATATGGATGCCACTACGTCCATTTTATTCTCTCTTTCTCTCTCTCTGCCTCCCTCTCTCTCTATGTGCCGTAGCTATGGATCCCACTATGGCCTTTTGATTCCAACAGCCTTATTTTAAGCGTGTCTAACATTTTCTGCCACGTGTATAACGTCTTAGAGTGCATAACCTCTGCTGCCAACGTGGAACTTAAAAGTATACTCAGCCATCGTGTTGAGGAGTCTGATTTACTAGAAAATATTAATGCAAGATATGAAACATGCACAGAGAAACATATATTTATATTCAAATGAGGCGGACACAGAAATGGGCCCCTACAAAAAAAAGAAACTTCAGTTCGATCATTGCTTATGCACCAAAATAGTTTTCAAAAAACACGTTCAAATAAGGCATACATTTAATCCACCATACGGAAAGAAAACGTAAACGGTGAAAACTCTCTTCTTGATGTTAATTTGTGGATAGCACAGTTGTAGCGCATTCCATTGACCGCCGAACTTTCAACATAAAACGATTGCGTGTGTGTGAGTTTGTGTATATATATATATATATATATATATATATATATATATATATATATATATATATATATATATATATATATATATATATATATATAGAGAGAGAGAGAGAGAGAGAGAGAGAGAGAGAGTTTTAGGAAATTATCCATCGATTTCAAACATGTGTCTTGATGAAATAATCCATGACTATAAACAGTATAAAAAAAAAGAGTCACCACGGTTTGGTTGCATGTGCAACCTCTTCCATCACATCAGCAGCCACAAGTAAAGTCTAGGCATGTGATGGGTCCAAGTTATTTCAACTTAAGCCTTAGTGAATCGATTTAACCCATCAACCTTCTCCCCATGCATCTCCACAACACATGTTGTAGAAGAATCCAACTCGGTAGCTTCCCTACCCGATGTTTACGGCTCTCCTTCATATTCTCCATCATCTTCACCGAGGTATTCCTCACCCCATACTCGTGAATGTCTTCGCTGGACACCCACCCACACATAAATATTCATTGTGGTTAGCAAACTGCTTCCTTAACAGAATATCATGGGCTCTCTTAATCACAAGGATCAACTAATTGCATTGCGTGATTGCATGAAGAAGTCACTATGTATAATAGAAATCAACAAAAATGAGAAAGATACCCGACAAGCTATTACAGAATGTGCATATCTTTTATTAACCCAGGCTCTTTATTTATACATAAAGCTACATAGGTTCGTATGGGCTTTGTGGTTCTTCATTGCATCCCTTAATAGACCCTTCAATTGACCCTTAATGAAACCATAAAAAGCCATCCACAACCTAAAATAATGCTCCTTTTAACACTGGTATGTTTGGTGGACCGGAACCTAGACATTGCATACCAATGTTTTAGGTTTATGACATGCAACTACCCTATGGAGCATTGCTTCACCAAGCAAAGTGCATAGAGAAACCATGGTATGGAAGGCAAAAAAAAGTCCATGTGTATCCGAACATATTATGTAAATAAGAAGCAAAGTACACTGCGTGAGATGGTAGCCGAGATGTACAAGATACTCTCCACGTACACAATGAGCCGCCCATCCAAAATGCTCCATATGCAAATGCAAAGTGGAAAGATTTGTCTCACGGCCTAACACTAGCAATGGAAAATAGCAAAGTGGAGCCACTAGCAATGGCAAACAAGAAAGGAGCAAGTCGGCAACCTTGCATGATGGATCTCCTAACCCTAAAGGGAGATGAGAGGGTCTCAATGATAGAGATTTTGGAGTGAGCATTACCACAAAGGGTGCTGACACGCTTTAAAAAATTTATTACCAGCTCCTATATCATGGAGAGACTGAAGCACAAAGTCCATTTCTATCTTGTCATAGGCTTTGTAAAAATAAATTTTGAGGAAACAGTAGGGCTGGTTGGACTCTTGGGCATAGTCTATTCCTTCCCACAGGCAAATGATGGCATCAAGAATGAATCTTCCTTTTATGAAGCCCTTTTGTTCAAGAAGAATAAAGTCTTTCATAATGGGGTTGAGTCTCCTAGCCAAGATGGAAGCAAAAATCTTATTTATAGTGGTCAAGCAAGTGATGGGTCCCCAATTATTCAATCCTCTTTAGATCCCTTTTTGTGAATCAGTTTTATGACTGCAGTATTGATTGCAATAGGAAGAGTGCCTTTAGCAAAAACATCTTTCCAAATCAAGAGAATAAAGGAAGTCATGAAATCTCGAAGAATCATGAAAAATGCATTGGAAAGGCCATCAAGCCAAGAGTTTTGCAAGGTTTCAATTTACGTATGGTTTCTTTAATCTCACCGACAGTCAAGGGAGGTCCAGCAAGGGAGTCAGTCGAGGAGGAATATTTTTTTTCCTTTTAAGAGCAATGGTGGCCCTCGCTTCATAGATATCCTCCCCCCACTTGGGAGAACTAGAGGAAACATCAGTAAAGAAGCTATTATCCTCCTACAAATTCTCCTCAACAATGATAGCATAATTACCAGTAGACATTTTCATCAACCTAGGTATGCAATCTTTACTCTTTTTTTTATTAAGAAGAGAGAACATACTTCTATTTGGTCTATAAGGATTTCCAGCCCAAAACTCTCTTGATGTAGAGGGAACACCTCTAGCCTCAATGTACTCCTCATATTTCAACCTTTCGTGAAGACACAAAATTTTTTCCACATTTTCCATTTGGGACCCATTAGAGGATAAGAGCTTACGAATTTCTAAGGCTATGCATGCCTTCTTCTAGCCCTAAGAATCTTCTTAAGTCTCTTTCATTTTGCTTAGTGTTAGCATGAATGCTTTCAATATTTTGTCTTACAATATTAAAGGGCTGCCCGACACCGTTCGTGCTAAATGTATTGCCAAATGGATGTGTGACTTGGCATTCATGTTTGAATTTATTTGTCCTAAGACTCTTCTTAAGTCTCTTAAATTTGAGTGCAGATACCTGGAATAGGTGAACACTTTGACAATGAAAGTGTGCACACATTCATGTCTCAACAAGATGAGTAACTCACACAATATAAACTAACAAGTGCACACATGAATCCATGCACACTTTCTTTGTCCAAATGTTAACCTTTTCCAAGTATCTGCACTAGGTGTCTATACCTACTAAACCTTTTCCAAATGTTAACCTTTTACAAGTATCTACAACACTCAGCCAATATGCTGCACTAGGTGTCTATACCTACTAAACCTTTTCCAAATGTTAACCTTTTACAAGTATCTACAGCACTCAGCCAATATGCTGGAATACTTCTACTATACCTACTAAACCTGCTCTCTGCACATTGAAGGTTAGCAAAGGTCGTTGGCTCGAGGGCAATCATGGTACAAGGCCCTAAGATTTTCCTATACACCATAACTATTGTAATATCTGTTCACACTTTTACACACAAATCCACCATCCACTATCTCTTCCTTACCATTATAGAATATTTAGAATTACACATTTAGACAGTATAGTATACTACATCTTCATATTGTCCTCACATAGATTATGTTAACCTCATAAATTACTGCCGAGTTTCTAATTCACTGAATAATTATTCCACCTTTATTCCCTAGTTATTGTTGCCTTCGACAAGTACAACAATAAACAAAAAGTGCATACACAAATGACCAATATAGAACTACTTAGAAAATTTACACAAGGACTCCGCATGCCCGACGCACCTACTAGTCATTCTACAATGATATTGTGGGTGGTCACCAAAAGTCATTTCCACTATATGGGTTGCTTTAAAGAAATTGCATCCATGTCTACAACATTTCGGATATATCTCTTCGGTGAAACCATAGTACATTTTTGATACTAGAGTATTTGGTGTCTCACGGCCTAACACTAGCATGCACACATGACCTGAACCCAACTAATGATCACTTGGAGGTTCATCATCTTCATCATAGGGGGTTAATTCATGCTATACAACAGCTCTAAATAGATTGCAAGCTTCCCAAAAAATAGTTTGAATATGTTTTGTATACTATCCTCAACAACGATGAGAGTGAACTTTGATCGAGAAAAACGGTGTTTGAGGCTTGTGAGCCAGCAGTCGTACAATCATACGAAACCACTTTGGTTTGGGTCGTAGCAAACTGTGTACTAATCTCCTCTTGTACGTAAAAGTGGTGGCGTACAGTGGTGCAGATAGTTTGGTGGCAGTCTTCAATTCTACATTGGTTATTTCGAGGGTGGTGGCAGCTTCCTCCTAATGTTTTTTGGCACTACGGAGGGTAGCTGTGAGATTGGTTTATTCCGCTGAGAGGGCTTGGTTGTGTTGTTGGGTGTCAACTAGCCCGTTGAAGAGAGCAGCTTTCTCTTGCTATACTTTGAGTCACATTATAGGAAATTTCAATGAGCATGGCTTGCAAACCTTCATTCCTTCTAATCAAATCATTGATGGTTTCCTTATGGCATTTGTTGGTCTCATGAAGTTTTTGTGTGTGCCGAAGGTCTTCGTGTCTTTCACGTAATACGTGTTCAAAAAAAAAGTCTTTAAGGTACTACACATGTCAAATAGTGCTCTATGTAAGGTTGTCAAATCTGTGCACGTGTTAGCTTGAAGTGCCAAATTATCCTCCAACTACTTGATGTGTCCATGCAATGCCTAAACTTGCACTCCTAGGGGAGTTATTATGGTGCAATAGATTATTTGCCACGTGGGCAATACGTTCCCGGGCATGCCCAAGATAGGACAAGAGGCCTACAAGATTTTTAATGATGGAACGCCATTAACGTTTAAGGACTAGTAGGTGTCCCTGGACTTAGGGAGGGTACGGGTTACCATGCCATAGAGGGATCTCAGAGGAGAATTATTTCACCTTGTGGATGGCTTTTTACGGTTTCATTAACGGTCAATTGAAAGGTCTATGAACGGGTGCAATGAACAGTCACAAAACCCATACGAACGGGTGTAGCTCTATGTATAAATAAAGAGCCTTGGTTAATAAAAGATATGCACATTCTGGAATAACTTCGTCGGGTATTTTTCTCTCTGTTTTGTTGATTCCTATTATACATATTAACTTCTTCACGTAATCATGCAATGCAGTTAACTGATTCCTATGATTAAGAGAGCACATGATAGTATGTTAAGGATGCAGTTTGCTACAAACAATTAACACTAGCATGCCCGATCTTTCACGGCCCCAATCCCTTGATTGTGTTTCTGTGTTGGAGTTTCTTGTATGCACTTTTTTTTTTTTTTAATAAAGGAAGTTCGGCATTAGCCTACTCTCTCGGACTTGAATTAAATAAAGAGAGAAAAGTACAAGAGAAGGGGATTAGTGCCCACGGGACCCCCCAAATCCCACAAAGTAGGGGAAGCTTTTACAGAGCTTAGATGGCATTACAAAGAAGGTTAATCACCCTCTCATCACCCTCATGAGGGGCCCACTTGGGTTTGAGCTTGTTATTGATCAAAAGGAGAACTTGATGGGGCCTGAAGGGGGGGGGGATTTCTTACAATTAACAATCCTTTTGCCAAGGAGGAACAACGATTTCTCGATTGACCACTCCTTGGGGGAGTCGCCGAAGTTGAGAGCACATCTTTCTTGCCAGATTTTCCAAAGGACCTCCCCTCTGATGGCGTTCCAAAGAGTTGCGGAGCAGCCGATCACTTCTCCCAACAGGGCCTACTGCCAACTCAGATGTCACTGAAGTCTAATTTTCTTTCCAACCGTCTGCCAGAGTCTGTTGGATTTTGGGTAGGTAAAGAAGATGTGTGGAACATCTTCGATGGACCGGTAGCAGCGTTTACACCAGGGAGGGATCCCACAAAGTTTTCTAGCCTTAAGGTTGGTCTAGATTCCATGATGAAGAATTTGCCATAAGAGGACAGACTTTCTGATTTCTATGAGGGGGTGCCAGATAGCCATGAACTTCATGTCCCACCGAAGCCGCGTCCATGACAGGCACCACTTCTTGTTGAGGTTAACCTGATAGTCAATCGTTTCTTTGATGTTGGGGATTTTTGATAAGCTATTCCCATTGTGCCATTTGAGACCAAGCGAGCTCGCTATGTCGTGTCCCATGAGAAGGCGAGTTTTGTGACGATCCCAGGTGAGACATCTGCTTTGCAAAGTGTTCCATTCTTCGTACGAAATGTTGACGCAAGGGTCAATATCCTCGAAGTTGATCCAGCGGTTGGTATCTTGTTTCCAAAGATGTTTCCATTTTTTGAAGCCTTTGTTCCATAACTTCTTGGCATTTTGAATGTTCCAAGATTCCACACTCCGGATGCCATGGATCGGAAACCAGATAGAGCACTTGGCCATTTCAGGGCGCCTTGCCCTTAATTGGATGAAAAATGGCTGGCTTGACACTTTCTTCCACAAATTCTGGCATCTCTCGCATGCCTTGAGCGCATCATCATTGTTTTGGCCCCGTGATCATTGCGATCATCATTACAGCCTCGCGACTCTACTTCCACACGCACTAGGCACCACCATTCACTCCAATCACCAAGATACTGGGATGGTTTTCCATGATTTTTGAAACCTTTCATGGGACTCTGTATGATCCTGACTGCTCTCTCGATCTAGTCGCACTGCTCATAATATCATTCTGGTATTAGCCTAGTCAATGCATGCGAAGATATTGATCGTCATCCGGTTTCAATCCGATCACCATATGCTATGTGCTCCACGCTCGGTATCAGTTCGCTCGCCATGTGTCCACTAATTCTGATGAATCCTGCTCCTTGAATTATTACTTGCATACTTTTTGAGTATTCTCGTGAATCATGCTCCTTGAATTTAGCTAACTACAGTACTTTTTGCGTATTCTCATGACTTCCGCTAATCTGGGTGCTCGTTTCTAACAGAATAGGAGGTTAGATTAATGATGAATTATATATTTTTACAAAGGGCAAGGCCCCCACCAACTTGACAAGCATAGCATTGAAATATTTTATTTCTGAAATTTTTTCATTACCCATTCCCACTTTTGACTGAAAGACACTTGAAATCCCATGGGTATACCAAGCAACCTGAAAATTTCTCCATCTTTGATTATGTCACAGACAAGAAGAGATGGAAGTAGGTATGAAGCTAGTGGAGGTTCTAAAGGCAGTTCTCTTATGGTTGACATGGGATCCACTACTAAGACAAAAGGTCTGAAAACACTCGAGGACACATTTCGCATAGTTGTTATTAGCCTTTATAATAATGTTAGTGTCATCGGCAAAGGCTTGAAGGGAAAGTTGGTTGTTTGATCTAGGAATGTCTATACACTCAATCACATTGTTATTCATAGAATCTTTGTCTATACACTCAATCACATTGTTATTCATAGAATCTTTTATGAGCCATCCAAGGGAGTAACTAGCAATGGCAAAGAGCAAAGGAGCAAGTGGGCAACCTCTCCTAGTGGATCTCCTAAGCCTAAAGTGAGATGAGAGGGTCCCATTGATAGAGATTTTAGAGTGAGCATTACGAAAAAGGGTGTTGATACACTTAATGAATTTATTACCAACTCCTATATCATAGAAAGACCGAAGCACAAAGTCCAGCAAAAATCTTATATATAGTGGTCAATCAAGTGATGGGTCTCAATTATTCAAACCTCTTTAGATCCCTTTTCGTGAATCAGTTTTATGACTCAACTATTGATTTCAATAGGATCGAAGAGTGCCTTTAGTAAAAGCATCTTTCCAAATCATGAGAATAAAGGGAGTCATTAAATCTTGAAGAATAATGAAAAACTCATTGGGAAGGCCATCAAGGCCAAGCCTTTTGTAGGGTCTTTGTTTAACTATGGTTTCTTTAATCTCACCGGTAGTGAAGGGTAGGTCCAACAAGGTAACCAGTCTAAGAGGAATAGTTTTTTTCCTTTGAAGAGTAGTGGTTGCCATGGCTCTGTAGATATACTCTCTCGACTTGGGAGAACTAGAGAAAACATCAGCAAAGAAGCTAGTAGCCTCTTGCAAATTCTCCTCAATAGTGATACCATAATTACTAGACTTTTTCATCAACATAGGTGTGAAATCTTTAGTGTATTTTTTATTAAGCTGAGAGAACATATTTATGTTTGGTCTATCAAGATTTCCAACCGAGAACTCTCTTGATGCAGAGAAAATTCCTCTAGCCTCAATGTACTCCTCATATTTCAACCTTTCTTGAAGACACAAAATGTTTTCCACATTTTCCATTGGGGACCAATTAGAGGATAAGAGCTTATGAATTTCTAAGGCTATTTCATGCCTTCTTCTTGCCCTAAGACTCTTCTTAAGTATATTTAATTTTTCTTAGTTTTACCATGAATGCTTTTAGTATTTTATCTTACAATCTTAAAGGGTTGTCTGACACCATTCGTGCTAAATGTATTGCCAAGTGGATGTGTGACTTTTCATTCATGACTGACTTTATTTGCCCTAAGACTCTTCTTAAGTCTCTTAAATTTGAGTGTAGATACCTGGAACAGGTCAACACTTTGACAATGAAAGTGTGTAGAGATTCATATATCAACAAGATGAGTAAGTCACACAATATAAACTAACAAGTGCACACATGAATCCATGCACACTTTATTTGGTGAAATGTTAACCTTTTCCAAGTATTTGCATTGGGTGTCTATAGAGACTCTCTGCAAAGCTCAACCAATATGTTGCAATACTTCTACTATAGCTGCTAAACCTAGTTGCTGAACACTAAAGGTTAGCAAAGGTCCTTGGCTCGAGGGTAATGGTAGAAGGCCCTAAGATTTTCCTATACACCATAACTATTGTACTATTTGTTCACACTTTTACAAACAAATTCATCATCCACTATCTCTTCCTTACCATTATAGAATATTTAGAATTACATATTTAGACAATATAATATACTAATTCTTCATATTGTCCTCACATAGATTATGTTAACCTCATCAATTACTACCGAGTTTCTAATTCAGTGAATAATTATTCTACCATTATTCTCTAGTTGTTGTTTCCGTCAACAAGTACAACAATAAATAGAAATTGCATACACAAAATGACCAATATAGGGACTACATTATGACAATATCTTTGTCTTATATTTTTTATATGTGTTTTGAACTTAATTATACTAGGTATTCTAGCATGAAGCTATATAGTCCTTAGTTTGTGTAAATGAAAATGCTTTGAAAGGATAAAGGAAATGCTGAGAACATATCTAAATTGTTAAAACCTTCTCCATGAATATGGAATCATGAATTAAGATATAGGGATTGAGAGAGTAATACAAGGTTAAAACGTTTCTAAATTGTTACTACCTTTATCATGAATATAGAATCATGGATCAAGATAAAGGGATAGAGAGAGTAACACTAGGTTATAGATGGTTAACAAACATTCCTCACAAAAGAAAGTTGAAGTTGATGGCATGCTATGGTTAATGAAAAATGGATTGTATTATGAAAGAATCTAGAAAACTGGTGGCAACCATAATTCTATATAAATCATGCCAAAGGCCACAATTATCTAAAAGGAAGTGACAAAGACAAAAGGTTTGGAAGTTCCAAATATATATTCTACAACTCTTGAATGATATATACGATCTATGATGGTGAAACTTATGTTTAACTATTTCCATGGGGATTTGTTAAAGATGAAATTGAAAAGGACTAAGATGTTCTTAGACGTGGAGTAGAGATATTCGTTAAAAAGCCTTGAGGTAACTTTTCAAAGAATCAAATAGAAGGGAAAATAAAGATAAGAATAAAGGCTTGTTGCTAGCAATTGGCAAAGAAACAAGATCTTCAATGTAATAAACTCAAGTTACTTGGAACTAGACTGATTTTGTTGTAAAGAACTTGGATGGCTGTTTATTCCATCAAATGACTTAAAGCTTCGATGACATGCAAGACTTGAGCACAAGATCAAAGAATGTTTTAAATGATTTGAGTAAAAGGTTCTCTATAACTAGACGAAGTTTACTTTCTGGACATTAAGGTAGACTCCATCCAGACATAAGTGTTGAGTATAAAGTATGGTGGTTTGGGACATGAGACACTATGATAAATCTTAAAGATAATTTGTCGATTTCACATCGTCTTTACAACTATTGAGTAAAGGGTGCTCTATAATTAGATGGAGTGTACTTTTTGGACTTTAAGATAAACACCAACCACACATAAGCGTTGAATATAAAGCATGGAGGTATGGGAAACCAAACTTTATATTCTCATAGATGTAGGAAAGATGGTGTGGAACATAAAATAAAACCTTGAGGTAGTACATATATGTTAGTCTTGGAACCATTCCAACATAATCTTAAAGTAATTCAAAACTCCTTGAAAGGTTGAGGGTTCAAGGAAGAATTTGAATAATACAAGGACTCCTTGAAAAGGGTGAAAGTTCAAGGAAGAATTCCAAGTATACAATGCTCAAACATTATCAGAATGTTTGAATCGAGATACACAGGGTGCATTAGAGATGCATGATGTATGTGATTTTCCAGTTCCTCTTAAATAATTCACAAATTTGTTATAGCTGTTCTCAAAGGAAGTAGAAAAGTGGAACTAAATTGATAGAATTTCAACTTGAGAGAGTAACAGAACAGAGAAATCACGCGTAGGATTCAACACTAAAATTTAACAATTTTCAAAGAGTCATCGATCTCATTTGCTTTTCCTGCATTTCGTGTCTTTTTTCATACTATTTGAGTTGCAAATGTTATGGATACATAGCTAAGATTAGCTTTAGGATTCAAATCTTTGAGGACTACGTAAACGTTGTACATTAATATATAAGCCGGGATCTCTTTACGTGGAGAGAGTGAAAAGGAGAAAAACATTTAGAGCAAATAGCCATGTTAAATATTGATGCAATTATCAGCTAGAATTGGGATAAAAATAGCCATTGGGACCTATCCATTGAAGTCCTTTGCCGAGAGGTGCATCTTCACATTCTCCACCTTAGAACTATCATTGTGAGAGAAGTTCGAATATGAAACTTTCCCTTCCAATTCAAGATTTCGACTATCTTCACATATGTAGTTGAATAGAATACTTCAATCACCCATTTGGAAACATTTAATTATAATTTCATAGATTTAGTCAGCATTCTCAAGAAGTAAACATAACATTTTTGTACTTAATGTATATGATGAAAATTGATGCCAGACTGTCTATACCCTCAATCTGATCTAGGTCTGTCTATACCCTCAATCTGGTTGTTATTCATAGCATCTCTTATGAGCCATCCAAGGGAGCCACTAGCAATGGCAAAAATAAAGGAACAAGAGGGCAACCTTGCCTGATGGATCTCTTAAGCCTAAAGGGAGATGAGAGGGTCCCATTGATAGAGATTTTAGAGTGAGCATTACCAAAAAGGTTGCTGACATAGTTAATACATTTATAACTAGCTCCTATATCATGGAGAGGCTGAAGCACAAAGTCCCATTTTATTATGTCATAGGCTTTCTCAAAATCAGTTTGAATGAAATAGTAGGGCTGGTTGGACTCTTGGGAATAGTCAATTCCTTCCCACAGGGAGATGATGGCATCAAGAATGAATCTTTCTTTTATGAAGCCCTTTTGTTGATGAAGAATAATGTCTTTCATAATGGGGCTGAGTATCCAAGCCAAGGTGGAAACAAGAATCTTATATATAGTGGTCAAGCAAGTGATGGGTCTTCAATTATTCAAATCCTCTTTGTATCCCTTTTGGTGAATCAATTCTATGACTGCAATATTGAGTTCAATAGGAAGGGTGCCTCTAGTGAAAGCATCTTTTGAAATCAAGAGAATAAAGGGAGTTAGGAAATCTCAAAGAATCATGAAAAATGCATTAGGAAGGCCATCAAGGCCAGGAGTTTTGCAAGGTTTCAATTTACCTATGGTTTCTTTAATCTCATCGACGGTCATGGGTAGGTCCAACAAGGCAACTAATCGAGGAGGAATAGTTTTTTTTCCTTTTAATCTATGTGAGGATAATATGAAGATGTAGTATACTATATTGTCTAAATGTGTAATTCTAAATATTCTATAATGGTAAGGAAGAGATAGTGGATAATGTATTTGTGTGTAAAAGTGTGAATAGATAGTACAATAGTTATGGTGTATAGGAAAATCTTAGGGCCTTGTACCATGATTGACATCGATCCAAGGACCTTTGCTAACCTTCAGCGTGCAGAGAGCACGTTTAGTAGCTATAGTAGAAGTACTGCAGCATATTGGCTGAGCACTATAGAGAGTCTCTATAGACACCTAGTGCAGATACCTAGAAAATGTTAACATTTGGACAACTAAAGTGTGCATGGATTCATGTGTGCACTTGTTAGTTTGTAGCGTGTGACTTACTCATCTTGTTGAGACATGAATGTGTGCACACTTTCATTGTCAAAGTATTCACTTGTTCCAGGTATCTGCACGCAAATTTAAGAGACTTAAGAACAATCTTAGGGCAAATAAAGTGAGGCATGAATGCCAAGTCACACATCCACTTGGCAATACATTTAGCACGAATGGTGTTAGGCAGCCCTTTAATATTGTAAGACAAAATACTAAAACCATTCATGATAAAACTAAGCAAAATGAAAGAGATTTAAGAAGAGTCTTAGGGCTAGAAGAAGGCATGACATAGCCTTATATATTCATAAGCTCTTATCCTCTAATGGGTCCCAAATGGAAAATGTGGAAAAACTTTTGTGTCTTTGGCAAACGTTGAAATATGAGGAGTACATTGAGGCTAGAGGAATATTGTTTGCATCAAGAGAGTTCTGGGCTAGAAATATTGATAGAACAAACATAAGTATGTTCTCTATGCTTAATAAAAGAAAAACTAAAGATTTCATACCTATGTTGATGAAAAAGTCTAATGGTTATGTTGTCATTGTTGAGGAGAATTTGCAAGAGGCTGCTAGCTTCTTTGCTGATGTTTTCTCTAGTTCTCACAAGTCAAGACATGTGGCTCTGTGGATATACTCTCGTGACTTGGGAGAAGGGCTCTTCTTAAGTCTCTTTCATTTTTCTTAATTTTATCATGAATGCTTTTAGTATTTTGTCTTACAATATTAAAGGCTACCCGACACCGTTCGTGCTAAATGTAGTTCCAAGTGGATGTGTGACTTGGCATTTATGCCTGACTTTATTTGCCCTAAGACTGTTCTTAAGTCTCTTAAATTTGAGTGCAGATACCTGGAATAGGTGAATACTTTGACAATGGAAGTGTGCACACATTCATGCCTCAACAAGATGAGTAAGTCACACAATACAAACTAACAAGTGCACACATGAATCCATGCACACTTTAGTTGTCCAAATGTTAACCTTTTCCAAGTATCTGCACTAGGTGTCTATAGAGACTCTCAACAGCGCTTAGCTAATATGCTGCAATACTTCTACTATAGCTACTAAGCATGCTCGCTACACACTGAAGGTTAGCAAAGGTCCTTGGCTCGAGGGTAATCATGGTACAAGGTCCTAAGATTTTCCTATACACCATAAGTATTGTACTATCTATTCACACTTTTACACATAAATCTATCCTCCACTATCTCTTCCTTACCATTATAGAATATTTAGAATTACACATTTAGACAATATAGTATACTACATCTTCATATTGTCATCACATAGATTAAAAGGAAAAGAACTATTCCTCCTGGACTGGCTACCTTGCTGGACCTACCCCTAACTGCCGATGAGATTAAAGAAACCATAGGTAAATTGAAACCTTGCAAAACCCCTGGCCTTGATGGCCTTCCCAATGCATTTTTCATGATTCTTCAAGATTTTCTGACTCCCTTTATTCTCTTGATTTGGAAAGATGCTTTTGCTAGAGGCACCCTTCCTATTGAAATCAATGTTGTAGTCATAAAGATGATTCACAAAAAGGTATCTAAAGAGGATTTGAATAATTGAAGACCCATCAGTTGCTTGACCACTATATATAACATTTTTGCTTCCATCTTGGCTAGGATATTCAGCCCCATTATGAAAGACATTATTCTTCGTCAACAAAAGGGCTTCATAAAAGAAAGATTCATTCTTGATGCCATCATCTCCCTGTGGGAAGGAATAGACTATGCCCAAGAGTCCAACGAGCCCTACTGTTTCCTTAAAATTGATTTTGACAAAGCCTATGACAGGATAGAATGGGACTTTGTGCTTCAGCTTCTCGATGATATAGGAGCTGGTTATAAATTTATTAGGTGTGTCGGCAACCTTTTTGGCAATGCTCACTCTAAAATCTCTATCAATGGGACCCTCTCATCTCCCTTTAGGCTTAAGAGATCCATCAGCCAAGGTTGCCCTCTTGCTCCTTTACTGTTTGCCAAGTGGCTCCCTTGGATGGCTCATAAAAGATGCTATGTATAACAACCAGATTCAGGGTATAGCATTCCTGGATCAGACAACAAGCTAGTCGGGCATCAATTTTTTATCATATACATTAAATACAAAAATGTTATGTTTACTTCTTGAGAATGCTGATTAAATCTATGAGTTTATAATTAAATGTTTCCAAATGGGTGACTGAAGTATTCTATTCAACTGTATATGTGAAGATAGTTGAAATCTAAAGGTAAATTGGAAGGGAAAGTTTCATATTCAAACTTCTTTCACAATGATAGTTCTAAGGTGGAGAATGTGAAGATGCATCTCTCGGAAAAGGACTTCAATGGATAGGTCTCAATAGCTATTTTTATCCCAATTTTAGCTGACAATTGCATCAATATTTAACATGGCTATTTGCTCTAATTGTTTTTCTACTTTTTCACTCTCTCGACGTAAAGAGATCACGGCTTCTATATTAATGTACAACGTTTACCTAGTTCTCAAATATTTGAATGCCAAAGCTCAACTTAGCTACGTATCCATGAAATTTGGAACTCAAAAAGTATGAACAAAGACACGAAATGCAGGAAAAGCAAACGAGATGACTCTTTGAAAATTGTTAAATTTTAGTGTTGAATCCGAAGTCGTGAACAAGTAGCTGGCACTCATGTATAAGGAAGTGCCAAGCTATGTGGAAATCACTCCACAAAAGGAGGTAAGCCCAAAGCTTTGTAGAAAGCTTCAAAATTCTCCCTAGGCATAGCCTTCGTGAAAAGGTCTGCAATGTTCTCCTGCGTGGGCACATATGCCAAGCTGATCTCCCCAACAGAGAACGTCTCCCTGACATAATGATAATGCACCTCAATGTGCTTAGTGCAAGCATGGAACACAGGGTTCCTCGCAATTGCCAATGCACTCTGACTGTTAGTGAAGATGGTGGTGGCAGAAGACTGACCAATACCCAAATCAGCCATAAGGCATCTGAGCCACACACACTCAACAGTTGTTGTGAAAGCTTCCCTATACTCACCCTCACAACTTGAAGTGGCCATAGTAGGCTGCTTCTTGCTCAACCAAGATATACAGGAGCTACCAAGCATGAAGGAAAAAGCACTGGTGGACACACGAGTGTCACAGAAACCAACCCAATCTGAGTCAGAAAAAGCATGCAAATCTAGCGGTAGTGATCCCCCATTGGGATAAAACATCCCAAGTAGCCGAGTCCTACTCAAGTAGTGAAAGATGCGCTTAATCACCTGCCAATGCTTGACTCCTGGACAATGCATAAACCTGCTCATCTGTGAGACAACAAACTGAATATCTGGCCAAGTAATGCATAAGTAAATCAAGCATCCAACAGCCTGCTGATAGAGAACATCATCAAATGCATCTCCAGCATCATGAAGAATCAATGGTAAACCTGTCTCCATAGGAGTGGCAATAGGCTTACAGTCTTCAAGGCCAAAACACTGCAATAATGTGTCAATATATTTCATTTGACACAAAGCCATTCCACCATCAACTTGCATAAACTGAATGCCCAAATAGTGATGAAAATGCCCCAAATCAGACATCTCAAATGAGGCATGCAAATCAGCCTTAAAATCAGCAATATGCATCTCAATAGGACCAGTGAGAAGCATGTTGTCAACATAGACAACAATGGTTAGAAGCACATTATTAGCACGCTTAACATATAAGGTGCTTTTAGTTGGAATGTTCTCAAAACCATGTGCAATCAGATAGGCATGTATCTTCTCATACCAAGCACGTGGTGCTTGCTTTAAACCATATAATGCCTTCTTTAACCTGCACACTTGGTTTTCATGTCCTTTCTGCGCAAAGCCACATGGCTAAAAAACATACACTTCTTCATGAAAGTCACCATTCAGAAATGCTGTTTTAATGTCCAACTAATGTACATTCCAACCATGATGGGCTGCAAGTGCACAAATGCTCCGAATAGTAGTCATACGGCATGTAAGTGCAAAGGTCTCATCAAAATCAATGCCTCTTTCCTGCACATAACCCTTTGCAACAAGCCTAGCCTTATACCTGTCAACTGTACCATGAGGTTTACACTTCAGTTTGTATACCCACTTAGTGCCAATGGCCTTCTTGCCAGGAGGCAAGTCACATAAAGACCATGAGAAGGAGGCACTATGAGAACCTGAATGAGTACGATATGACAAAAAAGCATCTAATTTGCTGTCACGCAAAGTCTGCACCAGCCATTTTGGCATAGTTTTTGCCTGCTCAATATCAGCTCTCTCATCAACAAGTGCATCATGTAAATCTGCATCAGAAATGGAATGATTTGCATCATCATATGAAACCTGCAAAGGCTGAGAAGTTGCCTCATTAGGACTAGCACTAGACTGTCCACCTGTAAAAAGAGGCATCAAAGTATCATACATGTCTTTGGAGCTAACAAATGTCTCCTTAGTACATGAAAGCAATGGCTGAATAGCTTCTTCCACAAAAACAACATCACGGCTAACTAGAATGCATTTAGTTTGTGGATGATACAGATGATAGCCTTTACTTTCAGAACTGTACCCAACAAAAGTACATTTTACTGCTTTATCATCCAATTTTCTGTGATGTTGTTCAGGCACTAATGCATATGCCAAAAAACCAAAAACACACAGATGAGCAACAGATGGCTTGTGATCATGCCAAGCCTCATATGGAGTGATAGACTGCAGCGCTTTAGTGGGACACCTATTAAGTGCATATGCTGCACACATGACAGCCTCAAGCCAGAAACTATGTGGTAAAGCCTGACCCTTGACCATACACCTCGCCATCTCCATGAGTGACCTATTCTTTCGTTCAGCAACTCCATTCTGTTGAGGTATATACGACACTGTACATTGGTGTTTTATCCCACGTTCAGCCAGAAATGCATTAAAATCAGAAGACATATATTCCCTCCCTCGATCAGAACGGAGGGTGCCCATTTTAGATGCTGACAGATTTTCAGCCAAAACCAAAAACTGTTTGAAGCACATGAACACTTCGGACTTTGCCTTCAATGGATATACCCATGCATGCCTGGAAAAATCATCAATGAAAGTCACGAAGATAATTCCCAAAAGAAGGTGTCTGCATAGGACCACAGACATCACTATGTACAAGCTGCAATTTCTGAGTAGCCCGAACTGAACCATCTTTTGGAAAGGATGAACGCTGCATTTTGCCCAAAATACAGCCTTCATAAACATGTTTTCCAGGCGCCTCAATTTTGGGCAACAAGGACACCATCTCAAATTTCTATAGGCATAGCAAACTAGCAAAATTTAGATGACCAAACCATGCATGCCAAAGCTTTGCATCTGACATAGCCTGAGAATCATTTACTACACATGCCAAATCATTTACAGATCTCTCATAGTCTATGAGCTTATATAGCCCATGAAATAAAATGCCAGAAGCAATAATCACATCGCCATTTGACAGATCATGAACTGTACAACTGTCATCAACAAATTTCACAACCAAGCCAATCTTGGCTTATGCAGAAACTAATAACAAGTTCTTTTTGATCCCTGGCACAAATAAAGCATCTGACAAAGTGAAAGAACTACCATCGGCAGTAGTCAAAATGATCTTACCAACTCCCATAATAGGATAAGAGGAGTTGTTGGCGCATGGAACAGTATTCCCTATAGGGGCAGGCTCGAGTGAAGAGAAGAAACTGCGCTGCGAGGTAATATGTTTGGTTGCCCCACTATCAAAATACCAAACATCTGAGTCTACAACAGACATGCACTGATCATGAGAAGATGGGTGAAAACTGCAGACAGTAGAAAACACCCATTCTTCTTCCTGCACAAGATTTGCACACTCTGTTTTTGGTGTAGAGGCCTCTGCAACAACCATTCCAGCCTCTTTCTTCTTTGCCTCTTTAGTAGCCAGTTTTGGACAGTTCTTTACGATATGATCATTCCCTTTACAATACTTACAAAACAATTTCTGCTTTTCTGATTTCTTCTCATCTTTATCTTCCTTTTTTGAATATGCAGAATTAGCAGATTTCTGCTTACTAGTTGAAGAGCTCCATTTTCCTTTGCCCTTTTGACTAGCCAGGAAAGCTTGATCTGCAACTCGCATAATGGACTTTTTTTGCTTGGACTGATCTTCCTGCAACAATACAGAGACTAACTCCTCAAATGATAAGGCATTTGGATTGCCTTTCATCATCAACCAAAGAGTAGAAGCAAAACTCTGATATGAATCAAGAAGACCATTCAGAACGGTCTGCACAAGTGAGCTATCTGGTATAACCTCATCAGCAGAAATCAACTGTTCCTTCACGTCTTTGATCTTCATTAGGAAACTGTCCATAGAATCACCTTCATTCATGTGCTCACTCTCCAACTGTTTTCAGAGGTAAGCAACACGAGCCTCATTCCTAGCTTGGTACAATGTGGTAAGTGTATCCCAAGCATCCTTAGCTGTTGTGCAAGAGCGAATGTGAGGAATAATGGCACGTTTGACAGACAAAGCTATCAATGCATGTGCATGGGCATCTCTGCCATCCCAGTGAATCTGTTGTGCAGTAGGTGCAACAGAAACACCGGCACGAACAAGAATCTATAGAATATCATCTTCGACACCATCTTCATTAGCTCCAGCACTTGTATTTGCAGTGCCTATAGTCAGAGGTGTAACAAGACGTCTTTCAACACCTTGCACAATGTTCCACAATCCTTTTACAACCAATACATGTTGCATCATATACGCCCATAGTGGGTATTTGGTACCATCCGACTTATCCTCAACAACCAACATACATAATACATCACTGCTTTCAGCCATGACCGATGACTAAAATACCTTGATGCAGAAAATTGACTGTATCTCAAAAAGTTGAACAGAACTGCCTAGACAAATTTTGCTAGACCTCTAGTAGACTTCGAGATGCTTATACTGGCGAATAGAAACTGGTATATAGCTTTGGCACAAAAAGACGAAATAGCTTTCACAAGCACTGCGATAGTGTTCTCGGAGGGCGAAACGAGCTCAGATCGCAATTTCAGCACCACACAGCGAAGCTGTTTTGATCTTTGAAACACTCTGAGTATGCTCACCAAATTTCATGTGAATCTGAGACTGCAAATGGAGGAGTGTCGATGGCGCCCTAGATGAAGCGATGAACTGCTCTGATACCAGTTGTTGGAGTTAGACATCTGCGGAAGCACGCGAACAACACAAGGAAGAAGAAGAAGCTTGGAGCACAAAGACACAATACTGAATGTATTACTAGAGAATGTACAAAGATGAGTAGCCCATTAGGGTAATAGGCGTATATACAAGCCGGGGGGAAAAAACCTCCTAAAGAGGGGAAAAAGTGCCCCGGCGGTCCTAGAGTGTTCACACACATCACTCTCTAAATATATCAACAAATTCTTCCTTGAACTTTCACCCTTTTCAAGGAGTCATTGTATACTTTAAATTCTTCCTTGAACCTTCAGCCTTTTCAAGGAGTTGTGAATTACTTTAAGATTATGTCGGAATGATTCCAAGAGTAACATATATGTACTACCTCAAGGTTTTACTTGATGTTCCACACCATCTTTCCTACATCTATGTGAATATAAAGTTTGGTTTCCCATACCACCATGCTTTGTATTCAACACTTATGTGTGGTTGGTGTTTACCTTAAAGTCCAAAAAGTACACCGCATCTAACTAAAGAGCACCTTTTACTCAATGGTTTTAAAGAGAATGTGAAATCGACAAATTATCTCTAAGATTTATCATAGTGTCTGATGTCCCAAACCACCATACTAATACGCAACACTTATGTCTCGATGGAGTCTACCTTAATGTCCAAAAAGTAAACTCCGTCTAGTTATAGAGAACCTTTTGCTCAAATCATTTTTAAGAGAATGGTTAACCAATGAATTTATTCTAAGCTTTATCGTGGCGATCCTTCTAGTGTATCTATCAAAAGAACATTCTTTGATCTTGTGCTCAACTCTTGCATGCCATCGAAGCTTTAAGTCATTTGATGGAATAAACACCCATCCTTCAAAGTTCTTGAGAACAAAATCACTCGAGTTCCAAGTAACTCGAGTTTCTTACATTGAAGATCTTGTTTCTTAACCAAGTGCTAGCAACAAGCCTTTATTCGTTTCTTTAGTTTCCCTTCTATTTGATCCTTTGAAAAGTTACCTCAAGGCTTTTTAACGAAGATCTCTACTCCACAAGTCTAAGAACATGTTAGTCCTTTTCAATTTCATCTTTAAAAAGTCCCCATGGAAATAGTTAAACATAAGTTTCACCATCATAGACGTATATATCATTCAAGAGTTGTAGAATATATATTTGGAACTTCAAAACTTTTTGTCCTTGTCACAATAATTGTGGCCTTTGGCATGATTTATATAGAATTATGGTTGCGACCAGTTTTCGAGATTCTTTCTTAATACAGTCCATTTTCAGTAACCACAGCATGCCATCAACTTCAACTTTCTTTTGTGAGGAACTGTTGTTAACCATCTAGAACCTAGTGTTACTCTCTCTATCTGGTTATCTTGAGCCATGATTCTATATTCATGGAAAATGTTTTAACAATTTAGATAAATTTTAACCTAGTGTTACTCTCTCTATCCCTATATCTTGATCCATGATTCTATATTCATGGAAAAGGATTTAACAATTTAGATAAGTTTTCAGCATTTCCTTTATCCTTTGAAAGCGTTTTCATTTACACAAACTAAGGACTATATAGCTTCATGTTAGTATAACTAGTATAATTATGTTAAAAACACATATCAAAAATATAAGACAAAGATATTTTCATAATGTAGTCGCTTTATGGTAAAACGTTACGCGAAAACGATTAGCATATAACATGCTTATATACCAACTTGATGAAAGGGCCCAAAAACAGGTACAATGAACCTAGACACTCCAATGAAAAGTACAAGAAAAGACAACGTTGGTAGAACAAAACCGTGCACTAGCTAAGAAACCTTTTCATGTACACAGACACACACGAGATGAATGGAACAAAATGTCTTGGAGGTAAAGAGTGAACTATTCGAAAGTAAACATGACCTCATATCGCGTTAGGGGATTCATCTCTCCCTGTCTATATTTAATTTGGATATGATATCTATTGAGCTTCCCGTTGTCGTTTTCTTTTGATAAGATCTTACTCACATGAAAGCAGTCAATCATAGTTTACGGTAACTGAACTGGTATTTTGATGCACGTTGCATCCTTAAACCAAGAAACTCCCTAGGTAACCCTCATGTATGCGTATGACGTACACTTTGAGGTTGTATCCAAAAGTGTATTGCGAACGATGGATCCGAGAGAGAACGTGATGTATCACATGACCCACGCGATGTGTCCATGAACCACATGATGTATCCATGAACCTATAGTTTTACCTACAACCTGGCTCAAAGGAGGGGTCCTTATGAATCAAGTTCCCTAGCATTGCACATTTTTCCTCAAGTCCATCCTCGGAAATTCTTGGCGCATCATTTTTAGCTACATTCACACGTACACTTCCATTTTTCTATGTTATAATCCTTGTGAACATCAATGAGTCGAAATTCGTTAATAGTTTGTGACGCTTTGTGCATTCATCCTCTCTCTCTCTTAGCTATGGATGCCACTACGTCCATTGGATTCTCTTTCTCTGCTGTAGCTATGGATGCCACTATAGCCTTTTCTTTTTTTACAGTACAAAAAATTTAATATAAATGCAAGAAAAAGCAAAATACAACAGATATGACCATCTTCAATAGATGCCAAGTACATGATTCCAAAAATTGTATCATGGACAACTTGTCAGAGGAATACATAGCCAGCAGGGTGTCTTTCCATCTATTGGGTGTTAACCCTTTTAAACAGAAAAGGAGCTGAAGTTTCTAGAGTTGGAGTCTCTAATAGACTTTTTACAAAGCTGAAAAATGTTCTTAATGCCCTGATTACAAGGGTAGAAAAAATCCTTAGAGTTCTTAGAGAAAATTTGCTGGTTCTTGTTCTTCCATATGTGCCACATAAGGTGAGCTCTCAAGATCTGCCGCAAGACAATGTCCAATCTATTGCTAACACCAAGAAGTATCTCCTTGTAGCCAAGAGGAGGGCAAGAGTTGACTAAACAGTACATATTAAGCAATCTCCAGAATTTTTGGGCATTAACACTATTTATGAATAAATGAGGGAGGTCCTCAATTTGACAACAGAAAGAGCAATTTCCTACACTTATATTAAACTTCAAAGCTCTACGTGACTAGTCCACAGTCCTTGATGCATAATGATAGTCCACAGTCCTTGATGCATAATGACTGAGAGAAGGTGAGCTTGTTTAGATGTAGAAGCAAAGACCCAAATGGTTCTAAACCTATATTTCCACTGATGGGGGTTCCATTGAAGATTCCATCTGGAATAAAACTTATTGAACATACTTTTGATAGAGTAAGAAGACCTTTTGAAATTCGTGTACATATCAGCAACTACATCTTCCACCTCAATCTTCTTACGATAATTATAATTGCTCAGCTTGCCAAGCAGCCAAGATCTTTTGTCAAGCAAGACCATTTTACACTAAGGGGATAGTCCATTAGTCACTTCAATGAGATGAGCAGTGATTACCTTATTGTTGTGGGAGAGAGAGCTCCAAGAGTCAAATCCAGACTTCCTCCATTTATTCATTCTGATAGAAAGATTCAGAGGCTTAGTGTTAGAAAACCAGCCAATCCGTATTGAACTTTGCAGGACAAAGGAGAGATTGTTTTCAAAATAGATAAGAACAATGTATTTATTCTTGACAGACTCCAAGCATTCCAAAAGGAGTAAATCAGTGTACTTCCTTTGGGGGTAATTTGAAGAGGAGAAGTGATAATATCCCAAAACTTAATGTTGGTCCAGCTCTTGAATCCTGTGACAAATAAACTTTTAGTAATTCTTTTAGTGAGAAAGGACCTAAAATCAGTAGAGTTAGTGGCCCTTAAAATCCATGAAGCTCCATTTGGATAGCCATTTTAGAAGGACAAATTGTGCCAAGCCCACCTTCATCATTAGTTAGACAACAAAAATTCCAAGCAACTTTAAGAATCTTTTTGATAGTTTGAGACCTACCCCACATAAACCTTCTAGACAGAGCTATGACCCGAGAAAGTTGTTTTTTAATAGGCATCCAACAAGCCATCGTGTTGACGAGTCTGATTTATTAGAAAATATTAATGCAAGATATTATTACAAGATATGAAACATGCACAGAGAAACATATATTTATATTCAAATGAGGCGGACACAGAAATGGGCCCCTACGAAAAAAAGAAACTTCAGTTTCGATCATTGCTTATGCACCAAAATAGGTTTTAGAAAGCACGTTCAAATAAGGCATATATTTAATCCAGCATACGGAAAGAAAACGTAAACAGTGAAGACTCTGTTCTCGATGTTAATTTGTGGATAGCACAGTTGTAGCGCATTCCATTGCCCGCCGAACTTTCGACATAAAACGATTGCGTGTGTGTGAGTTTATATATATATATATATATATATATATATATATATATATATATATATATATGCAGAGTATTTTAGGAAATTAACCATCCATTTCAAACATGTGTCTTGATTTAATAATCCATGACTATAAACACCTTAAAACGTTGGGTGTGTGAGTGTGTATTTCTATTTCAGTATGCTTTTCAATTTCATTGTACCCTCAAAAAAAAAAAAAAGCATACATTTAATGCACCATACGGAAAGAAAACGTGAACAGTGAAGACTCTCTTATTGATGTTAGTTTCTAGATGGGACAGTTGTAACGCATTCAATTGACCGCCGAACTTTCAACGTAAAACGATTGTCTGTGTGCGTTTGCGTGTGTGTTTATATATATATATATATATATATATATATATATTGTTTTAGGGAATTAACCATCAACTCAACCACAATAAGACCGCCTTTAGGGCCATTGTGGGACATCAACCTGGCCTTCTCATTGATCATGGCTGTCAATCCATTCCGCAGGGTCAAATCTTTCGGCTGCTCGGAATCCCCCTGGGGTTTGGCGTCTCTATGGAGCAGCGATGGAACTGGGTGCTGGCCAAACTTGAAAACAAGCTCAATTACTGGAGAGGCATGCAAATCAATCTCGCTGGCCGGGCGATGGTTATCAACACGTTCCTCCTCTCGTCTACCATCTATTTCCTTTCTTGCTGGAGACCGACTGAGCAAGGCCTGTCCAAACTGAATAGCATCTGCAGAAACTTTCTTTGGACGGGTGATCATAACAGAAGGGGGGTGCCTAAAATCAAATGGGCCATCTGCACCAGCCCTAGAGATAGCGGGGGGCTTGGCATCCTGGACATTGGGTGCATGGCTAACAAACTGGCAGCCAAATGGATGATTAAAGCTTGGTGCAATAGGGAGGCCTCGTGGGCCAAGCTGATCTTCAGAAACAAAAATGAGTTGGCCCTCACGGGATCCCCGAACTGGAAGAACCTTGACATCATGACCCTGCTATTCTCCCCGATACCTGTCTTCCCGAAAGGCTCCAACCTCGTATGCTCTCTTTGGAAGGGCTGGAATAAAGTCAAATGCTTCACAAGAATTAGTGAGGACTGGAAGTGGGCGGCCGGAATCAGACAAAACGACTCTATCTGGTTTCCGATTCATGGCATCCGGAGTGTGGAGCCGTGGAACATTCAAAATGCCAAGAAGTTATGGAACAAAGGATTCAAAAAATGGAAACACCTCTGGAAACATGACACCAACAGTTGGATCAATTACGAGGATATTGACCCTCGCATAAACATCTCCTACGAAGAATGGAACACCTTGCAAAGCAGATGCCTCGCTTGGGATCGTCATAAAACTCGCCTTCTCATGGGACATGACGCTCCGAACGTGCGTGGTCTCAAATGGCACAATGGAAACAGCCTACTCAAAATCCCGAACATCAATGAAACGACTGACCTCCAGATCAGCCTCAACAAGAAGTGGTGCCGGTCTTGGACGTGGCTTCGGTGGGACATGAAATTCATGGGTATCTGGCACCCACTTATAGAGATTAAGAAGTCGGTCCTCTTATGGCAAATTCTTCATCAAGGAATTTGGACTAACCATAAGGCAAGCAAAATTTGTGGGATCCCTCCGTGGTGCAAACGCTGCCACCGCGCAATTGAAGATGTCCCACACATCTTCCTTACTTGCCCCAACTCCTACAGAATCTGGCAGATGGTTGGACTGAAAATCAGAGTTCAGAAGCAGCTTAGTTGGAAACAAGTCCTTTTGGGTGAAGCGATTGGGTGCTCTGCGGCTCTCTGGAACGCAATCAGAGGGGAAGTCCTGTGGAAAATTTGGCGGGAGCGGTGTGCTCTCAACTTCGGCGACTCCCCCAGGGAGTGGTCGATTGAAAAATCTCTACTCCTCCTTGGCAAAAGGATTGTCAACAGTAAGAAATCCCCCCCCTTCAGGCACCATCAAGTCCTCCTTTTGATCAACAACAAGCTCAAACCCAAGTGGGTCCCGCATGAGGGCGACGAGAGGGTGATCAACCTTCTTTGTAATGCAACCTAGGAGTCAACCAAGCTTCCCCTGCTTTGTGGGATTTGGGGGATCCCGTGGGCACTAGTCCCCTTCTATTGTACCTTTGTTTATTAATTTAATTCAAGTCCGGGAGAGTAGGCTTTTGCCGAACTTCCTTTATATAAAAAAAAAATTAACCATCAACTTTAAAGATGTGTCCTGAGTAAAGAAGTTGGGAGTAAAAAAGAAGATCAAAAGAAAAAAAAGGATCGGGTCCCTCCCCTCAAAGAGGGCAACCATCAATAATGAAAATCACCTCGTTTAACGTCAGGGGGTTGTCCGACCCCTCAAGAGCAGCGATTCTTGGCCAATGGTTCAAAGACAAGTGCCTCAACCCTGACTTTATTTGCTTACAAGAGATTAAAATCGACGCAGAGGATCTCTAGAAACGACTTAAACGCATTTCTCTAAACCACCTTTGGCTCTCCACTTCACACCCTAGGGGGGCAGGCGGCGCTGCAATTGGTATTAGTCACTCCTTGTCCAACAGGTTGACCTCGACTTGTGAAGATTGAAATCATCATTGGATTGCTGCCTCTTTCGGGCTCCCTAACCAGTTCACCGTGGTCTCACTTTATGCCTCTAATGGTGAGATGGATAGAATCGACACTTGGACTTCCCTCGACTTCCTCTCACACAATGTTTTGCTCTGTGGGGACTTCAACATGGTTGAATTTCTTGAGGACCGTTGGAATAACAAGGGGTAAATTATTGACGGTCAGGAGAAAGAGATATGGGATAAAATCAAGCTTCATCTCGACTTGGTCGAGGTAAAAGATATGGAGGGGTTCTCATGGTCTAACCTCGAATTGCCAGGGACTCTCTGAGGAAAGCAAGACTTGATAGATGTTACATCGACCAAAACACCATCCTCCAGTGGGGTATTCCTTCGATTTCCTAACACATGGACCTGACTATCTCGGACCACTACCCGATTACTCTTTCTTTCAAACCGATTTCCACGCTCCAGAAAGCTCCTTGGTTTCACGCTTGTCAGACGTCTTTTTCCCTCCCCTCTATCCACCAAGAAATTTCTGCTGTTTGGGCGGAGGCCTTTGCCTTCTATAATGAACCGGCTAAGTGCTCGAGAAGCGCAGTGGAAAGGACTCGACAAATTCTGATCAGCACTCATAAGGCCATAAGAGATATCCGAAAAAAAAGAAGAGAAAAGGTATACCGGAGACTATCACGACTTGAAGAAGAAGTGAACAAAGGTAACTTGCAATGCCAGCAAGGTCTTCTGAAAATTAGGGGAAGACTAAGATTAGAGGAGGAGATTCAAAGGAAAAATCTTCAGATATTCTTCAAAGACTGGTGGGCGGGGAAGGCCGACAAACCATCGAAAGAGATGTGTAACATCCTCAAAAAGAAACAAGTTCGTGAATCCATCCCCTTCTTGGTTGATAACAATGGGATCGAATGTAACACGGATGTCCAAAACAGATCTATCATCGTCGAGCACTTTACCCATCTCCTCGGGGTCTCGACTCCTCTTTCCCTGCACAGGCGGGACTGCATGGCTACCATCTCAAGGGTAGCTCATTCTAGAATCCCTCAGAACATGAGTTTCCTTCTGGAAGCTAACATTTCTGAGAACGAAATTATCGAGGTTATTGATGCTCTTCCCAATGGAAAAAGTCCAGGTCCTGATGGCCTCACCAATGAGTTTTTCAAGTCCTTCAAGCATGTGTTGGCCACCCCACTACGTTTGGTGTGGCTCGAGGCTTTGTCCTTCGGTGCCCTTCCTGAGTGTCTTAATAATGGTGTCATCAAGTTAATTCACAAAAGGGGAGATAAGAACAAAATTGAAAACTGGCGGCCGATTACCATGCTCCAAACTGGATACAAGATAATTGCCAAAGTTATTGCCAACAGAATCTCTTGTCATTTAAAGTCATGGCTTTGTGAGGACCAGAAAGGTTTTGTCAAAGGTAGATCTATACTTGAAGCAATTGTCAACATTTGGGAAGGCCTTACATTCGCTGAGGAGTCTGCACAAGATCTGGTATTCATTAAGATCGACTTCGACAAAGCATACGACAGATTGGAATGGGACTTTATTCTCCAATCACTGAAAGACCTTGGATGCAGCCAAAAGTTCACGAAAATGATTTCTACTCTTCTCGGAAACGCGTCAACTAGAATAAATATCAATGGTAAGCTCTCTAAGCCCATACGTTTAAAGAGATCTATCAGGCAAGGCTGCCCTCTGGCTCCTCTACTCTTCGCTATTGCCTCGAATGGCCTGAGTAGCCTATTAAAGCATCACATGGACTCTGGCAATCTCATGAGTCTTTCCCTACCTCTAAATCATGGCCAAATGATTGCTAGACTCTTTGCCGATGATATGAATGCCTTTGCACATAATGTTATGAACAACATTGAGGTGTTCTGGAGTTGCCTTGACACCTTTTGTGTGGCGTCAGGCTCAAAAATCAACCATGCTAAAACTGCTTTCAAAGCAATCTGCAGACCCCCACCCTAATTGCTGTTGGATCAGGGGTGTCAAGTTATCCCCAGAGGTCAAGTTTTTCGTCTCATCGGCATCCCGATGGGCTTCGACATCACAATGGACCAACGATGGAATTGGGTGCTGGCCAAGCTGGATTGCAAACTAAATCATTGGAAAGGTATGCAAGTCAACTTGGCAGGGCGTGCCATGGTTGTTAACACTTTTATGCTTTCAACGACTATTTACTTTATCTCGTGTTGGAGGCCGAAGGAGAAAGATTTGGCCAAAGTGGAAAGAATCTGTAGAAACTTCCTTTGCACTGGGGACCCCAACAGGAGGGGGATCCCCAAAATCAATTGGGAAACTTGCACTAGCTCGAAAGACTCAGGGGGCCTGGGTATTTTGGATATCGTGGGTTTGGCTGACAAGCTGGCAGTTAAGTGGCTTATCAAGGCCTGGAGCAATAGTGAGTCCTCTTGGGCTAAATTGATATTCAGAAACTTGAAAGACCTTACCTTTGTTGGACATCCTGGCTGGAAGGACTTAGGGATTCTCACACTTTTGTTCTCCCCCCTTCCGGTGTCCCCTAAAGGCTCTAGCCTCGTGTGTTCTTTATGGAAGAGTTGGAACAATGCCAAACAATTCATTAGAATCAGTGATGAGTGGAAGTGGGCGGCTGGGATAAGACAAAATGACTCTATCTGGTTCCCGATCACTGGCATTAGAGGAGTGGAGCCTTGGAACCTCCAAACTGCAAAGCGGTTATGGAACAAGGGGTTCAAACAGTGGAAACAGCTCTGGAAACAAGAGACCAACCAGTGGATTAAGTTTGAAGACTTAGACCCGAGACATAGAGCTACCCTCGAGGAATGGACTCTTCTTCAAGGCAGATGTTTGGCATGGGACCGCTCAACTTCTTGCCTTCTCTCCGGTCAGAATCTTCCTTGCCTTGAGGGCCTCAAATGGAGCAATGGTAAGAGAATATCCAGAATACCCAACTTCAAAGAGAACTTAGATGTTCATCACACCCTCAACAAGAGGTGGTGCCTTTCTTGGACCAAACTTCGATGGGAACTAAAGTTCATGTCTATTTGGCACCCCCTAATTGAGATCAAAAAGTCTGTTCTTATGTGGCAGATCTTGCATAAGGGAATCTGGTCCAATGCAAGGGCCAATAAAATATGTGGTGTGCCACCATGGTGCAAGCGTCGCCATCGATGCATCAAAGATTTAGCTCACCTGTTCTTTGATTGCCCCAAGTCCCATATTGTCTTGCATCACGTGACACGGGTTTTGAGCCTCACACACCAAATCAATTGGCAACAGGTGCTATTGGGTGAGGCGGTTGGCTGTTCATCGAGGCTGTGGAATGCCATCAGGGGTGAGGCTCTTTGGAAGATTTGGAGGGAGCGATGTGCTGTCAATTTTGAACAAACTCCTAAGGAATGGTCGATTGAGAAATCATTGTTTCTTCTAGGTAAAAGAATCTCCCGAGATAAGAGATCTCCACCGTTTAGATATCACTGTATTTATCTCCTCGAAAACAACAAGTTGAAACCTAAATGGGTCCCACATGAGGGTGATGATAGATTTATCCACCTCATTTGTAATGCCCTCTAGATTGCCACACTTCTCCCCTGCATTGTGGGATTTGGGGGGTCCCATGGGCACTAGTGTCACTCAATTGTAACTTTTCTTCTTTACTTTAATTAAAGTCCGGGAGAATAGGCTAAGGCCGAACTTCCTTTTATGAAAAAAAAAAAACAGTCACCTTTCCAAATATGAGATGCACCGTAAACAAATATGTAGGATCCATTTCTCTTCATTTCGCATCTACTTGTGATCCCATGTGTGGATGACCACGGTTTGGTTGCACGTGCAACCTTCTCATCACATCAGCTACCACAAGTAAAGTCTAGGCATGTGATGTGTTCAAGTTATTTCAACTTGAGCCTCACTAACTTGAGTTAACTCAAGTTTATTTGACAAGGTGCTTGTTGAAGTCTCTAGAGAGTCTTTACGAAATCACTCTCCCCAATCCATTCATGAGAATTTTGGATTCTATTTGGATGCAGTAGCTTGAGGAAAAGAAGACTATATTACCAAGGCTATTTGGTGTAGTATTCCAGACGCACAGGCATAGGACAACATAAAATCTGAAGAAGAAGACAACTTTCATGGGTCCTTGCTCATGAAGAGTGGAAGATTTGGCAAGTTCCAATTTGTATGGTGGTCCCAATGCACCGAACTAGTGGAATGCAGTTCAATCGACTCAATGGAAAAACTGATGATGACCTTGATGTGCATGTTCATCTTTTTGATACATAGTATGAAGTGCTCAAAGGATATCTAGATGATGCGTGAAAATATCAAGTCTTCTAGGCTACTCTGAGAGAAGACGTTGTTCACTGGTTAACAAAATTTTTTCCCAATAAATTCTCTACATATGATGAAGAACGTATTCTTAAGGTGATTTAGAAAAGCTAAGACTACAAGACATTTGTTTATCACTTTGTGGTATATAGTTCAGTAATCAACCGAAACAATGGCTGAATATGCTTCCCTATTCTGAACTACTTTGCAAAAAACTTTAGAAGTAGAGCATCATCTTGAAGAAATGCTACGTGGCTGGTTTATGGACGGGTCGACTTTGTTATGAAAAGGAAAAATCTGCCTTTTTTCTTTAGATGGTACTAAAACATTGGATCATATTATAGATGCTACAAAGCAAATAGAACGAAATCGGAAGGATGCCAAGCCGATTTTGCAACACCCTCCAAATGTTGTACATCACGTGAATACATATACGTTGGTAGTTAATGGTCTATACAACCAACTATATTGTACAAATTGTAGGAACTTGAGCCATGTAGTAGCCACTTATGCATTAAATCAAATGTATTGTGCCATTTGTAGTCTAATGAATCACCATACAGATCAATGTAAATATAATACTCGCAATCAATTCATAGCTATTAATCACATTCAACTAGAACTAAGACCTACTAGGCAATGGTATTCATCACAATCTATACATAACATCCAGTTAAATGATTTAGGTAATCTCAAAAAAAGACGAGACCTTTTTTTTCAGGTAATAGGGGACAAAATTAGCCAAAATACGAAGGCTATGGGTGAGGACATAGACCTTTTAATCGTTACCATAGAGATGAAGGGGAGTATCAAAATGAAGGAAAAGGTGCACATTATCAATTTTGTCTGGAATATGGTCATATTAGGGCTGATTGCCCAGATGCCCAAGATTATGATAGAAGAAAACAAGAAGCTAAACTTAAGGCCCCAATGAAAAACATGGTAGCCTTAACCTTTGAGGACCGAGCAGATGTTACAACACATCATGAAGTTTATAATCATTTAGTAAGATGGGCCCAAAAAGCTCCCATTGATTAATGGAAATTTCATGTAGGCCCACCCAAAAGGAATCCTTGAATCAAGTTATGGGCAGAATCATTAAGGATGATTTACCAATGCCATTTTTAACACATTTAATTAATACTTTTGTGAATCATGCACCGATTACTTACTCTCAGGAACTTGACGTTCCAGAGGGTAGTACTATTATAATGAACTTGGAAGTTATTTTGTAAGTCTACAATACAATTGCCTTTAGGGGATTTACTCAAATTAGTCCCTACCTTCGAGATACTTTATTAGAAAAAGCAGAGAAGCCTAGAGCAAATCTTACAAATGAAAAAGAAGCTCAAGTTAATACATTGGATCAAGCTCACGATGAACTACTATATTATGTAGTACCTCTTATTTCAGTATGGTACAAAAGTAAGCAGGTTTCTAGGGTTTTGATTGATGATGTATCTAGAGTAAATATTTCTACTTTATCTGTGCAGCCTATTGGTCTTATTAGAGATATACCCATTACGATTTAGAATGTTCCTTTTAAATCAATTTTTGTGGTTATTGAGCTAATTGGTAAGAGCAATGATTATAGTTTGTTACTTCGACGAACATGGTTAAAGCAGGCAAAGGATAAAGAAGATTGGGGATCTATAGCAATCACTTTCAAGAAGGGTCACAAGCAATATTCTATTCCTTTGGAAGACAAACAATATTATCCCAAGGGTCAATTACCTTCAATTACAAAACCACCAGATATGATGCTAGGACTAGAGGATGATCAAGAGGTCCAATTTCTAGAAGCAAATGGAGGTTTGTGGCCACTAGGACTAATAGATATTCCAAAAATTGTAACTCAATTCCAACTTCCTTAAAACGTGAAAATGAGTGCTAGTATTCTTGAAGGATTTAATTATGCTTTTGTCCAAATTTAAGGATGTGTTTGCTTGAAATTATTTTGATATGTGGGGACTAGAACCTAGATTCTATCCAAATAAAATTTTGTTAAAACTAGATGCATCTCTGATAATTCAACAAGGGTATTGCATGAATCTGAATTTTGTTAAACATGTTAAAGATGAATGGGATAGACTACTAAACATTAGGCCAAAAAATGGCCCAAAAAGGGCCGTGTAAGGATTTCAATTAATTGTGCTTAATCTGGATTAAAGTTGTCAAATCCTTTAAGAAATTCTATGCAAGTTCATTTAAAACGTATCTTATGCAAATTTTGAAGAGAGAGAAACTTGTGTGATAATAATGAAAAGTTTGTGTGATATCTTGCGCCTCGAAGTTTGTGCTCATTGGGTGTTGATCAAAATTCAAATTTACCTCTTGTTCACGGACCTATATAATATGTGCTAATGATGTTTTGCACTTTTTTACTCTACTTTTCATAGCAGGCCTTTTTCTCTCTTTCACGTCATTTTAGACACTTGTCAGTCACTTTTCATAGCAGAGCATGGAGAACCTTAACCCCAATACTCTCCCTGAGCTTTCAAACAATCGAAATCATTGTGATAAGTTCCATATCAACATTGCAGTTAGTCATGAGTATGCAACGTATGGACAGATGGATCTGTTTATCCAATTGTCCCACAAACTGGAAGGTATCCCCCTTTTCATAATCTTCATGATCTCATTAGATTTGTAGGAGATGGTGAGGATGGTTTATGAGGCTATTGTTCAAGGCTCTGGGAGATTTCAAGGAATTATGTACAATACATAAATTATCTACAAAACACACTACATCAGAAAGATTTACATATGAGGCAGCTAGAAAGAAAATTATCCACTTTATCTTCTTAGTTTGATTCTTTTAAAAAAATGAAAGAAAATCCAATAGGTTTGAGAATGCGGTCAAAACGAGTAAAACCTTTTTTAGATTTGACTGAAAAATCTGGCCAGAAAAAGAAAAGAATGAAAATTGTAAGGGATCATGTGACAAATGTGCTAGGTTTCAATATGTTGAGAAGTTTTAAGTGCATACATTTTTGTAATGAAACTATGAGTCAAAATGATGTTTTAAGACTATTGAAACTGAATGAAAATACATGCTTGAAACGCTTTGTTTTCCAAAAACTCATGACAGAAATGAATCTGTTACTAGAACCATCTCGAATTTAGAAGATTTATGATAGCGTTGGAGTGAGTAGGAAAGGTTATAGAGCAATTTCAAAAGTTTGGTGTGAATTTTTAAAATTTAACAAAGTTAAAAGTTTTGTATTGCCTAGATCCCATCATGTAGGAAAGTTTTGGTTCTGCTTGAATAAAAAGATCACATGAGTATTTGGTGAATATAAACATATTCATGGTAACATGCCTTACGAAGTAGGAAAAAAAAAGTTACATTTCACTTACAATGCATTTAACAACATGTGGATAGATATTATAAAACTTCAAACATACATGGTTCAGTTATATAATATAAAAGAACATCAATGTTTTGGTCTGTTGAGATATGTAATCAAACTTGATGAAGCTGAGCTTCAGAAACATAAAAAGATGGAGACAATAAGTATTGTACTGATGAACAAAGCTTTGGACTATAGCCTTGGGAAATTGGATACTCAAGTTATGGTGGGTCAATGCTGCATGCAACTCCTAGACACGATCGATACAAGCAATAAGGCCCATGGAGAAATAACTGATGGGCCTCATCGCTTGCATCTGTCGAAACATAATCTATATGTAGAAAATGGTGCTTTTCACATGATAAAACTTACCTATCACTGCACAATGCAAGTCCAAACATGACCGATGCAAGCGATAAGGCCCAACGGAAATTATCCAATGGGCATTATCGCTTGCATCGATCGTGATCGATTTTTGACTCTATAAATGGAGATCTTGGACAAAACTGATACAAGCTAAAGATATTGCATTGGTCGCATCTCATTTCCTAAGCCTAAAATTCATGACAATATATTAAACTACATACCTTGACCTCATCTTCCTCCTCAAGTCCAAACACAATCGATACAAGCCTTCTCTGATATTTCCTGACGATTAGAAGCACAACCTATGCAAGCGATTAGGGACATCCGAGCATTGCCGGATGACTCTTATCGCTTGGATCGGTCGTGTCTCTGATAGTGGAAAGCGTCCTTGATCAATGTTTTTGAGAGTAAGTTGCCTTACCTTTCCACTTCCATGCCCAAAGACCCTCACTTTGTGCAGGTTATGGCTAGGACCAAAAAGACAGCAAGAAAGTTGTACCCTGAGGGTCAAGACCAAAATGCCCAGGAACAAAATGCCTAGGAGCAACATGTCCAGGAGAAAAATCCCTAAAAGATTCAAGGCAATGTATCAGAGAATCCTTCAAAGAAAAGGGTCAAGTACCATGTAAAGGCCTTGAGGGAAATTAGAAGAGCTCAAAAGTATGTGGGACTATTGATCCCTAGACTTCCATTTATGAGAGGTATCAAGAAGATCACAACCAATCTCTGTTCTTTGATGAAGACCTCATCCTTTATCAATGTGAGGTGGCAAACTCAAGCACTGCTATGCTTGCAAGAAGTTGTAGAGGACTTTGCTATTGAATTTTTGAATGATGCCTATTTATGTGCTGCTCATTCTCATAGGGTAACACTTATGGCCAAGGATTATGTTATTGTATCAAGAATAAGATATAAATTTGATAAATCTCTTGTTCTTATTGATCACCATGAGAAACAATTCTTTGATATTTTAAATATACCTCTAGCCCGAGCACCCAAAACAAGAGTTGTCATTGAAGAGATCAACCCTCAGGTGACTCATGATCATGAAACTAGAACTGCAGCAAATAGTGAGGAGGAGAGGAAAAAGTAGGGATTATTTACAGAGGAGAGTTTCATCTTAAACCAGATTCAGAAGTTACTGAAAGCAAATAAAGATCTCTTTAAGAAAGGATATGGGCAGATAATAGTTAATGTTGCAATGGCATGGCAGGATGAATGGTTCCTTGACATTAGACCTGAAGACAACAAAATGTTGAGGGAGTTTCATGTTGAAATATTAGATAGCATGGTCAACATTTCACTCCGGTATTATCTAGAGGCCATAAAGTGCTCTTGTATTGCTTATTTTTCTAGTTCCTTAATCGATTTTTTATTTCTTGATTTGTAGGGTTCTTCTTCGACAATGTGAGGAAGCCGTTCAAAGAAAAGTATTTATCATAGATACTCTGGTGACACAGTGTTTTTTGCATAAACATGGAGATGCCAAGTCCTTTCTAGAAAATTTTACAGAAGAGGTAGAATGTGTTATCTACCCATATACTGAAAAGTAAGTATTCATCTTCATTTTGAAAAGTACATTTGTTTCATTGAAGAAAGTATATTTACATGCAACTCATTGACAATGGCCATTGGAGTCTTATTATTGTTGACTTCAATGCATAACAAGCTCTTTTCCTTAATTCTCTTAAATCAGAACATGGGAATTGCAAAGTGTAAGTTGCTATACATTTTGTTGTTCTCTATTTAAGAGCCATGCCATCCGTTCTGATTTTCACTTTACAATGCAGTCTGCAAAGCTTCTTAAGATGCATATTGACTAGAATTTCCTGGAATTGCTAAATTGAATGAACAAAAGCAATTTGGATACATACAAATTCATGTGCCATTGCAGAAAGACGCAACGTCATGTGGCTGGAGAGTGATTGCAAATGTTGTAAGATTCTTGGAAAGAAGGTTTTACAGTCCTGAATTGAATTTATTAGACTATCCAGATGCATGGATCATCTTGATCAGAGAGAGAGAGCAATAAATGGCATTATGAAACATGCAATCCAGACTCACCTCCGCCCCCTCCACCTGATAAAAAGAATTCTAAAGAAAAAAAGAAAGGGCATCCTCTTCACTCACCATTGAAGCATGGTACCAAGAAAATGAAACAAGGTGAAAGGTCCAAAAAGGGCTACATGCATCAGAGAAAAGAGGGCTCCAAAAAGGATAGAAAGGGATGAATCATTTTGGAGTCCAAGATTGAAATCTATTGTAAAACCAACATAGGTTGGAAGATTTATTTATGTACAAATCGTATGTACTTATGCCAATCTTCATCTGGAAGATGGTCATTATAACCATATTTATTTGCCTTAACAATAGTTATCTGCCTTGAGAAATATACAGTTGTATTGAACCTCTTGAGAGTTAAACAAAAGATCATTGCATGGTCCAATTAAATTTGGTCGTGTCACAGCTATGATTGCATTGTGGGTTTGTTACTTCATTCTTTTTGGAAAGTTTAAATTGGAGAAGATAGAGAAGAACACAAAGAAGAAAGAGGACACGACCGATACAAGCGATATAGGGAATCGGATAATTTTGGATTGCCCATATCGCTTGCATCGGTCGTACTATCCATTTAAACATAGCATCCCCTTTAAGAAACCTTGCATGAGATGAGGTGGTGCAAGTTGTTTTTATAGTCATGAGTCAAACCTATATACACAAAGTCACTTTTTGAAGTCTCTCCCGGTAGTTTTCTAACATGAACGATCCAAGCGATAAGGGCGATCAGACAAGTTTAGATTGAGCTAGTCGCTTGAATCGGTCGGCTTCTCTAATATCTTCTCCTCTATTTTATGAATTAAGTCATGCTCTTCATATTTTGAAATATCATACCTTGGATTGGATTTTGCACCAGGTTCTCCATCCTCTCTAATATTACTTGTTATTTGCACCATGATACTTTCTCTTGCATAACTTGAGGACAGAAAATATGGATAGAATCAAATAATTTAATTGAAACTAATGTGCACCTTTGGTAGACTCACATACTTTAATTGAAACTAGATATTGAATTCTAGATCTCTTGTTCATCTAGAATTTACTTATCCAAGTTCCTGTATAATTATTTCTTAGTTGAAACCTCATCAGAATGTTAAGATTAAACAAAAAAATGCCAATATGAGTTTATATGAAGGGGAATAATTGAAGTCATCAATTCACTCCTCCAAATAAAAATCAATGGAAGTATGAAATAAGGGACCTAAAAAATATCTAAGAATGTCTTGGTTTATATTCTTATCATCGTACAATAAGAACCTCATCAAAATCTTGAAATTAAATTAAAAAATGCAAATATGAATATAGACATTTAAAATGCATAATTTAACACACATTCTTTGTCACCATCCTGCAAAGAAAATTCATTGGAAGTATTAATAGAAGCTTCTATAAGAGGGAGATACATTATGTAAGAATGTCAAGGGTTAACTTGTTACAATCTTAAGGGTTGGAACTTAATCACCCTTGGTGGCAGGCAAGTTATGCAAGATAATGATTTCTCTGATCTAATGTTAACTATTTCATAATCAATTGAGAATCTAAACTATGATGATACCTCATCAAGGTATTCTAGGAGCTCCCTTACATTTATGAGATTCCAATTTGCAGTGATAATTATTTTCCTTGATTGAAAATGTGGATGAATCAATACTTCTAACTCAAATTCTGAACAACTCTCCTCTGAGTCCAAGGCTATCCAAAGTCCAAGATTTTTTTTCCACCTTCTATAGTCATATCCTAAAACCAAAGATTGTCGACATATCTAATATGAAATTGAAAGAGAGTTGGGACTAACGTTACATAAAATAATGTCACCTAACTTTTGAATTTCTTTGCTATCCCATTCCCTTCATAAAACATCATCAATCTCTAAAATAGAGACTCTCCTATTCAACCGCATTGTTTTTGTTTTCTGTAATAACATTTTTTTAAAGCATGCTACAAAGACATGAATAGGCAAAAACCATTGAATCTTTATCCTTCTCAAAATTCAGCCTGCTAACATTGCCTTTTGGATGTCAAATTTCATTTTGCATAGAAAACTTGAAACTGTTGAATGATTAGGAGCATCTCAATCTAATGAAGAGATGCAAGGACCAGGTACATGTACAAGATTTCCATAAGAACTCCTCCCTGATGGCACTTGATAATCTGCATAATGGACAAATAACTCTATGCTATTGAAAAATTGAACAAATTTGTCTGCATACATGAGTTCTGCATATTCCTTATGAAGAACTGTGAATGTTCCTGTTAAACATTTAACAGGTTGCCATTCCACAATATTGGAAGGAAAGATATCTGTAGTACAAAAACATATGTTTTGTTATACAAAAACAACTCGAAGGATAGAAGAGCATTGTAAAACTTCACTTACAATACGAAGGGAATTGCAGATGATTTTCTAGAACAAGATCCTTAGCGGTGTACACTTGTTGTACTTGTGCAAACCAACTGCATCTCTTCAATTTGAAACTGAGAATACGTCCCTTCCAGTGGTTTCTTGTGTTGTCTCTTTTGGCACACTTGACTTTATGGGCACCACTATAGCTAGGAAGCTTAGTTACCCATTCATTTACTTTCACAGAAAGAGGTTGCCACAAAGAATCCTCTCTTCTGCTGTAAACCTCACATGAGGTTACATGATTGGAAGGATGACGAGAAGAAGAAGTCATTTGAGCTTAGAAGAAGAAGAATGTTCAAAGCGAGAAATTGACATTCACAAATTTTGGTAGTATTTATAGAGAAAAATGCTTTGTACACGTGGAAACTTTTGATTTGATGTATACCCTACCGCTGAATGATCAGAAATTTTGTGAACCTAAAAATATTTCGTATCTTCAAAAATCAGTTCCTTCTTGGAAATTTGAGAATATGCTTTGTGTAGTGTGCAAAATTATCCGTTTTTGCATCAAACCGAAAATTGTACACTAAATACGAGACTCTTCATCACTTTGGCGGCACTTTTAGAGAATATTGTATTAAAAAATGAATTTCTTCAGACGGTTAAAAGAGATAGCAATGTTATATTCTTGTACACGTGGAAAGACTCTATTTGTCCATTTCCATAATCTGTCATTAGCAAACAACCCCTTTTTGGCTGTTTTTCACCCTAATGAATTAGGATTCATTGTACCTATAAAATATCTAGAATGGGTATCTCCTATTGTGATAGTCCTAAAAAAGAACAAGCAGCTATGCATTTGTGTTGATAACCATAAGTTAAATGTATCAATGATTCAAAACCCATTCTTGATGCCATTTCTAAACACAATTCTTGACAAAGTTTCACATAGAGAAATATATTCCTATTTAGATGGATTCAATGGATATAATTAGGTTACGATGCTAGAATATGATATATCAAAAACAAATTTTATTACTAACTAGGGAGTCTTTGCATCTAGAATTATGTTGTTTGGATTACAAAATGCTCTTAGTACTTTCTAAAGGTGTATGCAACAAATTTTTGCCCCCTACTTAATTAATTTCATGAGGGTTTTTTTGGATGCTTTTCAATATGTGGAAAACAAGTAGATCACCTACAACATTTAAGGCTGTGATTTACTAAGTGTTTAGGCCTTGTTTATTCTATCAAGAAATTTCATCATTATTTATTGGGCCATTCTTTTACTTTTCATGTCGATGGTTATGTTGTGTTGTACTTGGTAAAACAACAAAATCTTGTTGGTAGATTAGCTAGATGGATCTTAATTTTATAAGAATATGACTACAATAAAGTTCATCCTCCAAAATCTTTGCATATCATTGTAGAAACCTATCTCGATTGGATAATGGTGCACCTTGGAAGGGATTGATGATTCTTCTCTTGATGTAGGTCTCTTTCATATTGCTGATAATTCTGAAGCAAAATTAGGAACTCCTACTTGGTATCATGAAATGACCTCTTTTCTTGTAATTGGTGTCCCTCCTTTCCATTTATGGACAATTGCCTAAAAAATGTTAGCCTTACAGAGTAGAAGCTTTTCTATTATCCTTGATCATCCATATTATAAAGATATTGCTAGAATGTGGCTTTGTTGTGTTCTAGCACATGAAGTAATAGTTATCATTTTGGAATGTTATCTAGAATTTCTGCTGATCATCGTGGAACTGATTTAAGAGTAAAGAAAATTTTGCAAAGTGGGTTATGTTGGCGAATCCTTCACAAAGATGTTCATGATCATGTAGAGTTGTGTGATTCTTGTCAACATATGAGTGAACCTCGGGATATACATTGCTTTCCTATGGAGCCTATTCTTACTTTGGAACCTTTTCAGAAATGGGGTTTGGACTTTATAGGTTCTTTCCATCCTCTAGAAAATTCAAAAACAAAACGTTATTTTGACATGCATTGATCACTATACTAGATTGGTGGAAGCTCGGGGTCTAAGACATTCAACTATAGGAAGCGTTGCTATAGTTTTAGTGAGTGAATTATTTCCTTGCTTCAGACTTCCACTTGAATTAGTTTTGATCACAACACTCATTTTTTAAATCACCTTATGATGCATACATATTTTAGGTCTATCTCTTTACGATTAGGGTTTTAGAGTTTTTACATACATATAATTCAATTAAATTTATATAAGGAAAAAATAAAGAAAAACTTAAGAAAAAATTTAGAAATATATATATATATATATATATATATATATATATATATATATATATATATATATATATATATATATATATATATATAATAGGTTAATTATAAAGATAAATAAATATGAAAAGAGCTAGTGTTTTAAATAAATTAATTAAATATATAAAAATAGGAATTTAAGGTCTTTTATCAAATTAAATACACATACACATACTCATATACACATACATATATATATACACATATAAACATACACATATATATACAAATGCATACACACATATACATGTTTTAGGTATAGGTCTTTACGATTAGGGTTTTAGGGTTTTTACACATGCATAACATTTATACACACATACACATATAATACATATACATATATACATGTATATACACATGCATACACACATATACATATTTTAGGTCTAGGTCTTTAGGATTATGGTTTTAGGGTTTTTACATACATATAATTCACTTAAATTTATATAAGGAAAAAATAAAGAAACAATTAAGAAAAAAATTAGAATATATAAATAAATATTAGAAAAAATAGTATAATTGTATAGATAAATAAATATGAAAAGAGATAGTTTTTAAATAAATAAATTAAGTATATATAATTAAATATAAAAAAATAAGAATTTAAGGTTTTTTATCAAATTAAATATACATAATTAAATATATAGAAATAGGATTTTGAGGTTTCTTATCAAATTAAATATACAAAAATAGGATTTTAAGGGTTTTTATGAAACTAAATAAATATAGCTAATTATATATAAAATAGAGTTTTAGATCAATATTAACATATATAAAAATATATTTATAAAAATTAAGAAAAAAATACAACATATAATCATTAATATATAAACAAATAGGATTAGGGTTTTTAAGCTATTTATACATGCATACACACATATAGCATTAGGGTTTTAGGGTTTTAGGCTTTTTATGATATATAGAAAATAGGTCTTTAGGATTATATATATATATATATATACACACACACACACACACACAAGATTTTAGGATTTTAACATATTACAGACACACACACTCACATATATACATAATTAAATATAAAAAAAGTAGGTCTTTAGTGTGTGTGTATATATATATATATATATATATATATATATATATATATATATATATAGGTCTTTCGTATAGATAAATACACACGTGCATACACACATACACATATATATATGTATATATTTTAGGGTTTTTTAATCCAATTAAATATATAAAAATAGGACTAGGGTTTGTAGGCTGTTTACACATCCATACACACATATACACATATACACACATAATATATGTACACATACACAGACATATACACATGCATATACAGATATACATGTTTTAGGTCTAGGTCTTTAGGATTAGGGTTTTAGCTTTTTTTAGGTCTTTAGGTCTTTAGGTTTCAGTATGAATAAGAAAAAGAAAATAAAAAAATTAGAATATATAAGTAAATAAATAAATAAATAAATAAATAAATAAATATATATATATATATATATATATATATATATATATATATATATATATATATATATATATATTTCAAGTTTAAGTCTTTACTCACCCTGCCATCACTTCTACCCGCCTCACTCCTGCTGGCCTCACTCTCACGGATGTCACTCATGCGGGCAGTGCTACTCTCGTCGGAGGTATGTCTCCTAGCTTTATGACCCCACCACGACCATCTTCGCAGCCATTCCCTAGTGGCTCTAGTAGTAGACGTGTGCATTTGACACCTCAATGCTATAGAGGTGCTCGCCCATCTTGTAGGTCGAGGTCATGCTTTAGAGCAAGAGGTTCTAGGAATGGATCTAGAGGTAGCTTCGGAGGAGGCGGCTGTTGTGGAGGCAATGTGACTGATGTTGTGTCGCCCACTTCTACTCCTAGAGCGATTACCTTAGATGTAGGTACGCCACGTGGTACACCACGTGGAACACCATGTACACCTTGGGGTACTCATGACCATGATGACTCCAAGGTGTATAGTATCCATGATGGAGCTCCGGTGATGGATGCATCAGAAAGGCCATGTGTGAGCATATACAACAGTTTTGCTCCATACATTTTGTACACTCTATCATGTTGAAATGGAGTGAACAAGATAAAGATCATAGAAATTGTATCACAGAGATAATCTATCAAGAGTTCCGGCCAGCACATGGGCATTCTCTTGCCAGTTTAGAGTGGATTATATACACCACACATGAAGCTATGTCCCATGGACGATTCGAGGCTCATGATGCTTTCAGAGCAGGCTTACCAAAGCATGTATGGTTAGATGCTGAGGTGTGGGATATGATCCATGACGAGCAACAGCAGAATCGTGACCGATATTGCCAGCAATGAGATGCTGCCACCACACATTTAGATATAGTTGGACCATCACATTTGGGCAGCGGCGGATATGACACTATGCATCATGAATTTGTAAGTATCATTTGGTTTATTGAATTTGTTTGTGTTAAGCATGTCATGTATGTTCATTTAACGTTCTATATATTCCTTGTAGGAGCTCGCAATGTGTTGTCCTCCAACATGAATGGAGGAGGCTTATGGATATCATCATGGATTTTTTGGACTATTGGAGGACATGGAGGGATGTGGTGCAGTCGTTTCGTGGGAGCATCTATGATGAGATGATGAATTTAGAAACTTGGTTTTTAGTTGTTGTTTGTAAATCTCATGTGAATTTATCTCATTTCATGAATGTTGTTTGTTGCAGGAGTGTTGATATGGATGTTTCGATCCTTCTATGCGTGTGTATGGTATTCGTTTACTCATGATTTTATGGATAGGCTTTCAATAGAATTTTCAGAAGGTAAAGCAGGTGCAATGGCGTGGAAAGCACATTTAATGGATGATCCTAACAAAGAGCTTTACGATGAAATGATCGATTTTGGAGTTTCTCAACTTCATGAAACTTTTGATGAATTTTCGTATTACTTAGGTAGAATACAAAAATTGTTCTTTAGATACCGATGACATGGAGTGGGTTCAAGTCCACAATGCATTCCAATTTTAGTCTACGACCAATATGGCTACCAATATTTTGTAATTATCCAAATTAGTAAATTATATTTGTAAATGTCCCTAGAACTTCCTAGGAATATTAACCATCATTCAGAATTGTAACTGATTAAGGGAGGTTAAAGAGATGTACTTTTTTGTTCTATAAGAGAGAGAGAGAGAGGTCAAGTGTTAGGAAGGATGTAGAATAGGAAGTTGTCAGAGAATGTACTGAAGTCGGGAGTAATTCTATAACTGTTGTATTCTTGAAATCAATGTAATGCAATATCTTTTCTTACTATTATTATTTGCTATACTATACTCTTCTTGTACCACATAGTTGAAATTTATTCCTCTTCAAGTAATGTTCTAAGGTTATATTAAAGGAATAAAAATGCATTGGAATTCAATTATGGTATTCCCCATTCCCCGAACCCCAATTTGTTGTATTTGACTTCTAATCAAGGGATTGTGGGTTCAAGTCCAATGTGCATGCCAGTGTTAGGCTACCACCGGTATGGCTAATAGAATTCTATAACTATCTAAATCTGTAAATCATAATCCCTAAACTTCCTGAGAATATTAACCTTCATTCAAAATTGTGACTGATTAAGGGAGGTTAAAGAGATGTAATTTTGTGTTTTGAGAGAGAGAGAGAGGAAGTGTTAGGAAGGATGAAGAACAAAACTTGTTAGAGAATGTACTGAAGTTGGGAGTAATTGTATAATTATTGTATCTCACAATCAATATACTGCATAACATCTTTTCTTATTATTAATGTTTTTTTTTTTCAATATAAAGGAAGTTCGGCAATAGCCTACTCTCCCGGACTTGAATTAAATTAAGAAACAAAGGTACAATAGAAGGGGACTAGTGCCCACGGGACCCCCCAAATCCCACAAAGCAGGGGAAGCTTGATTGAATCCTAGGTTGCATTACAAAGAAGGTTAATCACCCTCTCGCATATTCTTATAGCATATTCTTCCTATACTTAATATTTGAAATTTATTCATGTTCAAGCAATGTTTTAAGGTAATATTCAAGGAACGAAAATGCACTAGAATTCAATTCAGGTATTCCCCATCCCTTGAACCCCCATTTTTTGCAAGGAACTATTGGCAAATAATGACCTAACTAATCATTCTAAACATTTTTCCCCACAATGAATAATGGAAATTTTAAAATGAAATATTTCACTATCAAAAGGCCTACTATAAGTTTTCCCCCTTTTAATAACTTTTCCCTTAGAGTTGGAAAGAAATATAATATTAAAAAAAACATCTAATTCCACCCAAATCGAATCTTCAATTGGTATGTGTGCCATTTTACTAAAATCTCTACGATAGAACTATTTCTAGAAATCTTTCCCTCCCATCTAATACTATTTGATGTTGAAGCTCAAAAGAGCCATCATCTTTCAACTTATAGTTGTCCTGCAAAACATGAGTAACATTAGGTACATATGGTTTGAGTAAGCTAACATGAAATATAGGATGCACATTTACATATTCAGACAATTGAAACAAATAAGCAAGACATTCAATCTTCCTCAAAACTTTAAAAGGACCTCTATATCCTAGACAAAGTCTATGATCCTTTCCTAGCAATAAGTTAAATCGATGAGGATTGAATTTGAGAAATACCATATCATCTGTTTGAAATTCAAGTGGTCTTCTCTTCTAATCGTAGAATTTATTTTGCCTTTCCTAAGCTTCTTTTATGTTCTTTATTTTTAACCCTCTTCATCCATCTTCTCAAGTATCTCTTTAAATAGTTCCATTTTATTTGGAAACCCAAAAAATCAAGGTGAAGTCAAACAATTATAACCATACATACCCTCAAAGGGAGTCATTTTTATAGATGCATGCCATGCACTATTATTGTATGCAAACTCAAATAAGAACATATATTCACTCAAATTTTCTTGCTTTTCATTCACATACATTTGCAACATACCTTCAAGTATGCGATTAACCCTCTCGGTTTTCCCATCAATTTGTGGATGGAAAGTAATACTTATACGAAGTTGATTTCCAATCAGTTCAAATGTTGCATTCTAGATGTTTTATGTGAACCTAGAGTCTCTATAAAAAATTATGGTTTTAGGCATTTCATGCTGTCGAAAAACTTCTTTTACAAATAGTTTAGCAACATTCAAGGTAGTATCAATCTTTCTCATAGGAAAGAACTGTGCCATCTTGGTAAGTGGACCAACTACCATAAATATCGTATCATGTTTACTTTTGTTCTTATGCACTTTGGTGATGAACTCCATGGAGATAGAATCCAAGTATGATTTGGAACATCCAAAGGTTGTAGCATTCTAGGCATTCTCTTGAATGCAGATCTCACCTATTGATGCTTTAAACATCCACTAGCACATTTTCTAGTATCCCGCTTCATACATGGCCATAAGTAAGAATATTTCATTTTAACATAGGTCCTTGAATAATGTGGAGGTGAAAAAAAAGATGCACCATGACAATCATGCAATATTTGATTTTCAATGGAGACACAGAAGATATACTTAATCGATTACTACAACATAAAGATCCATTAAGTAAATGTTTTTTCGATACATTGATCCCATGTTTGCATTCAAAGAATCCAAGATAGGTGCATAAAAAGATTTTTGTTTAGTTCTTCATGAATTTGATTGAGAAAATTAGAGTTTATTATAGAAAGGAGATTACGTAAAGGTTGCTGACTCAATGCATGAGCGACCTTATTCTTCTTAGCAACCAAATGCTTAATGTCAAAGTCATACTTGCTTAATAAGTCAATCCAATGCTTTTGCCTATTGTTACGCAATGGTTGTGTGAAAATGTATTTTCGATTCTAATCATTTGTTTTCAGTTCAAACATTACCCTTAGCATTAGATGTCTCCTATGATTGAGTTTTTGTACACCAACAAGAATTTCCAGATCGTGAGTCATATAATAGCGTTCATGTTTCATTAACTTTCTTGATTCATATGCGACAAACCTTCCATTTTGTGAAAGAAAACATCGTATTTGATTTCAACTTGCATTGCATGCAATCACAAAAGGCTTTCCCATTTCTAGTATCTTCAAAACACAAATTTCAATGACTTTTTGTTTAAAATGATTCAAAGGATTTTTTACAGGTGTCACTCAACAAAAATCTTGCATTCTTATTAGTTGACTATGTGAAAGGATTAACTATCTTAGGGAAATCTTTAACATGTGCTCTTTCATATTGCACCAATCCTTAAACACATTTAACATCCCTTATAGTTTGATGAATAGGCCAATTAACTATTGCCTTCACGTTATCCATGTCTATATGTATACGCGCTTTAGCTATGACTCTCTCTAGAGACATAAGTTTATCCTTAGCAAATAAACACTTACTCTTTTTTCCATACAGTTTGTGTTCTCTAACAGTTTGTAAAGTCTTCTTAAGATGTACAACACGCTCACAATCACCTTTAGAGTATACAAATATATCATCAAGAAATACTAAGATGAATTTGTATAGGTATACATGAAAAACATTTCCGATCAAGCACATGAACGTGACAGGAACGTTTGTTAATCTAAAAGCTAAAACCTTAAACTAGTAGTGGCCATAATGTGCTCGAAAAGCTTTCTTGGGTATATCTCCTATTTTGATCCTAATCTCGTGATATCAAGATCCTAAGTCAATCTTAATGAATAAAATTGCTCCACTCAATTGACCTAATAAGTCATCTATCTGAGGGAGTGGGTAATTATAGTTTATTGTTCTTTTATTCAACCACCTATAGTTAGTAGATAATCTATAAGAGGCACCTTTCTTCTTTTAAATAAAAGAGGTTCTCTTCAAGGTGAAACACTCAGTCTTATCAAGCCTTTCTTTGAAAGATCATCTAATTGAATCCTAAGGTCCATTTATTAAACTATGTTAAAACTATAGGGTGCTCTAGAATACGGTTCACTCACATAAAGACCAATAGTATGGTTAATCTACCTAGGTCGAGGTATAGTCAGGAGATATTTTGGAAATACATCTCCATATTCTTTAAAAATATTTTCTACATAATTTAGAAGATTTTCATCATTATCTTGTTCATGCAAATTGGTCATATACACTACAAATGTTCTACAAACATGACATATACCTCTAATTATCTACATAGCAGAAATGAGAATAGGCTTACAATTATGCACATCACCTCGAATGTGGATAGATTCCATCTTGCCTTAAAGTGATTGTTCTTTGTTCGCAATGACTTGTTGTTGAATTCTGAACTAATGAGTCCATGCCTATAATTACATCACTCTATTTCATTTCATTCGCATGCAAACCCCCAAAAAAATGCCTATCAAAAAATGAAAATGTAAGGTTTTCAATGTATCATCTCGTATAGTGTTGTCATCCATTGGCCATCTCCACAGTCTTGTTATCTGCATATTTAGGGATTTCCCTAAATTTTGTACTAGTTTAAAATATAAGAATGCACACTACCAGAATCAATGAGAAATCTGATTTTAGGCATATAAATCATACCTGAAATCATAATTGCAAAATCCTTGGGAAAGAACTAGCCACCATGCAACGTAAAGTAGAGTTAGGGCACTTACCTCCATCATTGGTTTTTTCAGTTGTTGCACCTTCCTCAATGATGTTTTTCACCTTTGATTGTGTAGGCCGAAAGAGTGCCTTGTTTGGGCATTTATATGTATGATGCCCTTGCTCCCTGCAATAATAAAAAACTTAGTCTTTTGGCCCACTCAATGAAATCAGAGCCTTGCTACCAATGGGTGGGTTGATGCCCATCCCTGGGCAACAAGATTTCCCATCTCAGCAGGATTCTTACCTTGATTATTAAAAGATGTTCTTTTTATTCACGTTCTCCATATTGAACGTCTCCATCTACTTGAAATTCTCGTCCATCACAATAACATCTAGGAAATCAACACATCTAGACCCCTTGACATGATAATTAAACTCCTCACAAAGCTCTCCAATAATCTTGCTCTTCAAAGCATCACCACTAACCTCAAGTGCATACTTGTAGATACATAAAAACTTTTGTTTGTATTCATTGACAGATAAGCTATGCTCATAACTGTCGTGTTGTCGAGAATTGTACAACTCCATCTTCTTCTCCATATGGTAGTGTGGAGAATAATGATGTTTTTCTACTTGCACTCTAAATTCCTTCCATAAAACTAGACTAGAACACATCCAAGTCTTCATATAGCATTTCCACCAAAGCTTTGGGATGCCAAGCATGTATAGGATCCCAACATTTGCCTTGGACTCTTCACATAATTGTATCAAAGAAATTGTCTAGCTCATCAATCCATGCCTTGAGATCTTTGCCGCTCTTCTTCTCACCATCAAAATCATTCAATTTTTCCTTCTTGAAGACTTGGTTGAGGGCAAACTCACTAGCATTCATATCTTCATAATTGCATTTCTATCTTCCTCTAGGCACACTAGATGTTCTTGCACCTTCATGCACCATCAGTCAACTCCACAAACACATTTGTGGTGCCTTCTGGCTGATTTGTGCCTCATTCTCCAAGAATCTTCTTAATAAGATCCTCGTGCTCATAAAACTTTTGTGTCGAACCTTCCATTGTTGCCAATGACTCATTTTGCTCTGATACCCACTTGTCATGATTCCTCAGTCATAAGCTATGCCCCTTTATGAGCCTGTGGTCACAAAAGAATAATAGAAGAGAGAAAAACAGAATAGAGAAAATATGATGCATAAGAGTAGACAAGATAGATGTAGAGAAAGAGAGGTTTTGGTATTCTAAATTTGAATCAATCAATACAATAGCTTTGAAAAATAGTGCCTTGATGAAGCCTCAACCTCCAAATCACCCACGATCTATCACAAATGCATTCATGCTTGGACTCTCAATCACACTCTCACTCTCAATCTCAGTTATAAAGTAGTTCTCTAATTCTTGGCCTCCTCATGCATGAAAATTCAAATCTTTTTTAAAACAAAGTCGACCATCCCCTAAAGAAGTGTGTGATCACCTAAATTGGTAAAATTTTGCTCTCCTGGTGTTGCATCCAAAACGTTTGCAAAAGCATGCATTTGTAGTAGTTAAGTGCTTTCTTTAGCAATACCTGTCAAAAGTACAAGAAACACAATGAAAAGACATATCCAAAGACATTCATAAGTGTGGATGACAACATGTTTGCATTAAAAGCACATATCTGAATAGAAATAGAGAAGCCCACTTTTTTAAGTACCCAAAAAAGGTAGTTTTCCAAGCCGTATAGCTCAAAAATAGTGAGGAATTAGCTTAAGCTAGTGAGAGGAAAAAATCTTCAGCTCTTTGATCTGCATAATAGTGTTCGCCATGCCGTAGGTCAAAACCCACCTCCAAATATCTTTTTTGAGCCTTGGAAGTTTAGAAATTCTAGAGAGAGAATAAAATCAAGGAATTATCTTACTATGAACTAAATTTAGAGCCCAAATGAAGGTACTCAAAATATGATCCACAAATTTTTCATAGAGACACTTTTATTCTCCTATGCATGTTGTACATTTCTCTTAATTCTTTCATATTCACATTCAATTCTCAACCAGAAAACATGATGTAGATAAGGTTTACAGAGAGGAATATAAAAATTTTCATCCCTAACTTTTTCCTATATGTATAAAATGACATGATTATTCATTCTAAACATTACCCCCCCCCAATGAATACCAAGAAGTTCAAAATGAAATATTTCATTATCAAAATGCCTATTACAATTGTTCCCTTGTTTTAAGAACTCTAGTCTTAGAGTTGGAAAGAAGGATAATGTGCCAAAAAGTCTTCTAAGTCCACCCAAGTCAAATCTTCAACTGGATATGTGTGCCATTTCACCAAAAGCTCTACTATAGATCTATTTCTAAGCAATCTTCCCCTCCTATCTAATATTATTTCAGGTTGAAGCTCAAAAGAGCCATCATCTTTTAGCTTATAGTTTTCCTATAAAACATGATAAAAATTAAGTACATATCTTTTAAGTAAGCTAACATGAAATACACCATGCACATTTAAATGTTTAGGCAGTTCCAACAAAGAAGCAAGAGATTCAATCTTCTTCGAAACTTTAAAAGGAATCACATATTGTGGAGAGAGTCTATGATCCTTCCCTAGCAAACAAGTTAGATCGGTGAGATTGACTTTCAGAAATACCATATCATTTGTTTGAAATTCAAGTGGTCTTCTCTTCAAATCATAGAATTTATTTTGCCTTTTGTAAGCTTCTTTTATGTGTTTCTTAATTTTTCTAGGTTCTTCATCAATCTTCTCAAGAATTTCTTTAGATACTTCTACTCTATTCTTATGGGGCAATGAGCACACAACTCATCCACATAAAACTCTAAATTCTTCCACAAGAATTCCTTAAACACATAACACATGAGCTTTTGGAATATAGCACATGCATTTATGAGCCCAAATGAGAGCTCACAAAATGCAAAGATTCCCCATTCTATGGAAAAGCTATCCTATGTTGATGTTCAAGGGCAATGGCTACTTGATTGTAGCCTAACAACCCATCAAGGAAGCTATACACTTCCTTGCCTACCACATGTTCTAATAGATGTTCTATGATAGGAAGTGTATAACTATCCTATATCATGACATCATTAAATTTCTTCATGTTAATACATACAGACAATTTAATTTTCTTCTAAGGCACCACAACAATGGGAGATACTCATTTTGTATGCTCAATCTCATAGATAAATCCAGCTTCTATCAACCTAAAATTTTCATCATTTTTCTTTGCTGCATACGTTTCATTATATGCATATGGCTTCTATTTTGTGTGATTGGCTTCTAAAGTCAGAGCCTATGAGAACATATATTTGGATCCACCCCTTTCAAATCCTTGAATGTCCAAGGGAATATATTTCTATATTCTCTTAAAAAATTTCTCAAATCTCTCTCTTCTTGATTACTTAGGTTGTTCCCTATGTATGTGCTTTGCTCCTCTCCTTCTTCTATTATCACTACTACTTTCTTGGTTTTTTCTTTGTTTTCATATGCTTCTCCCATGAGATCTTCTCTTTTTGACATTCTCACTATGATTTTTCTATCCTCTCTCATACCTCTTGAAGTTTTGAGGTACTTTGAATAATGGTTCTTTTTTTCCTATGTGGAAGGGTTGATTTTATATTTCCTTTTCTTAATTTCTATGTCTACTTGATTTGCGAAAATTACATCGTTATTACAATCGTTTCATTTATTAGTCTTAGCCTCTATATAGGTACTCTTCTTCTGAGTCACAAAAGGGATCCATAATGATGGATTCTAAATTCTGATCCTCCTCTTCATGGATGTCTACACTAGAATCACATTCCTCGATTATTGGTTCAAACATGAGCACTGAGATATCATAGCTATCCTTGTCACAATGGGGGGTCCATTGTTATTCATTTACTTCCATGTCCATTGTTGCTAAGATTTTTGCCCGCTGGTGTGGTTCAAAATCTTCATCTGGAAAAATCATAGGTTTATAGGCTAGGTCTTGAAGTGGCCTATGATTTCCTAATGTTCTTATGTCTCTAGCTTCTTAACGTTTCCCTTTTTCCTTTGCAAGATTACACATCCATAAGAGAGTATCCTTGTGCACCAATTCAATATCTTTTGGTGTCTTATGGATTGCGTTCCACTACAAGGGTGGTACATCTCTATGCACATAGTCTTTGATATTAACCTTGGTAGTTACCCCTAATGCTATAAGTACAAGGAATCAGTTCCCCAATCTTGAACTATGTACAATTGTCTCACGAGAGGTATACCCAAGATCATTTCATAGACATGATTCTTTTCGAATTTATGTATGGAAAAGCTATGCTGAAAATCTACACAAAACGTAGTGAGAGTGATTCCTTCTAACAATCCTACTGTATTTTCTATGTGTCCATTTGCCATTTGTAGCTTCATTCACATGGGTCACGAAGATTGTTTTCCCCAACATTTCCATAAAGAGGTGGTAGCAATGGCCACTCTTCCTCTTAAATCTAGGATTACCCGCATCATGTAAACTTGATAACTAATATGAAGATAAGTGTTTCTTTCTTCTCCTTCACTTATATCCCCTATCTTGTCTATGGGTATCTCACATAATTTCTTGTGATCCTACCTGAGAGTGGTAACTAGCAAATTTTTTAACTTTGTTAGCTACATGTCTCAACAACTCTGGTTTGACTTTGAGTAGATCTTGTAGAGTGTATTGAAAATGCACTTTAATGTTCTTGACTACTTCCATGTTCCTAGCTATAGTTGAGAGTCACTTTGTAACTCTTTGTAAAGACTTTTTGCCATTGTGAGAAAAAAAATTTAAATTTTGGAATTTGCTTCTTCCCACCTTTATATCGTCTTCCCCATGATCTTTCATGTGTGTGATGCTTGCGTGAAGAAGGTGATATGAAACAATAGCAAGAGACAAACGAGAACCTACCACACAACTGATAAAAGAGACTTGAATTCCAATGCACATCTTTCTTCTATTACAATGAGGTTTTTTATACATTCAATAATGTTTTTGCATGCCTTATTTGCTGCCCTTTTGGACCTTGCTTGATGCCTTTTAACTAGAAATTCAATTGAATCTTGATAAGAAGTTTTTAATTAAAGTTCCAACCACAAGGGTGTATTTAATGCTCTCCTAACACATTATTCTACTCTACATCCTAGAAGACTTAATTTTAGCTATATACTTGCTATTATAACCATTTGGAGTATACTTTTCCTTTATTTTTCATACATTCACTCATATTTTATGCCTCTTAGGAGCCTTTTCACTAAACTTTTGTAACTAGCACCCTTTTGCTTAACCTACATTCTGATTTTGTATCATACATGCATATTGTAGTTGACAACTTTCATTATTAATGTATAGTATCACTATGCTATTGCACTTTCACAATTGTCTTACTCTCTCTCTATAAATTCATTTATCTCCCTTGATCAAATTAAGGTATTTCATGTTATAAGACTGACTATTGGAAGATCTTGGATTTTCCCTATGATTGACTTATTGAGTCTACCACACTTAACCAACATTTAGTATCACACCATACTTGACATACACCCTTAATTCAAGATGAGTGAATATAGAGATAGACTAGAACAAGAAGATAAATTAAATGGAATGTCTACTGATCTAATGTGGAGTTTTATGGTCATGAGTTTGCTAGTATCCAAGGATATGTGGAGCATTGTCCATGGTAAGTACAATAGACCAAGACAAGAAGAGGAAGATGTAGCTCCTTCATCCAAAAATGTTGCTACTCTAACTTCTGTCAAGTAGACTAAAGAGGATGAAGAGGAGATTACATCTTCAGCCATAGATAGAAGGCGCAGATGGGAATTGAACCTTTAGAAGAGAAATCATGATAAGATTCAAGAGATGGAGAAGAACTCTCATTTATAGCTATGAAATTCGAGAGGCATATTATTCCATAAGTTAGGTCATGCAAAACCTCTCATCAAGCTTGGTTGGAATTAGACAAACTCTATTAGAGTAGGAACCTTGCTAGTAAAGCTCTTGTCAAGAGATAATTAGTCAACACACGGATGAAAAATGGTGAATCAATTCAATCACCTACTGTGAAGTTGAGAGACTTAAAAGATGAATTACTTAATGTTGGAGTCACAAATCATGATGATGAGATGTGAATACTCTCATAAACTCACTTCCATCTAATTATAGATTGTTTGTGACTTCTCTTTCTCTCTCTACAAGAGATAGAGAAATATCATTTAACGAGTTGTAGTTCTTGTTACTTCAAGATGAAGAACAATAAAAGAGTATGGAAGAGAACGATGAAGATATGGTATCATCATCTATAGGAAAGAAGAAGGAGACAAAAAAGGTGGAGAAGAAAAGTCAACATAATTAGAAGGAAAGTCTACTACTTAAAAGTCTTCAAATACTTCTTCTATTACATCTAGTTCTAGTACTTCTACAACTCATAAAGATGAAGAAAACTTCTACTACATCCATATGAAAGAGAGGAATATACCAGTATTACAAGAAACATGTGAACTATTGTAATGAAAATGCATTCTTGTTTTCTAGAGCTCCATGATGATGCCTTCGTAGTAGAAAATTGAGCTCTAGATGCCACCCACGATACTCCACAAAGGGGTGGTTGTAGAATACGTTGAGAACACACAAGACACAAGAGATCACGAACATGGATTTTTGGGATGTTACAAATGTGGTCAAACCTACAATCTATGGCTGATCGGGTCACTATATGTTCTATTAAAGAACACACACAAAAGTGGGAGATGACCATTTGGCCTTTCACATGGACACTAAAGGTAGAGATCTCCTCACTGATGGCCAATATCTCCGAAGTGACTATGAGAGAAGAATGAAGAATGATAAAGAATAGTTTAATGTAATTATATAAACTATGCCTACACCTTATGGGGATGGTACAAAGTATACAAGTAACTATTAGAGTTTAAGGTCTATAGAAGCTCGGAAACAACACAAGGAAGAAGAAGAAGCTTGGATCACAATACACAATACTGAACGTATTATCAACTTAATGTAAAAAGATAAGTGACCTGTTAGGGTTATAGATGTATATACAAGCCTAGGAAAGAAAACTCCCCAAGAGGGAAAAACGTTCCCCAAGAGTCTTAAGTGTGTTCACATAAATCACCACCAAAATATATCAAAATATCCCCCTATGAGTGATGCGATGAAAAAAGACCTGGCACTCATGTATAAGGAAGTGCCAAGATATGTGCAAAGAGATAAATACACAGAAGGAAGTAAGTCCAAAGCTTTGTGAAAAGCTTCAAACTTCTCCCGAGGCAGAGCCTTTGTGAAAAGATTTGTAATGTTATCCTGTGTGGGCACATATGCCAAACTGATCTCTCTAGTAGAGAATCTCTCCCTAACATAATGATAATGGACCTCAGATTTCTTTCTACGAGCCTGGAACACAATGCTCCTTGCAATAGTGAATGCACTCTATCTGTTAGTGAACATGGTAGTGGCAAAAAACTACTCAACACCCAAATTAGACAAAAGGCATTTCAACCACACACACTCAATGGGCATTGTGAAAGCTACCCCATACTGAACCTCTCATCTAGAAGTGGTCAGAGTAGGTTTCCTTTTGCTCAAGCAAGATATACATGAGCTACCGAGCATGAAAAAAATCCACTAGCAGACATGAGTGTCATAGCAATCAGCCTAATCATAGTCAAAAAAGCATGTAAATCTAGCAGTAGTGATCCCCCTTTATCTCAAAACCACTCAATTAGCAAAAGATGCACTTAACCACCTGCAAATCCTTGACACCTATGCAATGCATAAACTTACTCATCTTTGAGACAACAAACTGAATATCATGCAGAGTTAAGCATACATAAATCAAGCATCCAACAACGTATTGATAGAGAACAACATTAAATGCATCTCAAGCATCATGAAGACTCAACCCTTAACCTATTTCCATAGGAGTGGCAATACACTTGTAGTCTTCAAGGCCAAACTGATGCAATCATGTCTCAATATATTTTGTTTGACACAGAGCTATTCCACCATCAAATCTCATAAAGTGAATGCCTAAATAATGATGCAAATTCCCCAAATCCGAGATCTCAAATGAGACATGCAAATCAGCCTTAAATCAGCAATATGATTCTTGTAAGAAACTAATGATTACAACCACCATGTGCTAGAGAGATGATTCTCCTCCCAACCTTATGCCTGTATATATAGCTGCTCAAGTCAAGAAGGACCACAAATGTAACTAGAGTCCACAAGTGCATGTGCAATCTCCTCCACTCCTTTCATATCTTCCACTAGAGCCTACGAGTGGTTGGAGTGATCTTGACCAATGCCTTAGTACCTTCCACTAGAGTCCACTAGTCATTGGTATGCTCGCCACTCGACGTAAGTCTCGCTAGTCTAAAGTTAACTCACGTTAACTTGACTTACAAGGCTCTAGAGCTTCTTGGGCAAAGCTCTCTCCCCATGCTACCCATGGGGGTTGAACCGAAGACCTCCTCCTTCATAACCTTGAGACTTAACCACTAGGTAAGTGGATCACTTGATCAAGAGAGCACATGAACTTATGCTTAAGTCTAGTCTTTGGCCATACATGAGTGACCTAACGGTGTCCAATTTCAGATCTGTCTGAGCCGAAGAGACCCTTAGATCATAGAATTACTTTATTACAATTCTCATTAGGACTAGTGAGGAACATGTCATTACCATAGACAACATTGATCAAAAGAACATCATTTTCATGCTTAATGTATAAGGTGCTCTCAGATGGACAACTCTCAAAACCATATGCAATCAAGTAGGCATGTAACTTTTCGTAACAAGTAGGCGGTGCTTGCTTAAAACCATATAATGCCTTTTTCAACCTACATACTTTGTTTTCATGCCTTTCTACAAAAAAATATGAGGCTAAAAAACATACACTTCTTCATGTAAGTCTCCATTCAGAAATGCATTTTTATTATCCAACTGATGCACATTCCAGCCATGATGGGTTGCAAGTGCATTGATGATACGAATGATAGTCATTCGATATGTGGATGCAGAGGTTTTAACAAAAGCTTCTTTCTTAATCATAATATTTTGTGACAAGTGCAACCTTTTCCAACAAGCCTAGCTTTGTACCTATCAACTATTCCACCAGGTTTACGTTTCAGCTTGTATACCCATTTAGTGCCAATGGCCTTTTGTTAGGAGGAAAATCACATAAATACCAGATACCATTCTTAATAATAGCATCATATTATGTTGCATAGTAGCCATCCAATTTTCTGAATTTTGTGCTTCATCAAAAGAAACAGGCTCATTCGCATCACAAAGACTAGAGGCATCCATAGCATAGCTATCTGATACAAAAGAAGCACTATGAAAGCATGAATGAGTATGATATGAAAGAGGTTCATCTAATTTCCTATCTCACAAAGTTTCCATAGGCCATTTAGGCATAGTTTTTTCCTCCTCTAAATCAGCCCTCTCATCAAAGTGCATCATGTAAATGTGCATAAGAAGTGGAATGATCTACATCATCATGTGAAAGCCCATAAAGGTTGCAAAATTTCCTTCTTTGGACTATCCACTTGCTAAAATAGGTAGCAAAGTGTCATACATAGCTTTGGAGGTAAGTGATGGCTCCTTACTACATGAAAATAGTGGTTGAATCTTCCACAAAAACAACATCAGAACTAACCAAAATGCATTTAGTATATGGATGATATACATGATAGCCTTTGCTTTCATAACTATACCCAACAAGAATATATTTTATTGATTTATCATCCAAGTTTTGACATTGTTTTGGCACTAGTTCATATGTCAAACAACCAAAGACATGTAGATGAGCAATAGGTGGCTTGCAAAAATACCATGCCTCATATGGATTGATAGATTGCAGTGCTTTTGTGGGAGATCTATTGAGTACATATGGTGCAAACATAACGGCCTCAAGTGAGAAGCTCTGGTAAAGCATGACTTTTGACCATACATCTCACCATCTCCATGAGAGACTTGTTCTCTCTTTTAGCAACTCCATTCTGTGGAGGTGTATGCAGCACTATACACAATTTTTTATCCCATGTTCAGCCAAAAATACATTAAAATTAGAAGACATGTACCCCCAATCAAAATGGAGGGTGCCCATTATACTTGCTTATAAATTTTTGGCCAAAACCAGAAACTTTTTGCAGCACATAAACACTTCAGACTTTGATTTCAATGGATACACCCATACATGCATGAAAAAATAATATTCATGAAGTAAAGGTACTTAACAAAAGAATGTGTTTGCATAGGAGCACATACATCATTGTGAACAAGCTGCAATTTTTGAGTAGCTCATATTGAAACTTCTTTTAGTAAGGAGGAATGATGCAATTTGCCCAAGATATAGCCTTTGTAGACATGTTCTCAAGGTGCCTCAAGTTTAGGTAGAGAGGAAACCATTTTAGTTTTTTGTAGGCATAACAACCTAGAAAAACTCAAATGAAGAAACTCTAATACTCTATGCATTTTTCACCAATTTTCAATAAGATGATAGTATTTATCCATCTCCTCTAGTTGGCATTCAAGTTCCCTATGAGTTTGAGAATCAAGAAGCTTAAGAAAGTTGATCACAAGATAACATTCCAAAGCTATCTTATCCTCATTAGGAATTTAGTTCGTAGCATCTTGTATCCGCATTTTGCACGTGATAGAGATACTAGGTTTAGGTGAATTAACCCACCATAAGAATCCTCACAAATTATGTTGGCTATAGTCCTAAAGGTATCACTCTTTGAGCATCTCCTTTCGAAAATCTTTCCAAGAAAGACTATCATATTGAGTAACACAATTTATGATAGAGCTTTCAACAAGTCTTTCAAAGAATGTTATCAAAAGATATTTGACAAGCCCAAAGATTTTGGCTTGTTCTTCAAACAAATCTAAGTAGCTTGTAACATTGATGCCATTGAATTTTCTGTTCTCCCTCATGAATCCTTCTTCCATCTTGTGTGAATATGCAAGTGATGTATGATGCTCTAGATCTCTCAGCAATGTGTTTACTTCACGAGGAAGATATGAAATATTGTGAGAAATCTACTCCAACAGCTAAGAATGATGATGATAATGATGATGATGATGATGATGATGAAAATATGCAAGAAAGGATATGGATCACAATATCCCAATAGGATCATGAGCAAAAGCTATGAAGCATTTCACGTCATGTTCAAATGTGGAGCTGATTGTAATCTGGGTGGATCAGGTTTGATCGTGATACATGGAGATTTGGGTTGATTTCATTGCAATCTAGGTGGATCTGATTGCAATTTGGTTGGATCAGGTTTGGCTGTGGCACACATAGGGTGTATGATAATTGCTAATGAGTGTTAAAAGACTGATGTGATATGAAAGTGAAAATGAACATAATGGTAAAGAAAAGTGATGTATGTATGTGAAAATTCAGTATGGAAAGGAGAGATGTGATGATTCAAATGTGGGAATGGGAATGTATGAATGCAAGATCAATACATGAACATGAATGATGATAATAATAAAGAAACATACACATGAATCAATCTTAAAAAGAAGAATGTTTCAAAAGGAGCTTCTTAGATACTTTCAAGATCAATACATGCACATGGATTATGTTAACAACACAAAACCATACCCATGACTCAATCTTTAAATAAAGTATCCTCCGTAAGGGGATTCTTAGAGATGTTCAAGATCAATACATATGCATGGATGCATTTGGATGGTATGTATGCATGTGGGAGATGAATGAATGTAAAAAAACTTTTCCTCATAGCTCAATAGAAAATCCTCACTAGTTAAACGTGAAGTTGTTGAGCCATCTCACACATAGAAAGGTTTCAAAGGAGACATGTAAAAACATAACTTAGGAGACAAGAGACATGGAGACAATCTGACTTGGACTAAAAGTGATTATAATGTAATACATATACATGAGCTTCATGGTAGGTCAAGTTAGGAAATCTAATGGTCGAAGGAAGTCCGCATGACCATCCATCATGAAAGTTCAACTAAATGCCACTTGTGAGAGGATAAGAACTAGTTTAGTGAACCTATATCTTTCTAGGAATGCAACTTCTATCTCAGAGAAGTCTAAGATCAATTTTCCCAACTTTAACTCACTTATACACTTCATTGAAGGTGAGCAAGGAGGGTGAAATAATTGAGTTTATAATTATATCCTAGTTTGAAACTCTAACCATATTTGAGTCTAGGATATATGATCATACTATCCCACCTTGGATCCTCAGTCACTCAATTGAGGGTGATCACCTCAGGGAAACCATGTGCTAGCAAGGTCCTCTAGATGCCTAACCATGATCCTCAACTAGTTTGTAGGGGTTTTTTATTAGTTTTCTAAATGAATCTTGGCACTTAGATCATAGAGAAATCAACTCTCAACCCTAGGATCAAGTATGTTTATTACAACTATTGGATTCATGAAGTGGATGGCTAGGATTGCTTCTTAAAATTAAATCTAGCTCAAAGGAACAAACTCATGGATCCTCCTCTCTTTTATCTTTGGTGCATCTCCACCCCTGAATGGGAGCTCATCTTTATCATACAACATGGATCAATCATCTTGTGCCATATGGTTGCCCTTTAAGCCTCCAATCTACTTAATCTAGAAAATTATGCTGACCTTGAAAACTTGTTTTTGTGCTCTTTGACCCTCCAAATTTTCTTTGATGAAGATGAAACTTTCTAGCTTTATGTTTTCAGATCTCTCCTTGAGGAATATGTAGCAAAAGCACCCATATAAATCTGCCCTATATATGTTTGACTACATTTGGGAGTTTGTAAGGTGACATTGGTGTTTACAAAGTTGTGATAGCCTTGAAAATTTGTAAAAATGTGTAGCCGCATAAGATCTTGATACATGTAGACCATACGATTAGCAGAAATTCCAATAGAAGACTTTGTACGGTCTAAGTGGAAAAATTACATTTTGATAAAATATACATGGGCATATCAAGGTGTTAGAAAATCCATTTACACGTGAAATTTAGGCTTTAGAGTTCCTTTGATAGTCTTTACAATTATATGAATTTTCATGTAATTTGGTGAGAGTGAAAATTTACCTTAATTTCTTGAATTTGATGAGCTTTGAATGCTACCATGGATTTTATTAATTTCTTCCAAACTTTGCATGTCAACTCCCTTTCACATCCTTGATGTATCATGGACTACTTAGGGAATTCTAGATACCTTGACCAAATATCTTTCCTATAGGGCTTCACAAGTGAGAAAGAAGAGAAAATCTTGATAACAATTCTTCATATATGCCCATAACGGGTAACTAGTACCATCTAACTTGTCCTCAATAGCCAACATACAGAACACATCATTGATTTTAGCCATGAGCACCAACTAAATATCTTCATGCAAAAAAATGATTATATCTCAAAACATCAAACAAAACCACCCTGTCGAGATCTACTAAACTTGTTGAGGTGGTTGTACTAGTGAACCAAAACCTATATATATGTTTGGCAGAAAAGCATGAACTCACTTGCATAGGTTCTATGATAATGCATTTGGAGGCAAAAAAAAGCTCGGAATCATCTTGAGTATTCTCACCAATTTTTGTGTGATTTTGAGATTGCGACCAAAGGGGTCTTGACGGCACCCTAGATGAAGTGGCGACCTACTATTATACTGATTCTTAGAGATTAAGCTCTACGAAAGCACAAGAATATTGCAAGGAAGAAGAAGAATCTTGGAGCACAAAACAACACAGAATGAATTTTCAAGTGAATGTACAAGAATGATTATCCTTTTAGGATTATAGGCATATACATAAGACAGGGGAAGAAAACCTCCTAAAGAGGGAAAAAAGCGCTCAAATAGCCCTAAGTGTGTTCATGCACATCACTACCAAAATATATCAACACTCTATGGGCTGCAGAGGTTTCTATTTATTGTTCTCTAAAACAATCAAAGATTTAGGCCAGTCTTTGTAGAAATGCATCTTTAACAGTATCAAAAGTGATCTTGGTGTGCTTATGCGCAGGTGATCCTCCTCACTGATGAAGATATGGGATGCTTCTATTTTTTATCTCTCCCTTTGTGCTTCTTTCAAGGCTCCTATAGGACTTTGGATTGTGCGTGGTTGTGTATCCAACTTATATTTAGGCTACTATTCTCATGAGTGCAACACCAACATGCATCTTTAACTGGTGCTTCAATATATCACTAACTTTTACAAGTAGTATCTCTACCAGTACATAATTTCTTCTTCTCTAATGCTAGTGCCAATTGGGATCACCAGTGCTAACCTCACCGAAAATTTGAACTTGACAACTATGGTCTGTACAATCTGTCCAACATTCACTAATACTTCTGTTAGAGCAGGTAATCCTATATCCAACATTCAGTAATACTTCTGTTAGAGCAAGTAATCCTATCACTGTAGACGGAAGGTCAATGAGGGTTCTTTGCTGGAGCGTAATCCTAATACTAGATCCTTATCTTTTCCTATCTCCACCATATCTTCTTAACACACTAAGAGATGTATGTATAACTCGTTGTGTCTTCTCCACTGTAACTGGATACTCTTCTTTGGGTGGTCAGCATGTGAGTTTTATTATATGGGCTCAATAAGATCATTTTAGCTATATCATATTGGTGACATTACATTATATTTCAGTATCGTATATCCAAGAGCCTATCAAGTATTGGAGAAGGTGTGTGCACAGCCTAATGGTTGAATCTTGATGAATAGATTGGGGAGAGTGGTTTCTGAGAGGCTCTCTAGAGACATCAATAGGCATCCACTCGAGTGAACGCGAGTTAACTAAAGTATATTGAGGCTTAAGTTGAAATATCTTAGACACATCTAATGAGTTGACTCTAGTTGTGGTTGTTGATGCGATGTCTGAGGTTGCACATGCAAAGTTTAGCTCAACGTACACTACAAGAAATAGGGGGGCGTAGCGACGCACCCGAATTGAAAAAAAAATGGGCACTGTCGCTTATGCGACGCTTGCGTTGCATAAGTGACGGTAAAGTTTTTGAATTTTTTTTCCTGAGGATCGTCGCATAAGGGATGCTAGCATCGCTTATGCGATGCTAAATTACAGCGTCGCAAATCACGTCGCTGACTATCGATGTGATTTGCGATGTTGGCAAACTGAAGAGCGTCGCATATGCGGCGCTCTGGAATGTAAAAAAAAAATTGATTTCTCCCAGCACATTTGTGCCGGGATTTGGATGCGAGCGCAAGAAGAGACCGAGAGAGAGAGAGAGAGAGAGAGAGAGAGAGAGAGAGAGAGAGAGAGAGACAGAGAGAGAGAGAGAGAGAGAGAGAGAGAGAGAGAGAGAGAGATGCATCTACTTGAAGATAGGTATGCGCACACACACACTTACACACACATACATATGCATACACACACACATATACACATAGACACACACACACACATACACATAGACACACACACATACACACAAATACACACACATACACAAATAATGTTGCATACACACATGCACACATAATGCATACACATGCACACACATATACACATACATATACACATACATATACACATACATATACACATACATATACACATACATATACACACACATACACACATGCACACATGCACACATACACACACACATACACACACACACACATACCACACACATACACACATATATGCATACACACACATAGAGAGAGATGCACACACATACACATACATGCATACATAAAGCATATGCATATGGGTACATCCATACATACTTACATGCATATACACACATATGCATACATAATGCATATGCATATGCATACATACATACATACTTACATGCATACACACACATATGCATACATAATGCACATGCATACATAATGCACATGCATACATACACATACATAATGCATATGGATACATAATGCACATGCATACATAATGCACATGCATACATAATGCACATGCATACATACACATACATAATGCATACACACACATATGCATACACACACATACACACCCATGCACACACATACACACACATATGCATACATACATGCATACACATACACACATAGACACATACACACACATAGACACATACACACACATAAACACATACACACTCATAGACACACACACATACACATAGATGCACACACATACACACATATACACACACACATACAAACATAGACACATACACACATACACACATAATGATGCATTCACACACATACACATGCATACACACATAGACACACATATACACACACACATACACACATACACAGATACACACATACACACACATATATGCATACACACACCTAGAGAGACATACACACACATACACATACATGCATACATATGCATACATAATGCATATGCACATGCATACATACACATACATAATGCATACACACACATATGCATACACACACATACACACACCTATGCATACATACATGCATACACATACACACATAGACACATACACACACATAGACACATATACACACATAAACACATACACACTCATAGACGCGTAGCGACACATAGACATAGACACACGCACATACACACACACATACACACACATATACACAAACACATACACACATAGACACATACACACATAATGATGCATACACACACATACACATGCATACACATACATATGCATACATAAATGTCACATACACACATAGACACATACACACATAAACACATACACACTCATAGATACACACACATACACATAGACACACACACATACACACACATATACACACACACATAGACACATACACACATACACACATACACATGCATACACACATACAGACACATATACACACACATACACACATACACACACATAGACACATACACACATACACACATACACATGCATACACACATACAGACACATATACACACACATACACACATACACACACATATATGCATACACACACATAGAGAGACATACACACATATACACATATATGCATACATAATGCACATGCATATGCATACATAATGCACATGCATATGCATACAATGTACATACATACTTACATGCATACATATTGCACATGCATAGATACATACACACACATAGACAACATACACACATAGACACATACACACACATAAACACAAACATACTCATAGATACACACACATACACATAGACACACACACACACACATACACACACATATACACACACATACACACATAATGATGCATACACACACATACACATGCATACACACACATACACATGCATACACACATACAGACACATATACACACACATATATGCATACGCACACATAGAGAGACATACACACACATACACACACATACACACACATACACATACATGCATACATATGCATACATAATGCATATGCATATGCATACATACATACCTGCATGCATACATAATGCACATGCTTACATACACATACATAATGCATACACACACATGCATACATAATGCATACACACACATACACACATATGCATACATAATGCATATGCATATGCATACATACATACTTACATGCATACAAAATGCACATGCTTACATACACATACATAATGCATACACACACATATGCATACATAATGCATACACACACATACACATATATACATACATACATGCATACACATACACACATAGACACATACACACACATAGACACATACACACACATAAACACATACACACTCATAGACGCATAGCGACACATACACATAGACACATACACATACACACACACATATACACATAGACACAAACATACACACATAGACACATACACACATAACGATGCATACACACACATATGCATACATACATGCATACACATACACACATAGACACATACACACACATAGATACATACATACACATAAACACATACACACTCATAAACACACACACATACACATAGACACACACACACACATACACACATAGACACATACACACATAATGATGCATACACACACATACACATGCATACACACACATATGCATACATACATGCATACACATACACACATAGACACGTACACACACATAGATACATACATACACATAAACACATACACACTCATAGACACACACACATACACATAAACACACACACACATATACACACACACACATACACACATAGACACATACACACATAATGATGCATACACACACATACACATGCATACACACACATATGCATACATACATGCATACACATACACAGATAGACACATACACACACATAGATACATACATATACATAAACACATACACACTCATAGACACACACACATACACATAGACACACACACACACATATACACACACACAAACACACATAGACACATACACACATAATGATGCATACACACACATACACACACATACACATGCATACACACATACAAACACATATATGCATACACACACATAGAGAGACATACTCACACATACACAGACATGCATATATATACATACATAATGCATATGCATATGCATACATACATACATACATGCATATATACACATACATAATGCATACACACACATATGCATACATAATGCATACACACACATACACACATATGCATACATACATGCATACACATACACACATTGACACATACACACACATAGACACATACACACACATAAACACATACACACTCATAGTTGCACACACATACACATAGACACACACACACACATACACACACACATACACACATAGACACATACACACATAATGATGCATACACACACATACAGATGCATACACACATACACACACATACACGCACATACATACACACATGCATACATACACATACTTAATGCATACACACATACATATGTACACGTATATATATTGATTTCTAACCATTTTGTTTTATATGTTAGGTATTATGGATCCCAGTAGAGACAGAAAGGTGAAACTCACTCTCATAAAAAGTCTTATGAGAGCAAGAGTTCCGTCTTATACTCTAGGGGCCATAATGCGTGATTACTGAGAGATGTGCGATGAGGAGCTGGACTGTACGATCCAGATGCTTACCCAACGATCAGATGAGGGCTCTTCTACGGCTCCACATGCAGGAAGAGAGCTATCTGCTCATAGGTATGTTTTTTTTTCGTAAACTTTTTTAATGATAAAATCAGACATATTTTTATTTATTTTTATCTATCTATTTTCACGACACCTATACCACCTCCAAATTGTGATAGCAGAGTAGAGTTGCCTATGAGGACATGCATAGGCACCTTAGGACTAGAGTGCGATACAGAGCCAGAGGGGAACATTGTGTACATAGGGAATGGATTGGAGTTCAAGAGACGAATACGGGCACTATGCGACTCTTACCTGCGCTTTGTCCACTTACCGTGGAAGTAAGTAAAAATTTTACATATAAATTGAAATAAATATCTTATGTTTTATTTACATTATGTTTTTTATTTTTGTAGTGAGCATGATGAGAGGGATAAAAAATACGTACTTAGTTCACTTGAGACAGAGTTTGGGACATGATGGTCGCTTAAGTGGTGTCTAAAAGAGATGCAAACACTTATGGATCATCGTCGCGATAATGCACGATATGCAGTGCTTTTATGTATATATATGTGGATATGAGTATGTGCGTTTATGCATGTATGTATGTATATGAGAGAGAGAGAGACAGAGAAAAGAGTGAGACTAGAGGTATAAATACACGCATACACACACATATACATCATACATGCACATTTACACACATATACATATACATGCACATTTATACATACACACACATACATGCACATTTTTACACACATATACACATGCATGCAGTTACACACATATAATGAATACACATAGACACATACACATACTCACATACACGTACATATACTCACATACACATACACATGCATAATCATATGTACACACACATAGACTCATATAATCATATTTATATGCATATATACATATACACATGCATATATACACACACACAACACATGCATATGCACATATTATAGATACACATACATACACAACACATGCATACACATAAATAAATAAATAAATAAATAAATCCTATTTCAAAAGTCCTAAATTGAAAAACACTAATTTCGATATTAGGGTTTTAAAATCCCTAATTTAAAAACTCTAATTCAACCTTTTAGCCATATGTTTGAAGTATATGTACACATTGCATCTATTCCTTGGACGTCCTATTAGAGAGATGTCTCTCCTCCCAACCTTATGCCTCTATATATAGCTACTCGAATCAATGAGGATCATAGTATATATAAAGATATATACACATCATGTTGATAGGATACGTAAATATAAAATGGAGTAGATATATTATGCATCAGACATACATTCCTAAATGCACACATAAATATATATATACATACTAACATATTTACATGTACACATTTACACATAGACATATATACATATATACATGTACACATCACATATACATGCCTACATGCACACATAAACATATATATACATGCATACATATTTACATGTACATATTTACACATAGACACATATACATATATACATGTACACAATCATAAACACTTGCATATATTACATGAATACATGAATATTTTACATAAATTCATATGCATATATACACATATGCATATTTAACACATGTATACATATATCACACACATGCAAATGCAAACACATACATATACATGAAATACATATATGTGCATACTAACATATGTATACATATAGTACACATGAATACACACACATATGCATACATACATGATAAAAATTTGCACCTCGAAGATAAAGTTGTATATAAAATAATTAGGCATACCCCCGAGCTTCATGTTCTAACTTAGAAGAACATGATTTCATCTCTCTAGTAGGATTCATCGTTATTCAAGTTAATAAAAAAAAACTATTATCTGATATCCATATGTTTACATATCTGCTCATATGTTTTCATATCTGCTCATATCTGCTCATATGTTTTCATTATTGCCATCATTTTGATAAGACATCAATATAGTCTCATCTTCATTATCCTTATTGATTTCATTTATTTCTTCTATTGTTAAATCTATGTTCTCATGAATCACATCATCTATTGATGGATTAATATCTATTTCTGGTAATTCCTATTCCTCGTCAGTAGAATCAGCATGTAGAGAATTATCCTCTTCATAAAAAAGATTAATATCATTATCACGTATAATGATTCTAATTTCTATTTCGGATGTTGATGTATCAGTATCTGATGCTGAATCATCAAGGGGACTTTCTTCCATCTCTCTAACAATAAACTGTTCAAACAATGACGTACCTCTAGCTTGCACATGAATGACTTGCCACCAAGGATGAGCATTTGGGTTTTTATAAAAAAATGCTTGTTCAATATGCCTAGGAAGAATATATTTTTCTTTAAAAGATCGCATTACCTTGGAAGAATCAATTGCCCAAAACCTAGATAATTCCTTTCTTAATGTGGAATTACTACCTTTATACTCCGCTCAAAACCAATCAACCTTCAAAATGACCTATCAAAATATATAACAACAAAAACCCATTATTAGGTGCTTAAAAAAATAACTAACTCTATAAAAAAAAAAAACTTTTTTCTACCTGTTTGAATGTACGAAATGAAATTTCGTAGATACCAACAATAGTTCCTATGTAACCAAGTTCGCTATATATAAGGTTCGTGTCTTTTGAGCTAGCACGTGATAGTTACTTGAAAGAAGCAACAATACTAGAATCCTTTGTTTTACGTAAAGAATCAATGGCTTTGATTCTAATATGCTGTCCAAAAGCCCACATATTAGTGAACATTCGAGCTTGCAAAATAAATTCAATAAGTAAATAGAAACTAACATACATATATGAAAAAAAATAAAATATTATTTTAATAAAATTACCTTTCGTTCACCACCTATCATCAACTCTCTTTGCTCATCTGAGATTTCTTCATTATTTGCGTTGGCACGTTGCAAACGACTATATAGCCAATCAGTGAAAGAAGATATATCTGTAATCTCATTATTATCGAGATTACGTCTAAATCTTTTGTTTTTTCGCCTTTTACTTGGGAGATTTTGAAGTTCCTCGTACTCGCTAAGGAATGCTTGCATGCATTCGTTATTATATGCTACAAAAGTAGAAACATCATTTTTTTCTTGAAATGTAAATAAGAATGGAACCCCCTTACCTGATAATACCTCATCTGAAATTTTTGAAGAAGACTCATTTGTCCATGCACTTGGAGCTTCTTCATGAACTCTTTCAAGGTACTCACTAACGTAATACATGCACTCTTCAAGCATCCAACCCTTTGCCATGGATCTTTTTGGTTTCGCTCTTTGTCGCACATAACCTTTTAGTATTCTCATAAATCGCTCGACCCAAAACATCCATTGAGTGTTGACAACACCTGCAATCTCTATCTCATCTACAAGATGGACTAATAAATGAACCTGAATATCAAAAAATGAAGTAGGAAATTCTTTCTCCATCAAACATAGTCGCTCTTTGCATTTACGTTTTTTTTGTGGGATTGAGTTTTTGTCAATCTCTTTGGATGTAATCCACCTATACATATCATAAAAACAATTATAAAGAAGTTAATTAAAATATAAAAGATATCCAATATTCATACATATTAAATATAAAAGTATCATAATTACCTTATAAGTGATCCAAGACGATAGACCACATCTCGTACTCCTTTCGTTGTACATCCATCAATAACCCAGATATAGTAAACATGTTTTGAAAAGATGCTCCATATCTTGTAGGAGTCTTAATCAATTGAATTCTATTGTTGATAGTTTGTATCTCTTTTGTTGTAAGTACCCAGGGAGCAGGTGCATAAGTCATTTCTTGTCGATGTCTATCAAAAACTGGCCATAACTTTGGTTTGGATTTTTGATCTTTCAAATCATTCCTTGATGTTGTGGTATCTTTTAGTCCAAGAAGATGCTGCCATAGTGAATAAACCAATATTTTTGAATATATGAATAGGATCAAGAAGATGACATAATTTTAACTCTTTCCAATACTCCAAAGAATACCATATTGATATGTTCTCTACGAGTGCCAATTTTCCTTTACCTCTGTTCAGATACTCATTATCTGAATCATCACTGAAGATTTCTGCTTCTGGATCTATCAGGGGTCCATGTGTCCATTTTTATACCAATCCATAGGCATCATAGGTTTTGGACACTGACCTGTTTCAAGCTTTCCATTAAAATGTATCGCTTGTCTTTTAGATCTTAATGGATGATCATCAGGCAAGAATCATCAATGTCGAAGATAAATATTTTTGTTGCGAATCTTACTATAGATTGATCTCAACCAATTACCACAATATGGAAAAGCTTTATAACCCTTAGTAGATATTCTTGCATCATGGAAAATGATAAAAATATAATTAGATTAAATCATATTTATTTACATGCATATTGAATAAAAAAATTACATCAATACCTGAACAAACACCATATCCTAGAAAATCATGAATAGTCCAAGCCACAATACCACGAACCGTAATATGTCTTTCATTGATGCTTTTCGATACATCAATGACATTAATACCTCTCCATAACTCTTGAAGATCGTCAATGAGAGGAGCAAGATATATATTCATATCTTTAACTTGTCTTTTGCCAGGGATTAAAAGTGAAAGCATTAAATGTTCCTTTTTAATGCTAAGATATGGCAAAAGATTGTAGTTTATGACTACCACTGGCCATGTTGACCATTTACTGGATTTCATGGAGAATGGATTAACCCCATCTAATGCAACTCCTAACTTTAGATTCTGTGGATTTTGTGCAAATTCAGGCCATGTAGATTCAATATGCTGAAAAGCAATGCTATCATGAGGAATTCTGATTATTCCATCAGTACTTTTGTGATCATGTCCCCAAGTCAAAAGCTTTGATAATTTGGGGCTTTGAAACATATGTCTAATCCATGGATCCAATGGAAAATGTCTCAATACCTTTTCTGGGATTTTACCTTCTTCGCCCTTATATCGAGGAGATTGACATTTGGGACATGTCAAAGAGTCTGCATATTCACATCTATATAGAATACAATCATTAGGACATGCATGTATACATTGATAATCTATTTTTTGAACAAGCTGTATAAAAGTGATCCTCTCAAGCCACCATGATTTCCACTTTGTATCCTAAAGTTCAGATGCTCATCATTGACATGCAAGAGGTTTACTGCATACCCTAGGAATCCTGCTGGCACTAGTCCATTATGATTAGATTGCTCTATCTTGAGTAGCCTCTGTGCATGCGATTCATCCAGGTCACCATTGTATGGCCTATAAATAGTGCCAAATTCTTTGAATAGCAATTATAAATCTGCTTCTCACACTTTCAAACTGAACATATGTGTGAATCGACAAATCATTCAATGAAGGTACATACTTCATATCCTCCAAAACAAACAATCTTATCTTGCCATCCAAACAATCAAATTTTTCGCGAATATGTTGAAAGATGCATTAATAGTTTTAAAAGATGTGCGGACAAAAAGTGTCCATTCAATTCAAGTTCTTGTTCTGACCTTATCTAAAGTAAGAATAAAAACTTGCATGTGTTTATATATATATATATATATATATATATATTTATGCATATATATATATATATATATATATATATATATATATATATATATATATATATATATATATATATATATATATATATATATATATATATATAGAGAGAGAGAGAGAGAGAGAGAGAGAATTGAAAATTATACCTTAATAATGTCGAAACAGATACATTAATCCATCCAAAATGATTTTGAAGGTTGAGAATAAGTAAGCTCGCACTTAGTCGTGTCAAACAACTTCCTTCATATACATGCTTTAGACATTCCTCTCGAAGATATTTCTCATTTTTAGAAATATCAATGCTCTCAATGTCATTTTGATACCAATCCTCAATAAAATCTGCCATGCCATCATCTTCATCATTGTCACACAAATCTTGTACTTTATCGTCTTTTGAATATAGATCTTTCAACTTCGCATATTGCACATGATTAGTTTTGCATAGCCTCCTCATGGAAGCTTCTGATAAATGAGATCTTACTGGTAATTGTGAATGTTGTGGAGGAATATCATCAACATCATACGTTGGAATCTACACATATAAATAAATTCATTAGTATTCCATAAATGAATAAAAAGTAAACTTTAAATATAAAATTAAGTATATAACTTATTAAATATGGATAGTAAATTTTTATTCTCTCTAGCTAAAAGGTGCTCTTGGAGGTCTACGCCATCCATAATTCACTAATAGTTCATCACCAGCATGTAATGTAGTAATAGCATTGACAACTATGTATCTTGATACATCTCTACTCATGTATGGTGATTCATGACTATTTTCACGCTCCTCAAATGTGCAATTAGTCCTTGAACTATTATGTAAGCCTCGACTACTATTTATTAAACCTGCTATATTTCCATGTGTGTAAGGTCTTCCATCAATATATAATCTTTCATTTTCTGCATGTAAAATCCTTCTACTAGTAAGGGATGTTGCATTCAAGCATATTCCATAAGTACTCATGCTTTGAACATAACGTGAAAGTCGATGCCAATCTCCCCATCCATATATAGGACCACAAAATGACATAAGAGTGACTTCAGAGTTCGGAGGCACATAGAAATCCTCTACAATAAAGAGACCACGACCAACATTAGTAATAGTGGATGGAGCAATCATATAGCGATTACCCCAAAAGTTGAAAACCTCTCCATCTAAAGGAAGTGGTCCTCTATTCCATCCTCCATATCTTCTTCTATCATATGTTTGTACTAAAGAACGATCACGAGCTGGCAATGGATAATCTCCAGCCGTTTCATTCTCTAAACAAGGAGGTAGAGGATTTCTAGAAACCTGTACTTGTAACTGATGAACAACAAGTTCATGACGTGTACGAGGTATATTAAGATTATGAGAAAAATTATCATCATCATCATCATCGAGCAAGTATTCCTGTATATCAACAATAATTTGATTTTATATATGGTTTTTAAATAAAATAATGACATTAATATATATAGAAAATACGTACCCAAGCATTATCACGTTGACTAGGTGATGGTGCATGCTCTAAAGTACCATACTCTACCTCATGTTCAATACATTCCAATCGTGGTCTTTGATACGTGCCATAACAAGAGTTACACCAACATATAATATGCTCTTCATAGTAGAATTCATCATAATTCCTATCAGAGGACACATGTGAAGTCGTTGCATGGGTAGGAGGTGGTGGAGTACCCTCTGATTGATCAAAATATGCACATAATAAGAAACAAAAAAAAATATAATTTATGTATCCATCAAATATATTTAAAATTAAATGTTTGATATACTTATAATATAAAGTCGTTGCACGATGAGGAGACGGTGGTGGAGTTCCATGTGATTCATCAGAATCTACAAATAATGGTATTTGATATTAATAATCTGATTATCTACATACACAAAAAATTCACATATACATATTTTACACATACACACATATTCACATATACACATTTACACATACACACATATTCACATATACACAGCTACACATTATTGTGGGATAAATGCATGTATTTTGTATGAATGAGTGTATATGCATGCATGTGTGTACGTATATATGTGGATATGTATATTTGTGTTTATGTTATATGTATGTATATGTGATTATGTATACATATATGTATGCGTATATGTTTGCATGTATATGTGTATGTGGGTATGTGTATGTGTATGTGTGTGTATATATGTGTATGTATTCTGATTTTTTTTTCTGTTTGAGATTAAATTAACAGGAGATATTGTATGGTCGAAAAAAATAAGAGGCGAGCTAACATACCACCTGAGACGTGGCAATTTTTTCGTAGACAGCTACGTCTTCAGGAGTCATTTCCTGAGCAGAAGGTACACGAATTAATATTTTATATTTATAATTTTTATATATTTTAGTAATTTTTGACATTTAATTTATGTATTTTTTTTCTTGAATAAATAGGCTGTTGCAAAAAAAGAGAGTGGAGTCGGGCCACACATCGCACATAGGCCAAATGGGCCATAATGGTTTTGTAGCTACATTTGTAAGTATATGTGTTATTGTGAGTATATTGTTTATTTTAGTTAAAATGCAAGCAACTAATGTTTTCTATTTGTTTCATTGCAGCGGAAGGATTATGGCTGATATCCTACGAAACATGAGATCGAGTATGCTACACATTTTGGATATCGGCGTTTGAGCGAGTATATGCAAGATCATCTTGATGCCTTTGTGAGTATTTTTAAATTTTATATAATTATTTTATTTTTATGAATGGTTTAAATTTTTATCTATTTATGTTTGTTATATGTAATAGAGGAGTATTATGGAGAGACAAATATGGATGAGGTGGAGAGACAGACATAGGAGGGGCGATCTCGATCGTCACAGGGTGATCATGACGATGAGGATGAGGAAGATCAGGATGATCATGATATTGCTGATGATGATGATGATGATTAGGATTTTAGTTGATTATGGCATTAGATTATATGTATTTACATTGATATATATATATATATATATATATATATATATATATATTTATCTATATATTTTTCATTTCAGTTATGTTTTGAATTGTGTGTATAGTATTAAGTATATTAGAATTGTTTTGTTCTATTGATTGTTATTATTGTTTATATTAAGCATGTTTTTTAATACTTTAATTATATAATTCATTCATATGTGTGTACCTAAGTGTATATGTATGTAGTGTATATGTATGTATGTGCATGTGTATGTGTGTGTATATGTATGTATGTGCATGTGCATGTGTAAGTGTATATGTGTGTATGAGTATGTGCATGTGCATGTGTATGTGTGTGTATATGTATGTGCATGTATATGTGTAACTCTATGTGTATATGTGTGTATGTGCATGTATATGTGTATATGTAGGTATGTGCATGTGTGTGTGCATGTGTATATGTGTTTTAATACTTTAATTATATAATTCATTCATATGTGTGTACCTAAGTGTATATGTATGTGTGTGTATATGTATGTATGTGCATGTGTATGTGTGTGTATATGTATGTATGTGCATGTGCATGTGCATGTATAAGTGTATATGTGTGTATGCGTATGTGGATGTGCATGTGTATGTGTGTGTATATGTATATGCATGTATCTGTATAACTCTATGTGTATATGTGTGTATGTGCATGTATATGTGTATATGTAGGTATGTGCATGTGTGTGTGCATGTGTGTGTGCATGTGTATATGTGTTTTAATACTTTAATTATATAATTCATTCATATGTGTGTACCTAAGTGTATATGTATGTGTGTGTATATGTATGTATGTGCATGTGTATGTGTGTGTATATGTATGCATGTGCATGTGGATGTGTAAGTGTATATGTGTGTATGAGTATGTGCATGTGCATGTGTAAGTGTATATGTGTGTATGCGTATGTGCATGTGCATGTGTATATGTGTATATGTGTATATGTATGTGCATGTATATATGTAATTCTATGTTCATATGTGTGTATGTGCATGTATATGTGGATATGTAGGTATGTGCATGTGTGTGTGCATGTGTATATGTGTGTGCGCAGAGACAGATGGAGACAATAAGAGAGAGCTTAGGCAAAACAACAATTCTGCATATACTTGCTTCAGCTCGTAAGCACAGTGCAATTGCGAACATTGGAGAGCTCTTCGATCGGATGCGTGAAAATGCCGATAGAAGAGCCTCCAATGTTTTGATTTTTGTCCGTCAGTAGACCGTCGTGTAAGTGATGCTACCCGTCGTCGCATAAGCGACATGTTTTTAGTGTCACTTATGCGACACCCAAAAGCATTGCTTATGCGACACTATTTAAAAGCGTCGTGTTAGCGATGCTGTATGGGAGCGTCGTAGCCCCGTCGTGCCACAAGTCGCAAAAACCATCGTTTGCTTCGTCGTTTAATCGACAGTCCGCGTGCGATGCTAATTACGATGCATGTTGCAATTTTATAGCAACGAAATTCTATCGCATTAACCGTCGCTATACGCCCATATTCCTTGTAGTGGTAACTCTAGAGACCACTCCCAGACTTGGAGTTGACTCTAGTTGTGGTCGTTGATGCGATGATTGAGGTTGCACATGCAAAATATAGTTCAACGTAACTCTAGAGACCACTCCCACACTTGGAAGCTATATAATAAGTGGTTGGTTATTAAATTGTATGGCATCTATTGTGTTCTTGAAGAACAACCAAATCATGGCCATCCACATATGGGATCGAAAGTACATGTGAAATGGAGAGGGATGGATCCTTCGTAGGCTAACGCTTATGCTTGTGAATCTTAGATTGGGAAAGGTGGCTCTTATTGTTGTGGTAATGGAATATTACATCACGGAGACATATTCAAAATCAATAGTTAATTTCCCACAAGAATATATTGTGTGTGTGTGTGTGCAAATGTGTTTAAGCTCATCCTCTTTGGCACATAAAAGATAATTGAAACAGGGCTGCAAACAAAATGTTGAGGTATAGTGTGGAGTTATATAAAACAACATCTTCTAAAAATTCACCCTTACTAAACATTAGTGCATATGAAAATGAGTTTAATGTCCTTTTCTTTTTTATTATTTGAACTCGTAGATGTGAAATAAAGACCACATCGATACCTCTTTTTTCTAATTATTTTGACTTTGGTAATTAAATAATCTGTCCATAACTTCAGTTCGTCTTCTTTTTATTATTATTACCAATTCTTTTTTTTCTGATTATTATTATTATTATAACTAGTAGTATTACTATTATCATAATCATTATAGATATTAGTATTATTTTTTAAAGGAATTTTGATAATTGAGATTTACTCTTTAATATTAGCTTGAATTAATTTGTAAGTACAATGAAAAGTGGGCATAGCATCCATAGGATACCCTCGAATCCCACAAAGAAATGGAAAGGTGTCTAATAGTGAATACAAAAATCAAAGGTCCGCCAAGTTACACGTTGGGAAAGGATGACCCTAAAATCAAATGTTTATTTTTGAAAGGAAGTTTGATAATTGAGATTTACTCTTTATATTAACTTTAAATGATTAGAAATTAAAATAAAGATGGGCATAGCATCATAAGATATCCTTGAATCCCACAAAGCAACCGGTGTCTGACACCTAGTAGGATACAAAAATCAAAGGTTTGCCAAGTTATACATTGGGAAAGGACGACCCTATATAATTGATTACAAACTCAATAGCATCAAGTTCTAATGGTCCTCCAAAGAGGATGGTTTTAACATCTTACCACTAAGTAATGAGGAATGTCTTAACCATGACAGGAAAAGGGCCAAACCAATTACACTAATGTGTGCACAATACTACTATTATTATCAATACTCCGGAGAGAGTGTTCACTGTTCACGTTTTCTTTCCGTATGGATGGCTGCGTAAGCAATGATCGAAACTGAAGTCTTTGTTTTTCTATAGTTTTTTAGCGGTGCATTTCTGTCTCCGCCTCATTTGAATGTACCTGTATGTTTTTCTGTGCATGTTTCATATCTTATATTAGTATTTTCTCACAAATCAACCTCGTCAGCTCTTTCCAGATTACGGACTCCTCAACACGATGGCTGAGTATACTTTTAACTTCCACGTCGGCAGCACATGTTATACGTTGTAACACATGTTATACACGTGGCAGACAATGTTATACACGCTTAAACTAAAGCTGTTGGAATCAAATGGCCACAGTGGCATCCATAGCTACAACAGAGAGAGAGAGAGAGAGAGAGAGAGAGAGAGAGAGAGAGAAAATCAAAGGACCATAGTGGCAGCCATATCACAAAACAGAGAGAGAGAGATAGAGAGAGAAACGAGGGGTCTCTGTGCATTATTTTCATTCACCCTCTGGTTTTAGCATAGCCCGATCTTGGTGCTGTAGTTTTCACTTTACCATCCAAACTCAGATGTTATGTTATTTCTGTATGATTATACATGTTATTTTCGGAGGGCACATCTGCTTCATTGATCAACGTTTTTGGCCTCAAACTCTTGAATTCTTCCATTTTGTTAGGCTCTATTTTTGGACTATTTTATTTCCATGTGTTGTGTGTAATACAGATCATCGAAGGTACTCTCTCACCAACCTCAATCTGCAGTTTGGGTTTCTCACAGTGCATGTGGCGCGGCGGTTGGTAGCTTTGGATTGCAAAGTTCTGGCCCATGCCATTTGTGAAAGGAAATGTTGTTATAGCGATGGGCTTGTTGAGAAGCGTGGACCAACTCAAAACATAAGTAACATAGTGATTTTCATAAGCTGCTTATCACATGGGTTGTTCTAGTCAATGGTGTCCTTTCGGGTTTATTTTATGAGTTTCCTCCAATCACATCGAAATGTAGAAACACAGTTTATAATAAAGCAAAGCTTAGAGTCCTTTTTACGCTTTACATTTGTAATTCTGTCATACATGAGGCCATGGTGTACACACATTGATTTATGATAGGATTGAACCACCTCTATACTTTGGTTATGTCCATGTAAGAGGGCAAGGCCATGAGTTATGTAAGTTGTATTTGTGAACCTTGGATTAAGTTCCATCACTTCACTTTGCTTCTTCCATAGTTTTTAGCCTTGGATGTGTTATGAGCTTTATTTGCACTCCATATCATGGTCCAGCCATGCACTTTTGTTTGCAAATCTTGTTCATAAGGATAGAGCATGATAATGTGCACACATATTTCTTGCTTGATAGGTTGCTACTAGCATTGTCCATGTTCTTGGAGTTGGACCATGCTATCCCAAGGAAGGAGCTATCACTTTAGGACTATGGAGATCTACATGGAGATTGTCTATGGATTGAGTTCTTATTTTTGGAGACTTTTTTATTGGATATGTGTTTGCCTTGATGTGAGGGACTTACTTGATGTATTTGGTGAGTGTGATGGAACCGGTGACCTTGGGCATAAAAGATGTGGAGGCTCGCATATTGAAGCACTCTTGGAAACGGCCTGGAGATGTGATGTACCTCAACCTCTCTTTCTTGTATGACATGTTGTATCAAGGTTCCCAACCTATAACTGGTTTCCATGTAATTTCCATATTGTTGAAGGGTAGTACTAATCAACAAATAGTGGTAGTTCAATTCCACCATGCTTGCCATTATTATGGGCACATTTGTAATGTAAATGAAAAACCTAAGGTTATATTGAAGGAGGAAGGAAGTGTTGGTGTGAAAATCCTTGAATGCTACATGATATGTATAAATATGGACATTGAGCTAATGGAAGCTTCTGTCTCATTTTCATAGCGTATCATGGACTCTGACATTTTCCTTAGAGTAGCATTCGATTAAGTTTCTTTTTGTTTCTTGTTCTTGGAATTCGTGTGCATAGGATTGTGTGTCTCTTCTTCTTCTTCTTGTTACTCATTGATGCATGGTGAGGTGCATGAGTAACTTTCTCCATCTTCCTCTCCCTTCTTGCGTGGAATGACCAATACCATGTAAGAATGCCCATTCTTCATTCTCCACAAGATTATAAGACTCTATTTTAGGTGTAGAAGTCTCTACAAAAACCATTGTAACCTCCTTCTTTGCCTCTTTTGCAGCCAGCTTATCAATCTAAATTAGTGTCCTTTATAGGTTCCTCACACCCTTTAATTGGAATATCATCAATGAATGGTATGGTTATATGAGGGATAAAGTAATGTAAGATCATATTCATAGCATTCATCATATGAGCTGCAAAATTAGCTCCTTCTTGAGGTAAAGTTCACATTCACACTAAGCCTAAAGGAGCTTTTATTGTGGTTATGCCACAAATACCAATTTCTAATGACAATTGGTCATACCTAGAATAAAAATCACCCATTCAATAGATAGAATGTCCAAACAATGATTGAGAAAATTCATCTACAATGGGTCCTATTCTTACATTCCTTATGGTGACTTTATTTATCGATTGGAGATTTGGAATAAAGCACAGTTTCACAATGTATTTAGGCATAGTGAACCATCTATTTGAGTAAGGTGCAAAAGATGGCTCTAAAATTATCATGTTTACCTTCTTCTTAAGTAGTTTTATCAGCTCAAGTAAGTAGGCCTTTGGAACTCGTATGGACCAATGATTCTATGGAATATGTGGAATAGTAAACATTATCATGGGTGCAACTAACGTAGGATCTGCACAATCTATCACATGAGGATACATAATTAAGGCTTTTCTATGGCTAGGTATGAATCTTGTAAATTTCTCTCTCTCAACTAGCATACAAAATCCATCATCTCTACCAATATTCACCTCTTTGATTATCTCATCCATGAATTTATGTCCTATGTTTCTCCTAGGTTGAAGAATTGGATCCTTTTCCACATCAAAAAGTTTTCGTTACTTCCTTGGGGTAATGGCTGAGCTATCAGTTTTATTTTCTTGTGTACTACTTCGTACTTTGTTTCAACTATGGCATCATGTGTTTGGTTCAATTTCAAGGACCTCACAACATTGATAGTACACTCTTGGATTAGAGCATACTCATCAAGGGAAGAAAGAAGAATGGTATGGGAATTAGAATTTTTCTCAAGGCATAACTCTAACTCCTTGAGAGTAGAGAAACAAGGAGATGTATCAATCACATGCTCAATGTTCTCATCATGTTCAATGATTTTATTGGTTATATAATTTCTTTTTGGGTTTTTGGATAAAAGACTTGGAAACTTGACTCTTATCATATGAAGGAGATCTAATCTAGAATGTGGAAGAACAAAGTGAAAAACTATTGTATAGGTTAGTTGGTTATGCGATGTCAAACAAATTTTTGGAGCACCAAGCGTTCACTATGGTTGAGGAAGAATTTCCCATGTCAACTATTATATGGATACTATTATACATTTATTTTGAGAGTAGCATTTATGTGTACATTCTTTGTATTATTTGTATGATCATTTATTGTATAAGGTTCATTTATTGTATAAGGATCAAGATATTCACCTTTTTAAGTGGGAAGATTAAAATGCATAGAAAACCATGATTTGGAAGTATCTGAAATTGATTCTCAATCAATCAATCAAGAAGTTGGTATCACTTCAACTTCCACTTTTCCTATAACGAAGGAAAAGACTCTAGCTATCCTCAACTACATAGCCGGTGCAATTTTGAATTCAAACCCATGAAGTTTGAGTTGTGGGAAGCTGGTCAAGAGTCCATATAATAACTCACAACATTTTATACTATGAGTTGATGATATTTGGAGCAATACATATACATTGGTGATCATCTTTATTCCTCTTTCTTATTCTCTCCTCCTTCTTTCTTAGACTCAATCATGTTGCAGAGGTTGGTTTTCTCTCTAGAGATCTCAATAATGCATTTCTGAGCATGCATTGGAAAGGAAATATTATCTAGTTTAGGTGTACAAATTTTCAAGTCATTTCGGTTAGTAGATTCAAGAAAATTGATAGTTGAAGGTCTCATGGTCATTTTTTGCATAGCCTTGAAAATTTGGGGGTGAACCCAATTAGTGTTAAGCAAACTTCTCTTTTATTGGTTGATATAAATTAGGGCTTTTATGCATTATAGTAAGCAAACCCTATGTATGACATTTCCCTAAGAGGATGTTTTCCAACTATCACTAACCAAGTAATCTCATCAACTAAATGTATTTGTAGAGACAAGAAACAAGACATTGGTTGGATCAGTGAGAACAATGATTGAAGAGAAAAGGTTGCCACATTAATTGTGGGTAGAGGCTATTTCAATTGTTGTGTACCTTGTCAATAGACTACCATCCAAATCATTTCAAGTATGACTCCTCATGAAACATGGCATGGAAGAAAATCTAGTTTAAGACATTGCAAGTCGTTTGGTTTTTCTGCGTATGTTTATGTACCTTCACAAATAAGAGGTAAGCTAGATGATTAAAGGCCAACAAAGGTAGTATTTATTGTATATGATTAAACTCAAATGGTTTATAGGTTCTATAATCCTTCAACCAAGGAATTCACTACAATTAGGGATATTGTGTTTGAGAAACATAGGTCCTTATATGATGAAGACAAACAAAATCTAACTCTACCATATGATCTTGATTCTGATTTCCATCAACAAGGGAGCAAGCATGATAAAGAGGTCCAATATCCAAGAACTTATAAAGATGATGAACAAGATGAAAGGGAAAATGATTACAAGCTATGTTCAAAGCTCAAACGTATCTATTTTGTACTAATTGACTCTCATTGACACATCAAAGTACTGATTGCATTTAATTGCACTATCACAATTCTACAAGGTCTATATGAATATCCAAAGAGCTAGGACAAGTCTTGTGCTTGTTTCTTTAACCACCTTCATCACTTGGAAACTCAAAGTTTCCACCTTCCCAAGATTCTCCAACTTCGTTCACCAACTTTCTTTGTTCTCTTACTCAACGGTGGTTTCTATCCAAAATTTTGATCGTATTTGGCTCCAAACATGAATCAAACTGCACAATCACTAGAAACATAATGTGATCCTGAGTAACAATAGGATTCGTTTTAATTGATACTCAATTCCTAGGATGGTTTATACCTACCATCATGACTTGAAGTGAGTGAATTCCATCTTAGAATTAATTATAGCATAGGTACAACCATCATCTATGGATTTTGTTCCATATGACTCTCATAAATAAAGGGTTGACCTAAGAAAACCTTGAATACAGAAGTGAAAATCTTTCATGATTCCTCCTATGGATATTGACACACTAACAGAAGCTCCATATAAGATACCTACACCACCATCATCACTTCTCATATGCCATCCCACAATCTTTATCTATGGACCATCAAAACCTATCATAGATTTCTATTGAAATGACATTGATTTCAGAGTTGGAATCTAGTAATGCATCATTACAATGATAGAATTCTTATCATTGCATATTTTAACATGCATCTATGATGTAGATCCAAACAAAATTTCTTTTTAAAGTGACTTTTACGAATATTTTAATGATTTTAATGATTTTAATGTTTATGTTGAATAGCCCCAAAGACGTTTTTGTTAACTACTTCATCATCATCAAGGTCATCTTCATTAGATTCATCAAACTTAAAGGCTTCATTCATAGCTTGATCTTGATCTAGAGAATCTTGCATCTCAATATCTACATTTAGCAAAAAAATCTTTATTTTAATTAGACTAATAAAGTCGTCGTTAAAAATAGGGTTTGTGATAGAGAAAACTTGTTCTAAAGACATGTTCATGTGAATCTTAAGAAAAATGTCATCTAAAATCTCCATAAGATCTATTTTTCTCTTAATTTCTAAAATAAAGATGGCTTTAGGTTTTCTCTTTGGTTTCTTATGTTTTTGTTCAAGATCTTGTTTTTTATTTAGGTTCATGTGCTTGGTCTTGAGTTTGTTTTGATTGCTCTTGTTTCTCTACATGGTTTGTTTTTGTTTGTTTTGAAATTTGTATTCTTACCTTTTTGTTTCTCCTCTTGTTTTTAGTCATTGGATTATGATTAGTGTATTTAATCTTTGGGTTGTGATGTTTTGCATTGTTGTATGATGGTTTCTAATCCCTTTGAGGTCTCTTTTCAAGTCAGTCTTCTTTCATTAGGCACAATCTCATCTCTTTTTTGTTTTTCTTCTACATTGGCTATGTGAGAAATAAGAGATTGATATTCTATTGGTGAGAATCCTATCTCCTTTTCTTACCAAAGCCTCTATCGAAAGATCTACTTCCTTTGTGGGTTTACTTGATTCCTCATCTTGTAAGTTGGGAGGTTTTATTTTCACTTCTCTAGTTCCTACGTCCATCATGGTTATGTTTTCATGGTGCTTTCTCATTCCTCACTTAGCATTCTTCCCTTGCAAAGGTAGCCTAGATCGATGGTCATAGATTCTTTCATTTATTTCTATTACTAATTATCATCCTTACCATCCTCTAAAAAATCACACCAAGGACATCTACACCATGCACAAAGACATTTGGATTTTGAGGAGTTTGATGAGCTTGTGGTGGGAAATTTAAAACGTGAGGATTTCATTGGTAAGTTATTGCTTGAATAAAATATTTAGGATTTTAATAAGTCCATTGATGCATTTGAGGAGCAACATGTGGTACTTGAGGTGCAAGAGGATCTTCTAGAGAATATGGTTGATGATTTTTAAAATTCTGATCAAGATTTTGCATTTGTTAGATTTGACGATTTTAAGAATTTGGAAAAGTCATTTTAGAAGCTTGAGGATACATGTTTTGATACATTTGAGGATTTTGCTATGAAGATAAGGATTTTGGACACGAGGAACTTGATATGCTTGAGTGGGAGTTACTTATAGATTCTGATTCGGAGCTACAACAAGTTGATTAGGGTCTTAAAAAGACATTGGATTCATTTCATATTGGATAGTTTTGATGCAATTAGATTATAAGGCATCTACAACCTTGACCAAATTGGATTGTGTGTAATAAGACTTTCCATTTGCTTAGTGAGAATTTCCACTTGAGACTTTTAAATTACACTTTTATTTGGCTCTACTTTAAGACCTTGAGTAGGCTCCCTCATTTGAGGAATAGGAGAAGAGTCAAAAAGCATAGCTTGGAGTTGTTCTCCAACTTTCTCCTTAGCTTGTGGAAGACTAGCTTGAGGAATTTCTGCCAATTTCCAATAAGATCATAGTATTTATCCATCTCTTCTAGTGGCCATTCAACTTCCCTATGAGTTTTAGAAGAAGAAGCTTAAGAAAATTGATCACAAGATCACATTCTAAAGCTATCTTATCTGCATTAGAAATTTTCTTGTAGCATCTAATTTGCTCATTTTGTAAGTGAGTGATAGAGCTACTAGGTTTTGGCGAATTAACCCACTGTAAGAATCCTTCTCGATTATGTTGGCTATAGTCCTCATGGAAGAAATTTTTGAGCATCTCCTTTCAAAAATCTCTCCAAGAAAGACTATCATATTGAGAAACACATTTTATGATAGAGATTTCAAAAAGTCTTTCAAAGAATGTTATCAAAAGATATTCAAGAAGCCCAAAGATTCTGACATGATCTTCAAATAAATCTACGTAACTTGTAACATTGATGCCGTTGAATTTTCCCTTCTCTCTCAACATAGAAGAGACTATTTTTTGTCCTTATTTATAAGCAATGAGGGATTTGAATCCTTCCTCCTTCTTTAGTGAATATGTAAGTGATGTACAATGCTCTAGATCTCTCACCAATGTGTTTACTTCACTAAAAAGATGTGAAATATTGCGAGAAATCTACTCCATTAGCTAAGAATGATGATGATAAAAAACATGCAAGAAAGGATATGGACCATAGTATCCAAATAGTATCACAAGCGAAAGCCATGAAGTACTCCACGTCAGGTTCAAATGTGGAGCTGATTGTAATATGGGTGGATCAGGTGCCATCGTGGCACACATAGATTTGGGTGGATTAGGTTCCATCATGGCACACACAGGTTTGGGTGGATCTGATTGCGATCTGGGTGGATCTGATTGCAATTTGGATGGATCAAGTTCGATCATGGCACACACAGGGTGTATGATAATTTCTAATGAGCTTTGAAAGGCGGATATCATATGAATGTGAAAATGAGGGTAAAGGTACACAAAAGTGATGTCTAATTGTGAAAATTGAGTATGGAGAGGAGAGATGTGATGATTTAAATGTGGCAATGGGAATGTATGAATGCAAGATCAATCCATGAACATGAATGATGATAATACTAAAAAACCATACACGTGAATCAATCTTAAAAGGAATAATGTTTCTAAAGGAGCTTCCTAAGACACTTTCAAGATCAATGCATGCAGATGGATTATGAGAACAAGAAAAACCATAGAAACGACTCAATATTAAAATAAACAATAGTCCATAAGGAGATTCTTATACATGTTCAAGATCAATACATATGCATGGGTGCATGTGGATGGTATGTATGCATGTACGACATGAATGAATGTAAAAACATTTTTCCTCACAACTGAATAGAAAATCCTCAGTGGTTCAACGTGAAGTTGTTGAGCCTTCTCACACATACAAAGATTTAAAAGGAGACGTGTAAAAAAATAACTTAGGAGACAATAGACATGGATACAAGGTGACTTGAACTAAAAGAGATTATAATGCAATACATAGACATGAGTTCATGGTAGGTCAAGTTAGGAAATCTAATGGTCAAAGGAAGTCTACATGACCCTCCATCATGAAAGTTCAACGAAATGCCACTTGTGAGAGGATAGGAACTAGTTTAGTGACCTTATATCTTCTATGAATGCAACATCTATCTAAAGAAGTTTAAGAACAATAATCCCAACTCTAACTTACTTATATGCTCTACTAAAGGTGAGCAAAGAGAGATATATCATTGAGTTTATAATTATATCCTAGTTTGAAACTCTAACTATATTTGAGTCTAGGATCTATGATCTTACTAGCACACCTTGGATCCTCATACAGTCAATTGAGGGTGATCTTCGGAAGGAAACCATGCACTAACAAGGCCCTATGGATGCTAACCATGATCCTCAACCATTTTGGAGAGTGTTTTTATTAGTTTTCTAAATGAATCTAGGCCCTTAGATCATTAGAAATCAACTCTAAACTGTAGGATCAACTACATTTGATTATAACTATTGGATCGATCAAGTGGATAGCTAGGATTGATTCTTCATATCAAACTTAGCTCAAAGGAAGGAAAAAAAGGCACCTTCATTCTCCACCTTTGGATCTAGGAATATCTAGACCATTAGATCAATGCTGACTTGGATTTGTTGCTATCTTCAAGGAACTTTGCATTATTACTCATAGCCATCAAATTAGGACTTATCCAGGTGAAACAAACTCGTGGATCCTCCTTGCTTTTATCTTTGGTTCATCCCCACCCTTGAATGTGAGCTCCTCTTGATAACACAACATGGATCAATCATCTTTTGCCATGTGCTTGCCCTTTAAGCCTCCAAGCTGTTGGGGATGTAAGGGTCATGTGACCTTACCCCCATATTCATATATATACATCATATATAGAGCATTGCCTAAAGAGAGATCATTATGTGGGTTTCGAGGCTCCCACGCATATCCGCGCGTCGTTCCTCTCTTCTCTCTCCCTCCATCTCCTCCTTCCTCCTCTTCTTCTGCACTCCAAACCCCTTCATTGGTATCAGAGCATGTTGAAGGCTGGTGTGCAAGAAGCTTCAATGGAAGCTTAGGTGAGAAGAGGTAGAAGTGCAGGTCGGCATCTCTTGACAGCTGTTCAATATTTCGGTCATAACTCGAGCTAGGAAGCTCGGATTGACGCGTTTTAAAGTTCTGTGCGTAGCTAACACAGAGAGCTACAACTTCACAGAAGGGCGCAAAACCTGATTCGGACTTCTGAAGTGCCGAAAATTCGAAAAACGCAGAGAATTGTAGAAGGCGAATCTACATTGAGTAGGACAGCAGGTCGGTTTTTTTGTCATAACTTGAGTTCTACAGCTCGGAATGCGATGATTCAACTTGCTGCTCGTAGCTTGAAAAGTTAGCTACAACTTTGTAGAAGAACTCAGATTCAGATTCCCAATGCAAGGTCACCGAAATTGCAGAATACAGAGCAGTACTGTTGCAAGTGAAAGTGAAATTGACAGCAGGTGCTTATTTTGAGCATATCTTGAGCTATACACCTCCGATTGAGGTGTTCTTTATGTCGTTACGTAGCCAAGAAGTGGATCTTGAAGTTTGCTGAAGACCAAAAGTTCAGATTCAGAGGTTATCACCTCTGAAACAGCAAAACACAGAGCAGTACAGTTTTGCCCAAACAACCCTAATTGCACTTGGAGGTTGAATTTGCTTTGGAACTTCTTCGAGAGAGAATTTATGGTGTGCAAGCTCTTATTTTCAGAGCTTCAAGACATTGTACATGTATGATCATTGTGGTAGCTCCTCCATATGAGAGTAGAGCATGATCTTGTTACATGTTTGGCATGTAAGATGACATTGTGGTATACTCTTTTTGAGGTTTATGTCATCATGAGTTTGATCATGGATGTATAGTGGCATTGTGGTCTACATCTTGCTTTTGCCACTTGGTTATGGATTTACTTGCCGGTTGCACATACTTTTATGAGAGTTGATTTTGGATCTTGTTTGGTACTTGTATCTTTTGTTTTCTTTGCAGGTACGTGATCCAGATTGGAGCCTCAGTTACACGTTCGTTTGTCACCATTATTAGCATTTGGTCATTGATTGATATATATTTGCCAGTGTGATTCTTGGCATATGTGGATGGTGATTCCCACATGGTTATTTTGGTTCTAGAGTCCATTTTACAAAGGAGATGCTGCCGAAATTTCATCGGCTTTTATGCTAGAAGAGAACTCTAGTGGATCTTGAAGCTTTTGCGATAGCTTTGGATCATTGACTATCTCCATTCACTTGGACTTGGTCACAGGTTGTTTGTGACAGGTTGGACCATCTTACAGGATTTATTTTTGAGTGGGAGTTGTATTGCCATTGTATTGGCGTGTATTGCCATTAGTTTTTTGGCACATGTAGTTGCCATTATCTTCTTGATTTATATCAGTGACAGGTGGTGACAGATTACTTATTGTTCTTTCATTATTGGTTATCTTGTTTGATTGCTCAGTTTTCAGGGGATACTCTGTCGAAATTTTCCCAGGATTCTTTCACATCTACTTGGTCACTTTGGAGACTTGGTGAGCAGGCTTATGCTCATGGTTTTATATGCATGGTAGATGCATGGTTATGTGACAGGTGGTTCACATGGTTTCTTCTCCAGTGAGACATATGTGATGTGAGTTATGCATATGGATATGCAGGTGTGATCCTATTCAGGATAGAGTATTGTTTCTAGTCTCTTGTTATATTGCTAGTCTATTGGATTGCCAGCATGGTGTCTTCTCGGTTTGATGGCACTGACTTTCCGAGATGGAAAGCTCAGATGTGGCATACATTGGTTCGTGCAGGGTTACACATGTATGTGCATAGAGATGCACAAAGGCCTCGTGATATGCCCGACCATTTATGGATGGATATGGATGCATTGGCCAGCTCCACTATCCGATTACAGCTTGTGGATTCTATATATGAGTCTGTTATGTATGAGGAGACGAGTAGTGCATTATGGCAGAGACTACATAATATGTATGCGAGTCCATTGACTCATGTGAGACATAGATCACATCGACGACTTCGATGTTGGCACTGTGGTCATGAGGGCCATATTCGACGATGTTGCTTCAGGTGAATGCGACGACAACGTCAGAGATATGCACGTGATTCAGGTCAGGTAGTGATTTCAGGAGAGTCTATGATAGTTGATTATGCCAGTGATGGTGATATCACTTTCTCCTATGGTTCATCTCATGATTCCTCTTGCTCATTAGATAGCACACATATGGCTTGGTTGCTTGATGCATTAGCCAGTTTTCATGTTACTCCACATCGTGAGTGGTTTTGTCGATTCTCAGGTGAGAGTCGTGGATGTGTGCACATGCCTGATGGTACGACATATGACATTGAGGGTGCAGGAGATATATGCCTTATGCTACCTAGTGGAGCATCACTTATACTCAGACATGTACGCTATGTGCCTTCATTCCCTATGAGCTTGATTTCCGTTAGCCAATTATAGGAGAGCAGATGTTATGCATTCCTTGGTGAGCATCATTTTCAGTTGCAGTTGGGACAGCTTATGCTTGTTAGAGGTGCCAGGGTTGGGCACATGTATCCACTGCAGGTACTTCATGTGAGAGACAATCTCGTCTCAGTGGGAGTTCAACCTTATGTGCGATGTGAGACTCGTCATGTCTCATTTTGTCTACCTACAGATAGGTCTATGGACATTCTTGATGCACATGTATGGCATGATTTAGATGCTCAGATGGATACACATGTAGAGCATGTTTTGGATGCTCATGATACTTATGTAGAGCATGGTTTGGTTGATCATATGGATGCTCTTATGGAGCACACTTTGGATGATCATTTGGATGCTTTAGAGCATGATATGGATGCTCATATAGAGCATTGTGATGATACTCACTTAGAGTTAGATCATCAGTTTGACCTTGGTATTGATGTTGTGCAGTTAGCTCATGTGGAGCATGATCATACACTTGGTGTGATAGAGCAGGATTGCTCTCATGGTATACAGTGTATGGTAGAGCATATTAGCTCTCATGATGCACAGCTAGATACATCCTTGGTTGTGAGCATGGCTGATTTAGATGCTGAGGAGTCAGCAGTTATGCAGTCATTCTTGGATTCGCTCATGCCAGATGTTGACATAGATATGTCAGGACATGTTGGTCTTGACGATGGTGCTTTGGATGCCTTGGATACAGGCATGGCGGACATACTTAGGTTAGACAGGATAGCACATGTTTCGTCAGCATTCGAGAGTCTGATGTACGAGTTGTTATGCTCGAGACCAGACATTGCAGTTGCTATTGGAGCATTTGCACTTAGAGTTGTCAGTCGTTCGATGATTGACATAGGCATAGAGCGAGTGGGAGCTTTGCAAGAACTTCATCAGTTCTTGCATCAGTCAGATATGAGCTCGACTCTTATCGATATGAGTCTAGAGCAGTTTGAGGTGCATGGATACACCTTGTTTGAGGCGGTTGGTGTAGGCTGATCTGGTATGGGTTGAGATCCGGACTCTTCCTGTATATTATTGTATAGTCCTACATCATTCTTTGTATATTTTTCCACTTATGGTCACATTGACCCTTAAGTGGGAGATTGTTGGGGATGTAAGGGTCATGTGACCTTACCCCCATATTCATATATATACATCATATATAGAGCATTGCCTAAAGAGAGATCATTATGTGGGTTTCGAGGCTCCCACGCATATCCGCGCGTCGTTCCTCTCTTCTCTCTCCCTCCATCTCCTCCTTCCTCCTCTTCTTCTGCACATCGAATCCCTTCACAAGCTACTTAATCTAGAAAACTATGGTGACCTTGAAAACTCGTTTTTCTGCTCTTGAACCCTCCAAGTTTGCTTTGATGAAGAGGAAACTTTGTAGCTTTATGTTTTCATACCTCTCCTTGAGGGATATGCAGCAAATACTCCCATATGACTATGCCCTATATAAGTTTGACTACATTTGGAAGTTTCTAAGGTGACATTAAGGTGTTTAGAAAGCTTTGATAGCCTTGAAACTTTGTAAAATTTGTAGCTAAAATTACTATAGAAGATTTTGAAGGGTCTAAGTGGAAAAATTACAATTTTTACAAAATTCACCTAGGCATATCAAGGTGTTAGAAAATCCATTTACACGTGAAATTTAGGCTTTAGAGTGTCTTTGATAGTCTTTACAAGTATATGAATTTTCATGTGATTTGGTGAAAGTGATAGTTTTGCCCTAATTTCCCAAATTTGAGGAACTTTGACTGCTACTATGGATTTTCTTGATTTGTTCCAAACTTTGCATGTGAACTCCTTTTGAGATCCTTGATACATCTTGGACTTCTTAGGAAATTTTGGCTACCTTGAGAAAATATGTTTCGTATAGGCCTTCACAAATGAGAAAGGAGAGAAAATCTTGATAAGAATGCATCATATATGCCCATGACGGGTAATTAGTACCATCTAAGTTGTCCTCAAGAGCCAACATATAGAATACATCATTGATTTTATCCATGGACACTAACTAAATACCTTGATGCAAAAAAATTATTGTATCTCAAAACATCAAACAAAACCACTCTCTGGAGCTCGACTAAACTTGTATTAGTCTTTGAGGCGCTTGTACAGGTGAATTGAAACCTATACATATGTTTGGCACAAAGGGATGAAATCACTTGCACATGTTCTATGATAATGCACTTGGAGACCGAAATGAGCTCATAATCATCATGAGTATTCTCAACAATTTTTGTGTGATTCTGAGATTGTGACCAAAGGGGTCTCGATGATGCCCTAGATGAAGTCGTGACTTGCTCTCGTATAGATTCTTAGAGATTGAAACCTCAAGCACAAGAATATCACAAGGAAGAAGAAGAAGAATCTTGGAGCACAACACAACACAAAATGAATTTTCAAGTGAGTGTACAAGAATGATTAACCAATTAGGATTTTAGGCATATACACAAGACAAAGGAAGAAAACCTCCTAAAGAGTGAAAAAAGCTTTGAAACAGCCCTAAGTGTGTTCACACACATCATTACCAAAGTATATCAACACTATATTGGCTGTCAAGGTTAATGTTTCTAGTTCTCTAAAAACATTAAAGATTTAGGCCAATCTTTGTAGAAATGGATCTTTAACTATTGTATACATACATATATGATTGATTTCATATTTTGTCAATAAGTAAGCTGCTTTTTTAACCGATGTGGATTGGAAAACTTTAGCCTTGTATTGTCGTCACTAGGGGAATTTATCATTACTCCATAATTAATCGCAAAGGGATTGTACATGAGTATCTCGATCCTCCGCTAGCAATCCTCCAAACTTGGCATAGCTCACGTCAATCAAGAATGCTCTTCCGTAAAGCATGTCTTTTGTTGCCATTTTGGGGAAAGTAAATGGATCGAGTGGATGCAAAGTATCTTCATATTTTACAATTGTTGAAAATAGCTCTACATATACTAGATCGAGTGGATGCAAAGTATCTTCATATTTTACAATTGTTGAAAATAGCTCTACATATACTAGATAGAGTTTTTGCCTTGTCTAGTTTTTCCAAAGTACGAGTCACAAAAGTGCATGATAGTTTAGAATACCACGGTTCATGTTCTTTTGATTCGGTCTATGAGTTCTAGCACCCAAAGATTCAAAAATGACTAAATGGTCCTAGAATTTTTCTCTTTTGGTGGTGTTCCATATCCATTGAACACAGTAGAAATGTTAAGGGTAGTTTTGGTGGATCAACTTCTACCGTATTTTGTTTTGTTTTTAAATAAGGGAAGTTCGGCAATAGCCTACTCTCCCTCACTTGTATTAATTAAAAGAAAACTACAATTGGAGGGGACTAGTGCCCATGAGACCCCCTGAATCCCACAAAATAGGGGTAGATTTTACAAAGTTTAGATGGCATTACGAAAAAGGTTAATCACCCTCTCATCAGCTTGATGTGGGGCCCACTTGGGTTTAAGCTTGTTGTTGATCAAAATAGGCACTTGATGGTGTCTGAAGGGAGAAGGGGATTTCTTACAGTTCATGATTCTTTTACCGAGGAGGAACAATGATTTCTCAATCGACCACCCTTTGGGGGAGTCGCCAAAGTTATAAGCACATCTTTCCCACCAGATCTTCCATAGGACCTCCCCTTAGATGGTGTTCTAGAGAGTCGTGGAGCAGCTAATCGCTTCTCCCAGTAGAGCTTGTTTCCATTTGATATGTTTCTGAAGTCTAATTTTCAACAATCTACTAGAGCCTGTTGGAGTTGTGACAAGTAAAGAAGATTGAGCAACATCTTTAATGGATTGGTAGCAGCACTTGCACCAGGGAGGCACCCCACAAATTTTGCTAGCCTTTAGGTTGGTCCAGATCCCTCGATGAAGAATTTGCCATAATAGGACATAATTTTTTATTTCTATGAGCGGGTGCCAGATAGGCATCACCTTCATGACCCACAACAGTCACGTCCATGAGACGCACCACTTTTTGTTGAGGTTGACCTGATAATCAATGGTTTCCTTGATGTTCTGTATTTTTCTTTGTGCCATCGGAGGCCAAGCATGCACGGTGGGCATGCCCCATGAGAAGACGAACTTTAGGGTAGTCTCAGGCAAGACGTCTGCTTTGAAAAGTATTCCATTCTTCATAGGTAATGTTCACACTTGTATCAATGTCCTCAAAGTTGATCCAGTAGTTGGTGTCTTAATTCCATAGATGTTTCCATTTTTTGAAGCCTTTGTCCCATAGCCTCTTGGCATTTCGAATGTTCCAAGATTTCACATTCCAGATGCCATGGATCAGAAACTAGATAGAGTCATTTTGTCTCATACTAGCTGGCCACTTCCAATCTTCGCTGATTCTTGTAAAGCTTTTGATTTTATTCTAACTCTTCCATAGGGAACACACACGGTTTGAGCCTTTTGGGAAAACTAGGATTTAGGAAAATAAAAGAGTTAGAATGTCAAGATTCTTCCAGTTCGGGAATCCCACCAAAGTCAACACATTCTTTTTTCCGAAGATCAACTTAGCCCACGAAGCCTCCCTGTTGCACGATGTCTTAATCATTGATTTTTCTACAAGTTTATTAGCTATGCACCCAAAGTCTAGAATGCCAAGGCCCCCACTATCCCTTTGGCTAGTGCAGATGGACCACTTGATTTTAGGCACCTCCTCCTATTGTGGTTGCCCATCCAAAGGAAGTTTCTCCAAATGCTTTCTAGTTTGGACAGTTGTTGCTCTTTCAATCTCCAAAAAGAGAGGAAGTAAATGGTCAACGAAATGAGGAAAGTGTTGATAACCATAGTGCAACGAGCAAGATTGATTTTCATACCTCTCCAATAGTTGAACTTGCTTTCAAGTGTGGCCAGGACCCAATTCCACTACTGCTACAACGTGATAGCGAAACCCAAGGGAATCCCAAGAAGCCAAAAAATTTGGCCGTGAGGAATGTTTTGAAATCTGTGATCAATGAGAAGGTCAGGCTGGATCGCAATGATAGCTCTAAAAGCGCTCTTTGAGTGGTTGATTTTGGATCTAGAGGCTTTGTAGAAAGTATCCAAGCACCTCCAAAATGTCTCCAGGATGGTACTATGGTTGTGGAGAAATGCATTCATATCATCATAAAAAATTCTCATGATGACCTAGCCATGGTCATTGGGCAATCAAAGGCCTTTGATATTACCTGCTTCCACCTATTGTTCCAACAGCCGGCTAAGCCTCTCCCTGGAAATGTCAAAGAGAAGGGAAGCCAAGGGCCACTCTTGTCTAATAGATCTTTTAAGTTTAAACACCTTTGATAATTGGTCGTTAACATTAATTTGAGTCGACACGTTTTCTAGAAGGGTCGAGATCATCTTAGTGAATTTCTGACTTCATCTAAGATCTTTCAGTAACAGCAGAATATAGTCCCATTCCAGCCTGTCGTAGGCTTTGTCAAAGTTGATCTTGAGGAAAACCACATCTTTTCTTGACTCGTTCCCAAAGTGGAGACCTTTCCAAATACCTATAATGGATTCCAATATTGACCTACCTTTCACGAAGCCTTTTTGGTCCTCGCTTAACCACTCTCTCAGATGGATAGAAATTCTATTGGCTTTGACTTTGGCAATGATCTTATATACCATTTGAAGCATTGTAATCGGACGCTAGCTCTCAATTCCTTTCTTTTCCCCTTTTTTGTGGATTAACTTGATAATCCCATTGTTGAGACAGGTCGAAAGTGCACCAAACTCAAGCGCCTCTTGCCAGACCATACGAAGTGGGGTGGGAATCACCAACTTGAAGGACTTAAAGATCTCATTAGTGAGCCCGTCCGACCCCAGGCGTTTACGACTAGGTAGGGCATCAATGACTTCAATGGTTTCTTCTTCTGAGATAGGGGCATCAAGCAGGGAACGAAGGTTGTGTGGGATCCTATGAGAGCAGACCCTAGAGATGGTTTCCATGCACTATTGTCTATGGTGGGAGAGGGGGGTCAAGATCCACAAGAGTCTCGTAAAGTGCTCTTCAATGATTCTAAAATTTTCTTCTTCCCTTTTGCATACATCGCCATTAGAGTCTAGCAATAGGGGGCAAGGTCAGTGCATTGCTAGAGGGAAGGGCGGCCCCACTCATGAATAATGTTTTGAGCAATGTAGCTTCTATCCAGTCTAGCTTTCCTCAAGTCCTCACCCGCGTGGAGATGATTAGACCATGAAAAGCCCTTTGAGTCTTTGAATTCGACCAGATCCAAGTGTAGTTTGGTGTTATCCCAAGTGTATTTCACACGATTGTTGATGACCCAGCCCTGATTGGTCCATCTATCAATAGGGTCCTCCACCATGTTGAAGTCACCACAAATTATTACATTGTAGGGGAGTGAGTCCAAGGAGGCCTAGGTGTCCAGTCTCTCCACCTCCGTGTTTGGGTCATACATAGAAACTAACGTGAATCGAAAGGGTGAAGGAAGCGGCAATCCATCGATGTCTCTCATCTTCAATGTAGTTTCCTATTGGCACTGAGGAAGCCATAATATCAGTGAGAAGAATGAGAAGTGATTTTTGCGTGTTTATGGGCTTGTGATCCTTCTCATTGATGAAGATATGGAATGCTTCTGTTTTTTATCTCTTCCTTTGTGGTTCTTTCCAGGCTCCTGTAGGAATGTGGACTGTGCGTGGTTGTGTATCCAACTTATATTTAGGCTACCTTTCTCAAGAGTGCAACACCAACATGCATCTTTAACTGGTGCTTCAATATTTTACTAACTTTTATCACTAGTATTTCTATCAGTGCATAATTTCTTCTTCTCCAATGTTAGTGCCCATCGGGATCACTAGTGTTGACCTCATTCGAAATTTGAATTTGATAACTATGGTCTGTACTGTCTGTCACTTCCGTTAGAGCAAGTAATCCTATCACTTCAGATCGAAAGTGAATGAGGGTTCTTTGCTGGAGGGTAATCATAATACAGGATCCTTATCTTTTCCTATCTACACCATACCTTCTTAACACCCTAAGAGATGTATCTATAACTCATTGTCTCTACTCCATCGTACTGGATTCTGAAAATTATACTTTCACACAGGCGCAAAAATGTTGTTTCTTCCTAGTAACGTCACAAAGATTCATTCACATCGTAAATCACCAAGTAGTTAACCAATTAACTTTACACTTATGACATTAGTGTGTGAGTGGGTGAGTCAAATATGAAAACAAAGATCATTTTGTCATTCTCTTGTAATGCCAACGATGTATGGATTAGAATTATGCATAGGTTCATGTGCTCTCTAAAATAAGTGATCCACTGCGGTGAAGTCTCAAAGATAGGTAGAAAGAGGTCATCATCTCAACCCCCATAGGCAGCATGGCAAGAGAGTTTTTCTTAAAGAGTTATAGAGCCTTCTAACTCAAGTTAGCATCAATTGATTAGAGTCTAGAAAGATGTAACTCCAATGTTCAGCACACCACCACTGCTAGACTCTAGTGGAAAATGAATGTTAAAAGAACGTAACTCTATGACATGGCCATCTATTTGGATCAAACAATTTAAGATTGGACATCGGTTGGTCATTCTCATGTAAGGCCAATGATGTTGATATTAGAGTTAATAATATGTTCATGTGCTCTCTAAAAAAATTAATCCATTTAGTCTACTGGTCAAGTCACAAGGTTGCGAGGGAGAAGGTATAAGGATCATCTATCATCCTCAATTATAGACCATATATGTCATGTAATTATTTGTATGTATTTAAGAACCTCACTCTAAAAAGACGTTGGATCTACATCTACATCTATGAAAAACTTCTAGCTCTTCAGTACGTATCTCTTTTGAGGATCAAAACCCTTCCTCTATATAGCACATCCCTCTCCTTCTCCTTCTCTATGGCTTACATAAGATGATGCCCCTTCTTTTCATGGATTTCCTCAAATCCTTATGTTTTAGTCTCTTAAACAATTGTAGTGCACATAATTATCCCCCCTACTCCCACTTCAACATCCTGATATCATCCTTTGTAATGTCTTGGTCTGAGTCTCTCTAAATCCATATATAAGCTTTCCTTTTCGAAAAGATCATTTCACAAAACGTTCCTCTTTTAATTCCTGTGACACTATAGATATGGCATTCCTAAAGACTTCCCCCTTTCCCTTTTGTAATCGCACACATGTCCATTGGTTTACCATCAAAATTCTTGCATGAAGAATATACACCCCAAATTTTGTCTATTGAGCTTACTAGTTTTATTTCAATAATAATAAGAAATCTACAATTGAATCCTACTTTTGACTTCCCTCCATATGCATCCAAAGATTTCCCTTTTTCTATAGACATCCACCAAATTTTCATACACTTTCTTGTAATAATTGATCATGCCTCACTACATTTGTATTCCCATCCGTTTATATCACAATAGCTTGATTGTATTAACATTTTGATGACTTTATTCTTTCATCTCTTTAGATATACCAATCACATCATAATTGTTTCTTGATAGTTCTTCTCATTTCATTGTATTAGTTATAACTACTCTTGAAATGATAGAGGGGTACCTATTTATGATCTACATCACCACTACCAAAATACATGCTGTTTTAGAAACTCTATAATGAAACGAAATTCGTCAACAATATTCACATGAATTTTGGGATCTGATGAATGTATTTTTTAACCACAAGCTCTCTTGTTCGCTTATTCCTTTAGATACAAGATATGTCAAGTTACTGACCAAACATCATGCTTTGGAGAAGAGACATAAATGATATGGTACTTCTAAAAGAGCTTCAACCTGAAGAAAATTATGGTACTCCTATAACCTTAAACCAATTTCTCTTAATAAAAACTTCAAAAGGAGCATTTATTATATCTATCTAATTCTCACTAAATTCAGATGTTGGAAATCATCATGATGATGCATGACCTAAATTCACTTTAAGAACCTATAGATAAGGTAGATAAAAGATGATGACATAAATTATTTGAATCATCTTTCTTAAGGATTCAAGGAACACAAGCATAATCTTACTTGAGATTTAAGATTCAAAGTAAAGACTTTATAGTTCTCTATAAAAAATGGTTCAAGAATTCATGAAAAGAAATAACTTAGTAAGATCCATTTCAACAAGTTTAGATACACTACTTTACTCCAAAGTAAAAGCATGCACTTGAGTAAAGATAAGTGAATCAATGCCTTGACTCAAAGATATGCATCAAAGTTTTGTTCAAATAGAAACGAGTCTTAAGGGATTGTATAAAGGAGAACAAGATAAACTTAATAGTTGAGATACTTGAAGCATTAGTGATTCTGAGTAAATCTAATAAATTGATAGGTAGGAGATGGTTGGAATACATCCTTAATATGTAGGAGATGGCTAAACCATACCCTAAGAGGGAAGATTAGGAAGTAATCCTCAACTATGGATTTTGGGGCAAGTTGTTAGACTATTACACTCCTAGTCGGGAGGCTATGAGTTCAGATCTCCTTCAAGAAACTATTTGAGGTTGATGATATGAATTCAAGGGTACTAGGGAGTTCACAAGTTGATCACAAAGGCTAGCGGGATATAAGAGCAAATCATTGAGGACAATGGTCAACCAAGGGGGGAAGAATGTAATAAAGTGATAGGTAGGAGATGGTCGAACTACACATTTGATAGGCAGAAGATAGTTGAACCAAACCATAAGAGGGCAAAATAGGAACTAGTTCTCAACCATGGCTTTTGGGGCAAGTGGTTTGATCATAGTCTTACCCGAGAGGTTGTAAGTTCAAATCTCCATTAGATATAACAGTAAAGGTGAATCATTATCAATAGAGACTTGGTGGCACAAGATATCAATGTTTCATACCACATTAAAGTTTGATGGTTTGATAATGGTTCAATCTCACTCGTAGAATCATTTTTAAACTTAAAATCATTTTAAAAAAGATAAACAAATTACTTTTAAATCTTGAAATCAATGGATATATGAAGATTCAAATCTTTGAGTCTTATAGAATTTTTTCTCAAGATCTTAACTCATGCACACATAGAGGTTACGGATGCAGAAAGCACAGAAAAATAGGCACGACAAGAGACGAGACATAACATAGTATTGGGTGAAATCTCCCCCGATGCACTCTATTTTGACAGTTCATAGAGTGCATGTATTTGTAGGAGTTTTCTATTATGTCGAAAAGAGTGGTTACATGAGAGCAGCTTCGAAAAGCATGCGTGAAACTAAAAGTTGGTAACTTTTGTAGAACACCTTTGCTTTCAATATCACAAATTGTAGTCTACAATGACCCTTATTCTAACCACTACTTTTCTAACTGTTTCTAACAATAGAACCTTCTACACGGGGTTATGTACAAACTAAATAAATTATAATTAGGATTATTGATGTCTGCCCTTTCACGCTCCTCACGAACGTTCAGCTGCTATATCACAAACACCAAATCACATTAATTCATTAATAAATTAACACTCCAACAACTCCTTGTTCAACATATCCCATACTTTATAACATGCCCCTCAGTTGAAAAAGCAACTCATCTCAGTTGATAAAATAAACATAAACATGGATAGCGAGTCATATGTTTCATCATTGAACAAAAAATAAGCATGTTCCATGTAAAAACACATGCATGGAACTGTTCATGGAGGTGTTAAATTATTAAAATTATCTATGAGGTGCTGACATAGTCTTTAAACAAGTCAATAAAATAACATATACTACCAAAATCTTCGATGGTGTTTGTAGGGTCTATGAGTATGAAGAGCACAAAAACCCTCTTGCTATGGATTTTCCTTGCTCTCAACCTCCGTTTCTTGAACCTAATTCTCACCCATGCAAGTTATCTTGGATCGTCAATCTAGTGCTTCCCTCTCGGGAATTACCCTAAGGAAATGTACCCTAGTAGGATGTACCCTAGAAGGATGTACCTTGGCATAATGTACCCTGATAAAATGTACCATTTCTAGATGTACCCTGATGTACCTTAACAAGATGTACCCTGAGACATGCCACGTCACGTGGTGCCATGTGGCCTTGCCCAAGCTTTCTTGAAAAAGTAAGAAAGATCTGCAAGTCATGTTAAATATCAGAGGAGAGAACTTGAGTGACAACACCAAGACATAGTGTAGTGGTAAAACATTTCCCTTGTGGGAATGAGGTTTTGGGTTCAAATCCTCCCACCTTGGCGAATATAGAACTCCTTATTGCCACTCATAAGCTAAAATTGGTTCACGCATAACAAACGAATGCCAATGGTTGCCAAGGGAGCCTTGGGTACCAAAGATGTCAATGTAATGCCTTAGTTATGCCTTAAGCTATGTCTAAGTTCTATGCCTTCGTCGACACCTTGGAGTAAACTTAGGCGTAAATATAGGTTCTCCTTCTGGATCTGGAAGTAGAACAAAAACAAAAACCAAAAACTAAAACTAAAATAGGAACAGTAAACGCTAATAGAAACAAAATGTGGAATCGAAATAAGAATCAAATCACGAATAGAGAATAGCAAAATAGGCCCCTCTATATTGAGGTACATAGAGCTTTGATACCACTATTTTCAAGATCTTAACTCACATGCATATGGAGGTTACAGCTGCAAAAAACACACAAGAATAGACACGACAAGAGAGGAGACAGAATGTAGTATTGGGTGCAATCTCCCCCCATGCACTCTGTTTTGACAGTTCACAGAGTGCATGTATTTATAGCATTAGGGGGAAAAACGGCCCAAAAAGGGTCGTGTAAGGATTTCAATTAGTTGTGCTTAATCTGGATTAAAGTTGTCAAATCCTTTAAGAAATTCTATGTAAGTTCATTTAAAACATATCTTATGAAAATTTTGAAGAGAGAGAAACTCGTGTGATAATCATGAAAAGTTTGTGTGATATCTTATGCCTCGAAGTTTGTGCTCATCAGCCGTTGATCAAAATTTGAATTTTCCTCTTGTTCATAGACCTATATAATCTGTTGATGATGTTTTGCACTTTTTTACTCTACTTTTCATAGGAGGCCTGTTTCTCTCTTTCACGTCATTTTAGACACTTGCCGGTCACTTTTTATAGCAGACCATGGAGAACCTTAACCCAAATACTCTCGTTGAGCTTTCAAACAACCGAAATCATTGTGATAAGTTCCATATCAACATTGCAATTATTCATGAGTATGAAATGACAAGAAAAGTATTTTGAGGGGGTCTTCATCCTCCTGAAGTGGATGGATTGCGAAAGGAAGGCAAGAAACATATTGACATATGGATAGATGGATCTGTTTATCCAATTGATCCACAAACTCGAAGGTATGCCCCTTTTCATAATCTTCATGATCTGATTAGATTTGTAGGAGATGGTGAGGATGGTTTACAAGGCTATTGTTCAAGGCTTTGGGAGATTTCAAGGAATTATGTACAATACATAAACTATCTACAAAACACACTACATGAGAAGGATTTACATATGAGGGAGCTAGAAAAAAAATTATCCACTTTATCTTCTCACTTAGAGTCTTTTAAAAAAATGAAAGAAACTCCTATAGGTTTGAGAATGCGATCAAAATGAGTAAAACCTTTTTTAGATTTGACTGAAAATTTTGGCCAAAAAAAGAAAAGAATGAAAATTGTAAGAGATCATGTGACAAATGTGCTAGGTTTCAATATGTTGAGCAATTCTGAGCATGTACATTTCTGTAATGAAATTATGAGTCAAAATGATGTCTTAAGACTATTGAAACTGAATGAAAACTCATGATAGTGGTAGAACCATCTCAAATTTAGAAGATTTGTGATAGTGTCAGAGTGAGTAGCAAAGGTTATAGAGAAATTTCAAAAGTTTGGTGTGAATTTTTAAAATTTAACAAAGTTAAAAGTTTTGGATTGCCTAGACCCCATCATGTAGGAAAGTTTCTGCTCTGCTTGAATAAAACGATCACATCAATATTTGGTGAATATAAACATATTCAAGGTAACATGCCTTACAAAGTAGGAAAACAAAAGTTACATTTCACTTGCAATGCATTTAACAATATATGGATAGATACTATAAAACTTCAAACATACATGGTTTAGTTCTATAATATAAAGAACATGAATGTTTTGGTCTATTCAAATTTCTAATCAAACTTTGATGAAGCTGAGCGTAAAAAACATCAAAAGATGGAGAGAATAAGTATTGCACTGATGAACAAAGCTTTGGACTATAGCCTTGGGAAATTGGATACTCCATTTCTCAAAGTACAATCAGAAATGGAGTTATGGTGGGTTGGTTGTGCTCAAGTTCCATTTGAGAGCCATAAAACACATAAATGGTTATTCTCACAGACAAACATTCCAAATGTTATCCAAAGGCATCATGCATGAGAATTGTTGAATGTCAAAGACTACGGGAACTTTAAAGTTGAGTGGCATTTGAGTGGAGACCTAAAGACGCTCAAATGCATTGGTAAAAGTGGAGGGGAAAATTCTAACTACCCTTGCTTGTATTGCATGCAAAGTCTAGGCAGAAGAGCATGGATTGCTAAAGCTGAGGAAGAGGAGGCTCCTTCCAGAAAAAATGTTATTCTTCATAACTACTCAACTTCTGCCATGATTTGGGATCCCATACTTCCAATAGCATTGACAAATGTACACATACGTACAATACATGCAGAGTTAAGGATCATTGACAAGTTGGTCCGTCTTCACTTGGATTATGGATATTCTATCAAGCCTACAAATCTTGCAGATGAGTGCATAAAAAAATGTGAATGTCTACTTTCAAAAATGGGATTTCATGGTGGTGATGTTCATCTAAGAAAAGATCCAAAGCTTTCACAAAATACAGGTGATGTACTACAGGATGTCTCAATGAGAGGTGCAAAAGCAAGGAGATTCTTCAACAACCATGATGACAAGGAACTAAGTGCCATGTTTAATTGTTGGAAAACATTTTGTGAGATCACGACTATGTAAAAAGCAAACCAGAAATAGCAAAAAAGAGAATGGAGGTGTGGATCAAACTAGATAACTTTTTTAAGATCATAAGGTAGCAGGTAACACCAAATAGTTATGTGACACATTTCAGAAAGGCGACCACGGAGCTTATAGAAACCATCATAGAGGCATGGAATACCAAAGACATAACATACTACTTGGTGAGTTCCAAAGATAATTTATTTATTTTTTTAATTGAAATAAAGATCTGATGAAACTCTTCTATTCTTCTAGCATATTCTTCTTGTGCATGGTGCATTCTTTGCAGAAAAAGAAACACTTGCCATATGGAACACCCAAGGCATGGAAAAATTTCCTTATCAAGCAAGGACAAGCTTCTTTAGGTGCACAAGGAAAGGAGGAGGAGTAACAAAGAGCAATGCCTTCAGAGAGCTTTTTGATTGGTTCTTTAGAAGACAATTACAAAGAACCTCATGCCAAATATTATAAAAAGAATATGACTATCACCAGACAAAATCATCATGTATGAATATCACAAAATGAAAAAGACTACATTTCAAACAAAGATTTAATATTTGCAATGCCTTTTATTTCTTTGAGAAATAAAGATGTCATGTATGTACATTTCATGATGTATTAAGCTTTGAAAAGAAACATGTTTATTACCATCAGATAACTTTGACCAGAGAACAAATCATGGATCAATAACAATTAATATTAGGACATGGATCAATTACACCCAAAAAAATTGCAATGTCTTATATCCCATTCGGCAGTTTGTGTATATGTACATTTGATGAGTAATAGAGTTTGAAAAAATGAAGTCATTCCTTGAGTCTCTTTAATGATCTTGGCTCTAGCAAATCACCTCTGTATTTGAGGAACTCTTTTCTCCTATATCCAGCAATGTTTTTTACATTTGACACCCCTGCAACCATTGCATAGGTTGAATAACAAAGAAAGTAACCTACCCTTGAAGCATTGAGTGCTAGGGCATATCCAAAAATTCTGAATGCACCTGCTCTTTCAAGTAGCAAAACTCTAAAAGCATTAAAGGGTATTGGAGTAAAACCCATGTATTTTGATAGAGTCCTCAAGGAGAACAATGCAAAGTCTGGCTCCTCACTATAGTGCTTGTGAATAACACAAAAAGAGTCTGGGTTCCATTTTGCAAGATAGTGGATAATTGAATGAATATCCACCTTTGTTTTTCCTTTCTCTTCTATGGTTTTTCTTGTTCCCTTCCCCCTGTCAAGGTAGTTGTCTTCATCCAATATAGTTAACTATGGTAAAAATAGAAAAGCAAGGTCAAATGAAGTGTACATGCACTTAAGGAGTCATGAAACGTAACTTGAAACAAAACAAAAAAAAAGCAAGAGACCCAACCAATGCAAGCAATTAGGGTCTTTAGAGAAATTCGGATGGTCCTAATCACTTGCATGAGTCGTTATCAATATCTCTTTGTAAATTATCTAAAAACATGTAATTTTTGCTAAAGAAGGTGAAATCTTACATAGCCAGATGTCTATTGTCAATGCTGCATGCAACTCCTAGACATGATCGATACAAGCAATTAGGCCCATCAGGAAATATCCGATGGGCCTAATCGCTTGCATCGATCAGGTTCGATTTCTCACTCTACATTCTCTAGGAACATAAACTATACGCACAAAAAGGTGTTTTCCACATGCGAAAATGTAACATGTCATTGCACCATGGAAGTCTAAGACACGGCTGATGCAAGCGATAAGGCCCAACGGGAAATATCCGATGGGTCTTATCACTTGCATCGATCGTGTTTGATTTCTCACTCTATAAATAGAGATCTTGGACATTACTGACACAAGCAATTAGGTGCAACGAAAAATATTGGATGGGCCTTATCGCTTGCATGGGTCGCATCTCATTTCCTCACCCTAAAATTCATGAGAATATATGAAACTACATACCTTGACCTCATCTTCCTCCTCAATGAGCTCTTTTGAGTCAATACATATTGTTCCTTTGTCCTCAGCAACATCCAAGAATGAATAGCCGCGCCCAAATGAGTATATTCCAAGTTGCTTCTAATGCTCATCAAACTCTTCATCAGCAAGTGTTGGCTTCTCTGAGATAGCTTTTTCAAAGAAACTCTTCATGAGCAAGTGTTGGCTTCTGATGAATCTTTGAGTTCTTCATTTGACAAATCCAAATCAAGATGCAAAAATTCTTCTTTTCTTTCTCTTTTCTCATTGATGAATCTCCTTGCAACTTCTTCTGACTCAGCTATAGCTGCAAGGCAGTAGTCCTCCCTAAGGTTGAAAAGTTCTTGAATGTAAAATAAAGGGATAAACTCGTTTCCAGAGATAAAGTAAAATGGTAGATTTGGGAGAGGTATGGACTTCTCAGACACTTAAACTTCTTCAGTTGGCTCCCTTATTGCAGTCTCTTCTTTAAAAGTAGCCACATCAAAACCTTTGACCTGCACTTCTTCTGCTTGGAGATTGATCTCCTCAACAATCTCCATGACACCTTTCATACTTTTTGAGCTTCCGTGAAGTGTTAGCTCTAAGAAAGGCTCATCTACAACATGAACACTTTGCTCCTTTTCAATTGAGATGTGATCAAGCCATATCAAGAAAGCAATGTTTAAGGGGAGCAAGCAACAGTCCTTTTCATGCTCTGGGCATAAATCTAGCTTCCCTAACAAAGGGGATATCCTTTAACATTTTCTTGTGATTTTTGCCCTATCTATTGGATTCTTCACAAAGATGTGAGATGGACATAGGTTTTCTCAGATAAAGAAAGCTTCTTTCCATTGATCAACCCCTAGAAGTTCTCCCACTTATCCCTAAGAAAGCTTTTTGATTTCTCTAGGAGTTTTTCAAAATCAATCTTGGGGTTGAATATCATCATTGCATCAAGAAAGTAATCTATAGTTAAACCCGAACCATGAAATCAAGTAGTTTCTGTGATGGAGAGACACTAAGGATCTCATTCATTCCCTCCATCTAAGCTGCAACTTCTCTAGTATGTCCTAGTGGAGAAAAGGATCAATGCAAGTGACTCAAGCTAGCCAATGTGGGTCAAATGGGTATAATCGCTTGTATCGGTCATATCGGGGATGAAAGACAAATATGCACAGTAATGGAGAGATGAATTCTATGAAGTTTGAAAATGTGAAATGGTGAAGGGAGTTGCTATTTATAGGCAAGGAGGGAGGGAGTAATGGTCAAATGACATGGACCAATTAGTGAGTGCCATGTGGAAAAGGTAGCTTGAACCCCAACAGATAGATGATGTGGTCCACTCAAATCATGTTACGTGGCAAAGAACGTTGGAATTTGCAATGGTTGGATGACATGGACCAATCATGGCGTGCCACATGGCACCAATGGTCAACTCAATTTTGAGACCTATTTAAGCTTCCCTATTCACTTTCTCTCATTTTTTTCTCAACACTTTCCAAGCGTCGAGTTGCCATCGCCTCCAAGTTTTTTAGCTGCTTCTTAAGAATTTCTATAGAGAACGTTTTTTGTGTGAGGAAATATGGACACGATGGATCCAAGTGATAAGGGACATCTGGGTGTTTTCCGATGACCCTTATCACTTGGGTGGGTCATGATTCTTAAACCGTATCATAGCTTTAAAATAATGTTTCCTTTGATTGTTAGCTATAGTGGAAATAGAATTGATTTATATTACATGATGATTTAAAGGACAATCGATCCAAGTGATAGGGTACATCCGGGACTTGTGGATAACCCTAATCACTTGGATCGGTAGTGTTTCTTAAATGGCATCGAGTCCTTGATCATAGCTTGCAAATAATGTTTCGATAAGTGAAGTATGATCTGTTATGCATTGTAAGATATATTCAAAATAGTATTGATTGATATTTCACGATGATTACAAGGACGACGGATGCAAGAAATTAGAGACATCGGGGGATTTCCGGATGACCCTTATCACTTGGATCGGTCGTGCTTCTTAAATGGCATCCTTGATCATAGCTTTGAAGTAACATTTTATTTGGTAAAGTATTAGTTGTAATGCATTCCAAGGGAAATGGAATTCACTGATATTTCATGAGGACTAGAAGCACGACCGATGCAAACGATTAGGGACATCTAGGCATTTTCAGATGACTCTTATAGCTTGGATCGATCCTGTTTCTGACATTGGATAGAGTCCTTGATCAAAGCTTTTGAGAATAAGTTCCCTTGCCTTTGCACTTCCATGCCTTAAGACGCTCACTTCGTGTAGGTTATGGCTAGGACGAAAAAGACAGCAAGGAAGTTGTACTCTGAGGGTCAGGAACAAAATGCCCAGGAGAAAAATGACAAAGGACTGGCTCCCCAGAAGAGTCAAGAAAAGGGTCAACTACCATGTAAAGTCCTTGAGGGAAATAAGAAGAGCTCCAAAGTCTATGGGACTGTTGATGCCTAGACTTCCATTTATGAGAGTTGTCAAGCAGATCTCAGCCAATCTTTGTTCTTTGATGAAGACCACATCCTTTATCAATGTGAAGTGGCAAACTCAAGCACTGCTATGCCTGTAAGAAGCTGCAGAGGACTTTGCTATTGACTTAATGAATGATGCTTATTTATGTGCTGCTCATTCTCACACGATAACATTGATGGCAAAGGATTATTTTTTATTGTATCAAGAATAAGATATAAATTTAACAAGTCTCTTGTTCCTATTGAGAATAACAAATTCTTTGATATTACGAATATACCTCTAGCCCGAGCACCCAAGTCAACAATTGTCACTGAAGAGGTCAACCCTGAGGTCTCTCATAATCATGAAACAAGAAATGCAGCAAATAGTGAGGAGGAGAGGAAAAAACAGGGATTATTAATAGAGGAAAGTGTCATCTTAAACCAGATTCGAAAGTTACAAAAGGAAAATAAAGAGCTCCTTAAGAAAGGAGATGGGCATATAATAGTTAATGTTGCAATGGCATGGCAGGATGAATGTTTCCTTGACATAAGACCAGAAGACAACAAAATGTTGAGGGAGTTTCATGTTGAAATATCAGATAGTGTAGTCAACATTTCACTCAGGTATTATCTACATGCCATAAAGTGCTCTTGTATTTCTTAATTTTCTAGTTCCTTAACTGAATTTTTATTTCTTGATTTGTAGGGTTCTTCTTCAACAATGTGAGGAAGCAGTTCAAAGAAAAGTATTTATCATAGATCCTCTTGTGACACAATGTTTTTTGTATAAACATGGAGATGCCAAATCCTTTCTAAAGAATTTTACAAAAGAGGTAGAATGTGTTATCTACTCATATATTGAAAAGTAAGTATTCATCTTCATTTTGAAAAGTATATTTGTTTCATTAAAGAAAGTATATTTACATGCAACTCATTGACAGGGGGCATTGGAGTTTTATTATTGTTGACTTCAATGCATATCAAGCTCTTTTCCTGAATTCTCTTTAATCACAACATGGAAATTGCAGTGTAAGTTGCCAACATTTTGTTGTTCTCTATTTAAGAGCCATGCCATCCATTCTGATTTTCACTTTACAATGCAGTGCTGCTAAGCTTCTCAAAATGCATATTGATCATAATTTTCTTGGAATTGCTAAATTGAAGGAACAAAAGCAATTTGTATACATACAAATTCGTGTCCATTGCAGAAAGATGCAATGTCATGTGACTGGAGAGTGATTGCAAATGCTATAAGATTCTTGGAAAGAAGGTTTTACAGTCCTGAATTGAATTTATCAGACTATCCAGATGCATGGATCATCTTGATCAGAGAGAGAGCAATAAATGGCATTATGAAACATGCAATCTACCCGTATGATCCAAACTCACCTCCAAACCCTTCACCAGATAAAAATAAGTCTGAAGAAAAAAAAGAAAGGGCATCCTCTTCACTCACCATTGAAGCATGGGATCAAGAAAAAGAGTCAAGGTGAAAGCTGCAAAAAGGGCCACAAGCATCAGAGAAAAGAGGGCTCCATAAAGGATAGAAATGGACGAATCATTTTTGAGTAAGACTGAAATGTATTGTAAAACCAACATAGGTTGGAAGATTTATTTATGTAGGAATTGTATGTACTCATGCCAATCTTCATCTAGAAGATGGTCATTGTAACCATATTTATATGCCTTAACCATATTTATATGCCTTGAGTAATATAAAGTTGTATTGAACCTCTTGAGAGTTAAACAAAAGTTCATTGCATGGTCTAACCAAAATTTGGTCGTGCCTCAAATATGACTTCATTGTGGGTTTTTTTACTTCATTCTTTTTGAAAAGTTAAATTTGGAGAAGATAGAGAAGAACGTAAAGAAGAAAGAGGACACGGCCGATACAAAAGTCACATTTTGAAGTCTCTTCCGGTAGTTTGCTAACACGACTGATCCAAGCGATTAGGGCCATCCGACAAGTTCAGATTGCACTAGTTGCTTGAATCGTCCGTCTTCTCTAATCTCGTCTCCACTGTTTTATGAATTAAGTTCATGCTCTACATATTTTGAAAGATCATCCCTTGGATTGGAATTTGCACCAGGTTCTCCACCCTCTTTAATATAACTTGTTATGTGCACCATGATACTTTCTCTTGCATACCTTGAGGGCAGACAAGTATGGATAGAATCAAATAATTTAATTGAAACTAATGTGCACCTTGGATAGACTCAAATAATTTAATTGAAACTAGATATTGAATTTTAGATCTCTTGTTCATCTAGAATTTACTTATCCAAGTTCCTATATAATTATTGCTTACTTGAAACCTCATCAGAATGTTGAGATTAAAAAAAAAAATGCCAATATGAGTTTAGTCCATGAAGGGGCATAATTGAAGTCATCAATTCACTCTTGCAAATAAAAATCAATGGAAGTATGAAGTAAGGGTCCTAAAAATTATGTAAGAATGTCTTGTTTTATATTATTATCATTGTACAATGAGAACCTCATCAAAATCTTGAAATTAAACAAAAAAAATCCAATATGATTATAGACATTTAAAATACATAATTTAACACACATTCTTTGTCACCATCTTGCAAAGAAAAATCAATGGAAGTATCAGTAGAAGCTTCTATAAGAGGGAGATACATTATGTAAGAATGTCAAGGTTTAACTTGTTACAATCTTAAGGGTTGGAACTTAGTCACCCTTGGTGGCAGGCAAGTTATGCAAGATAATGTTTTCTCTCATCTAATGTTAACTATTGCATCATCAATTGAGAATCTAAACTGTGATGATACCTCATCAAGGTATTGTAGGAGCTCCCTTACATTTTTGAGTTTCCAATTTGCAGTGACAATTATTTTCCTTGATTGAAAATCTGGATGAATCAATACTTCTAGCTCAAATCATGGACAACTCTCCTCTGAGTCCAAGGCTATCCAAAGTCCAAGCTTTTTTTCCATCTTCTATAATCATATCCTAAAACCAGATATTGTCGACATATCTGATATGAGATTGAAAGAGAATTTGGACTAACTTTACATAAAATAATGTCACCTAGCTTTTGAACTTCTTTGCGATCCCATTCCCTACCTAAAACATTATAAATCTCTAAAATAGAGACTCTCCTATTCAACCACATTGTTTTTGTTTTATGTAATAACATGTTTTTAAAGCATACTACAAAGACATGAACGAGCAGAAACCATTGAATCTTTATCCTTCTCGAAATTTGGCCTACTAACATTGCCTTCTGGATGTCAAATTTCATTTTGCATAGAAAACTTGAAACTTTTGAATGATCAGGAGCATCCCAATCTAATGAAGAGATGCAAGGAGCACGCACATGTACAAGATTTCCATAAGAACTCCTCCGTGATGGCACTTAATAATCTGCATAATGTACAAATAACTCTATGCTATTGAAAAATTGAACATATTTGTCTGCATACATAAGTTCTGCATATTCCTTATGAAGAGCTCTGAATGTTTCGGTTAAACATCCAATAGGTTGCCATTCCACAATATTGGAAGGAAAGATATCTTCAATACAAAAACATATGTGTTGTTATACAAAAACATATGTGTTGTTATACAAAAACATATGTGTTGTTATACAAAAACATATGTGTTGTTATACAAAAACAATCGGAATGATAGAAGAGCATTGTAAAACTTCACTTACAGTACGAAGGGAATTGCAAATGATTTTCTAGAACAAGATCCTTAGCGGTGTACACATCTTGTACTCATGCAAACCAACCGCATCTCTTCAATTCAAAACTAAGAATATCTAATAAAGTAAGTTTATGATCTAGGGGTCTGGCGGATTCAGATGGACCTGAAATTGGACACCGTTTGGTCTTCCGTGTATATGACCAAAGATCTCGAGTTTCGACTTACTAGGAGGTCTTGTGATCCTGTGAACAAGTGATCCACTTAACTTAGTGGTTAAGTCCCAAGGATGTGAAGGAGGAGGTCTTGGGTTCAATCCCCATGGGAGACATCGGGAGATTATTTTGCCCAAAGAGATCTAGAGCCTTCTAGAAGCATCCACTTGAGTTAACTCGAGTTAACTTGGACACTTGGTGCACATGCAGTTACATGGCCGACACATGGATGGTTAGTATCCACCTACCCAAGAAGGCAGTCCCCTCGAGAGAGCTATATATAGAGGCATTTGGTTGGGAGGAGAGTTATCTCTCTACCATGTGGTGGTTGTAATCCATAGTTGTCTTGCATTGGTATCAGAGCAAGCTTTCATGGTGACCTTGGTGGCTCATCATCTTCTTCATTAGCTCCTATGGAGATTCTAACATGATGTTCATGGCCCTCATTAGTCATTGATTCTTATTTTTTTCTCATTGATTTTTGTTCATCGGATTCGAGGTTGAGTGGCATTTCTTGCTCTCGGGTGCATCGATACCTTTTGGCGGAGCAGTAGAAACTTGTGTAGAGAAGATAACAAAAAGGAGAAGCCATTCTTGCTGTGCGCACATGGGTTTCGAACCCACAACCTCCTAGGCCAAGAGATACTCTCTTATCCGAGAAAACAAGCGTCCTTTGTGAATAGAGGTTTGAAGCATTTCTATATATTTCATACCTTGCAGTGTAAAAGTTTAACAGATCATAAACACAAAGGTGACGGTGCTTGATCAGGCTTAAACTGAGGACCATCTTGTCAAGAAGCCTTCGTTCTATTTGCCATAGTAATGCATCTTCATGTACACTGTTGATATTTAATCAAAATCAAGTGATACATTTCCTAACAAGAAAAAGAAGCATTTAATTTTGGGTGACAGAATTCAGGGATCGAGCCCACGATAGCGCTATCGAAAGCATAACCTCCTATCGCAAAAGAAAAAATGTATTTTGGTAGTTTAATTCGAGATTTCGTTTCCATTGAGTAAGCTTTTTATTGCACCAGAAGGATATTTTTTTATATCATAGTGCATTGGGACAAAGGAATGGATATACATACATCGAGATTGCATGATATGCATTCTTAGTACAAGGAAAAGTCATGCATCAAGCTCATGCATGATTGTTGCATTATTTTTTGGGCATGCAAAGGACATGCATGCATACGCATGTGAGCATATGCATTTGCATGTAGGCACATGCATTTGCATGATAGAACGGGATGTTGTTTGCAAGTAGATATGAAAATTTACTCTCTTAGTATTTAGCTTACTTTGTAAAGCTTGCAGCTTGATATTAGGGAAGACAGAGGACTAGTTAGTTGCAAAGACATGCTAGTTCTAGTTGCAACTCAAGTAATTAGTCAATTCCTTCCCAAGTTGATACTCCGCTATCAAAAACAAATACTTAATGACAATTAAGTATGTTTGATGTCGTAATAGGTATAAGTAGGCACTAGGAGAAAGTTAAGTATTGAATTTTCTTGGTGACCAAGAAAAAATAATTATTTGCAAAGCTTTTGCGATGTATGATGACTCTAAGTCTTGAATGTACTTAGGGAGTCGTGAAGATAAGCTTATAATGATTATTCTAAGTATATGTGATATTTAGAAAGTCGTATGGATAAGCTTTAGTGGAACTATTGAAGTTTTTTCTTTTCATCTTGATGAGTGATAAACTTCAAAGAGATGAATAAAATTTAGCATCACTTGAACTTTAGTGTTCAATAGTTGGATGCTAGGTTCCATGACTGTATCTCTAGTTAAGATGCAAAGCTTTCAAAAAGCATGGAAACTTTATTAAGTACTTTTCTGAAGATGAGAAAAGTATGTTTGGTTTGTTTAAGCTAATTAAAGCTTAAGAAAGAAACCTAAGTCAAAATAATCTCTAGGAATTAAGCTACTTTGTAAAGATAAACTAATGAAATGAAATAATATGATTAACTATTTCATTGGTTAAAAAGAAATATCTTTTGGACAAGCAATAAAGCAATAAGTCTTGGTCTTCTCCAAAAGTCAAGAATTTCTTGGAAAGAAAAATATTCCAAGATGAATCATTGGCTTAGTATTACTTGAATCCTTGGTAGGAATCTAAAGTTCTTGAAAGAAATATATCTCCCTAGATGGAGATTAGAATCTTTTAAGTCAGTTTAATAACAAGTAGTTCCCAGTACTTTCCAAATCTTTAGTAACCTAAAGGTAGATCAAAGATTCTTAGCCTTAGAATATGAGGCATTGGAGTATGCCTGGACTTAAGATGGGAAAAGATCTCTAGAAGCCCATGGGTAAGCAAAGAAGCTTCTGTTAGTTTAAGGGATCTTAATAATAAAGACTAAGTCTTTATTTTAGTCAGAAGATCAACCAGACTTGATCAAGCTTGGGCATGATTGTCCAAGAATGTGCGATTGGAACTACTCTGTAGATTGCCCAAGTATTGGCAATAAAATATTCCTTTTGCGATATTCACTGAAGTTCCATTTATCCAATGGAAAAATGTGAAAAGAGTAAGTTGTTCCAAGTCTGAACAGAGTGAAGAAATTCCAAGAATGTAGTCTGCAACCATGAAGATGGTACTTAAGTCTGTGGAAGGTAAAACATAATGTTTGCCTGTCCTTAAAGGGATTTTGGTACAAATCCAAAAAGCATGAGCGGATGCTTAAGACTTAGGCAGTAGAGAGATTCCTATATAAGGTCCCCAGGGTGGGTACCTAAAGCATTAGTAAAGAAAGGAATCTAAAGATAAAAAGTTAAAAGCTCTTGTGGCTACAAATTGGTCAAGGATAAACCAATTGAACTTGAATTTGTGAAAATTCAAGTACTTGGAGTTTTGATTGGTTTTCATTTGAAAAACCTAGCAAAGAAGAATTGATATTCTGTCAAGAGGTTTTCAAGTTTTCAAGGTAGAGCACATGATTGTGAGACAATCATGTGAAGGAATCAAAACCTATTCTATATCTACTTAGAGGTAATGCCTGAAACTTCAGAATTTTTTTAAAGAATTGAAGCAAGAAGATACTCTATCAAGAGATGTTTTGACTTTAGGATAAGTATCACCCACACATTAATGTGAATATAAAATAGGGTGGTATGGGACACCAGATTTTATACTCAGATTGATGTAGGAAAGATGGTATGGGACATTGGATGGTGGGATGATAATTATCTTTTAGTCCTAGTTTGGATCTTGAAGATAAGTTTGATCCTCAAGAGAATTAAGACTTCAAAGAAGGAGTTTAATTCATGGAGGATAAAAGTAGTATCTCAAGATACTTCAAGGTAACTTCAAGATAAAGAAAACAAAAGATACGAAGTAAGTAACTTCCAAGATCTTCTTGAAACACTTCAAGATAAAGTGTTGTTAATTCGGAAATATTTCATAAATTTTTGAAAAAGTTGGACTTTGACTTTGAGTTGATCTTTTCAATCAAGGATTTGATTGACTAAGTCAAGCACCAAGTTCCTAGTGTAACTTGATAAATTCACTCTTTTGAATCAAAGAAATGCACAAGAATTGCATTCCCAGTAAGAAGTCAAAAAGATTGAATACGACCTGAACTTAGTCTCAAAGAGAAGCATCATTTGAATACAAAACTCATCAATAGAACCTCAGTGGATCGACATGCTGATGTTTGTTACCACTAGTATCTTGTGGTTGGATGACGTTTTCGATTTTCTTTGATTTTTTTTGAGAATCTAGCTTATTTCTCTTAAAGATAGATAGAATGCTTCAATATCTTGTTGAAACAGATCTTTGAGAAGTTGAAGTCTTGATTCATGTAGACTTTGACTCAGGACTTCGACGTTTACATATCTTCAAAGTTTGAAATTTGTTGAAAAGAGTTTTAGTTCTTTCTTTTTCACTTTTCGAATCTTTTGGATTTGACTCAGATATGGTATCTAATTCTTTTCACAAAAGTCAAGGGTTAGTCGCATACAGGTAACTAAATTAAACATCCTAGTTAGATGTTTTGTACAAGAACCTTTTCAAAACATCGAAAGATGATAAGTTCAAGATTGACACAATGGTCCCTTTTTTAGTGAAAGGCTAATAAATGACGGTTAGAAGTGAAGCATGGAAGAAACATGTACATCAAATATTTTGTGCAACTTCAATAAAAATCCATTTTCCAAACCATATTCAAGTGAATTTCAAGAGAGTTCTCCATGTCTTTAAACACTCATAGAATTCATCCATTTTGCTAGGTCCATACAAATGGACTAAGATACCAATTTGGTGGAGGCACTTAAACTCCATCCACATCACATGTGTGTGTTATGAATGCCCCATAGGCTGAGACATTGAGCAAAGTGATGCTCCATCCACCCTTGTCATTCTTTCCATACTTCTAACTGAATTCAGCTTATCTAGTGCCAAGAGAGATGTTATTTATGATTTGGGTAAGGACAAGACCACACAAGGATTCCCTCTTTTCATATCCACTCTATGAAATGATTCCCTTCTAAGTATAGAGGAAAATTATAGAGATCATACCCATGCTTCTTACTTGGACTATGGGCTCGAGGGAAATTTGTTATGTAGCCTATATGTTTTCAAGGAAAAACACTTTATTCAAGAGGGGAAGAATGTTATAACATAAGACTTGGAAATACTAAAAGCTACATTAAGAAACAGCTTCCCTAATTCCAAGGCAAGAAAGAAGCTTGGACTTGTGCTTAAGTCTCATTGGTGAGATGGAAGAGGTCTTGGGTTCGTTCCCACAGGAGTGCAACGGGGAAAGTGTTTTGTCCATCGATCTTTAGGGACTTTGAGCAACATCCACGCATTGAGTTAACTTGAGCAGAGTGTGAAACATGCCAAAGATGTGTTCAATTACTAGCTAGAGATCTAGGACACATGATCCACGTGTACATGCAAAAAAGATATGCTCAAGCACAAGGCCATAGAATAGATGGTCGGGTGATGCGTTCTTGGTGATTCTCTCACATGTCTAGAGTAGTAATCCCAAAGATTTTTGGAGAGATTTGAAATTGGCATGAAGAAAAGCCTTTGTAAAATGTTTTGCAACATTTTTGTGTGTGGGCACATATACCAAATTGATCCTTTTTCGTGTGTGGGCACATATACCAAATTGATCTCTCAAAAAAAAATCTCTTTCCACTCAATGATAATGTACCTCAATGTGCCTATTGTGAGCATGAAACATAGGGTTTCTAGCAACTTCGAATGGGTTGTTCCTATAAGTAAATATGGTGATAGCAAAAGTATGACCAACATCCAAGTCATCCATATAGTCTATGAGCTAGGGACTAATTAGTAGCTATGAAAGATACCTTATACTCAAACTTGCAACTATACATGGCAATAATATGTTTCTTCTTGCTCAACCAAGATATGCATGCACTAACAATAATGAAACAAAAAAACGTTGGGTTGTCTAAGTGTCATAAAAATGATCCCATTGTGAGTAAGAAAGGAGCATGTAGATCTAATGGTATAAATCCACCTTGGGATAAAAGACCCCATGCTTCTAGATACTAGATGATTCGTGAAAGGAATACTTAATTTCTTGTCAATGCTTAGTTCCTACGTTGTGCATAAATCTAGTCATTTGCGAGACAATAGACTTAATATCAAGTTGATTGACATTTAATAGTTGTTTGATAGAGAATAGCACCAAATGCATCTCTAGCATCATCAAGACCAAACCATAAATGTTTTACAGTTTGGAGAGCTCTTGCTCTTTCGGTCTCCAACAAGAGAAGCACCATATTCTTGGTATGAGAAGATACATTCCTATTTAGTAACACATGGATTTTAGAATAGTACAATTGAAAGCATCCTATATGTGAAGCATGAAGATGATGTACTTCTTATATTGTGGTTTATGTAGATGCTATGTTTCTCATTGTTCCTAATGAGAGACATGTTCTTTAATTTAAGGCAGATTTATTTCATAGAAAATGCAATATTCAGTGCATGTTCATCATTATGTAAGCATTCATTTTATGCAAGTTGATGGAAACATTTCTAAGTGTCAAACAAATTACCTTCACACTTTATTGTAGTGCTTTAGTATTGAGGATTGTAACCCAATTGCGAGTCAAATGGAAACAACTTCATGGCTTTCTGGATGATGTTGGAAATACATTTGGTGATATTCTTTATCAACAAGCTATTAGGTGTCTTATTTATGTATTCATCACTCAACATTGTATCAACTCTATTGTCTCTTAAATGACATCCAAATGTTTTTTTTCTTCATGATTGGTAGTGCATGCATATCTAGGTGAGCAAGAAGAAACATACTATGGCCACATCTAGTTTTTATTTTGAGTATAGGGTAGCTTTAGCTACTATTGAATCTCTGGCTAATACATTATAGGGATGACTTGGATGTTGGTCATACTCTTACCACCATCATATTTAGTGGTAGTAAGCGCCCATTGGAAGTTTGTAGAAATCCTATGTTTCATGCTCACAGTAAGCACAATGCGGTACAATATCATTGAGTCCAAAGAGGTTCTTTGTTGGAGAGATCAATTTGGCATATTTTCTCACACCACAATGTTGTGCAACATTTTACAAACACTTTTCTTCATGAAAATTTCAAAGCTTTCCACAAACCTTTGGGCTTATGTTCTAAACTAATCCAGAAATGTGAGAGAATTACCAAGAACTCATCCCTTTACCATATATTATATAGCTATGTGCTTGAAAATATCTTCTTGGCAAGTACAAATGTAAAGCATGTGTCATAGTTCCCCAAGGAGTAATTGAACACATGTATGCCATGTTTCCCGCTCTAATCGAGTTAACACAATGAGTGGATGTTTCTAGAAGGATCTAGAGATCCTTAAGCAAGATAATTTCCACATTGAACTCCTCGCAAATTGAACCCAAAACCTCTTCCTTCTTGCCAATGACACATAACCATTAGGCCAAGCTTCTTTATTTCCTAGGACTCATGGAACCTTTTTCTTAACTTAGCTTTTTAGCATTTCCAAGTCTTAGTTTACAACATTCTACCCCTCTTAAATCAAGTTTTACTAAAGTTAACAAAAACATTTTATGTAGACATTTTTTCCATGCTCCACTTATAGCAATAATTTATTGGCCTTTCACCCTAAAAGAGGACTATTATGTCCAACTCAGCTTTTGATTCCTAAGTAAAATGTAGGAAAGTAGTACTCTTTCAATTAGTTTTGGTAAACATTTACTTCAACTTGACCAAAGCAAATCGTCAATGATATTTAGAGCTGTCTACTTTGGTGCATGCTTTAAAAAGCTTAGTTTCTTTGGGATCTTTAAATCGAAGAGAAATTGCACACTATCTTCTCTTCTTCATTTTGCTCAAAATCTTTTCAATAACTATGAATTCCTCTTTATTTATTATAGTTTTCTATCGAGCACTTGTTCTACAAAATCTCCAAACGGTACATCTAAGAAACAATTTTTAGTTATAATAGTAAATAGGCTCTACACAAAACATTGATATGTGATTCTTTCTTTACTTACCTATTCCGATGGGCAAAAAATATCTTTTAAAAAATGACTCTAATACCCTATAGAAGTCAAGTCCAAGGCTCTCAAAATTAGGAAGGAAGAATCCAAATAGTGTGTAAACGATTTGAAACTTGTAAGACACTTAAACTTATCTAACTCAAATTCTGTAGGACTCAAAGGTTTCTTAAAAATGATTTCCATTTTAGAAAATATTTTATGAGTGCAATTGAACCATCATCAAACCATCAAATTCTAATGTGGAGTGAAACATCAATGTTTTAAGCTACCAATTATTTTATGATGATGATTCACCTTTACTCTTATATCTATAGGAGATTTTAACTCACAAACTCCTCGTTAAGAGTGTGATGGGCTAACCATTTACCCCAAAATCCATGGTTAAAGACTTCTTCCTAATTCTCCTCCTTAGGGTGAAGATCAATCCTCTCCCTTCTATAAAGTGTGTGGTTCAACCATCTCCTACCTATCAATTTATTACATTCTTCTCCCCTTGGTTGAAATTATCCTTAATGATATTCTCTTTAGTCTCGATAGCCTCGGTGATCATCTCCTGAACTACCTAGTTTATTGAACCTTGTTCAAAACCTTAATGACTTGAAACTTGCTATCAATCCTAGTATTCTGAACCTCATTCTCAACTTTGTTCGGCATCTAGTACCTTCAATCAAGTATCACTCAAGGTATGTCAAGAGCTTCTTACTTTCTAGCTATCTCAATATGTTTGAGGTTGTTAAGGGAGAATTAGATTGTGCTCTCTGACTACAATAGCAAAGATTACGGAGATACACTTGTGATTACAAGATCAACCACACAATACAAGAATATGTAACTAATACACAAAGTCCCATAAACTGGGACCTATAGCTATGGAAAACGCGACTAGAGATGATACAAGAGATCCCACAACCCGGGATCGTCAGTATGAGAGAAGATATCTGGATTACAAGAACTCCTTCTGGGAGATGAACTTAATACAAGAAAGAACTTGAAAAGATCTCGTACTATGAGATTACAAGAGGACAAGATAGGATTTCCAGGATACATGACTAGACAGGACTGGAACAAGGAACAAGATAAGAATAGGAACTAGAACTTGGAGAGTACTAACTTGGCGGGCACGACTCGTTGAGCTCCCAAGACAAGTATTGGCAAGACTGAGAATGAATGTGGCCATCCTCTCTTTATATAGGTCTTTAAGGGCGGTTAGCAAAGGCGTTTATGACTTGGTGATGTCATGGATGATGTCATCAACTAGAAACAAGACCTTCGAGTGTCAAAATTCAGCAAATAGATAGTCAATCTTGAGGTTTTGCAGATTCCAGACACAATGGAAGCATTAGTTTCTCCAAACTCTAAGCCAATCATGAGATATGGAAAGTCACATGGAATCTAAGGTTTGAGATGGTTTCCTTTGTGTCCATGACATCACCTGCCCCTCAAGCAATGAGTTCCATGAGGAGTGGTTTTGTGATTGTGAGATCTTTTAGAACTTGAATCTTCATAGCTCTTGGTCTTTGTAGAGCTCTTGGTATGTGGTACTAGAACATGATGATGATGGATATCTGTGGTGAGTTTGGAAAGGGTTTGTATTATATCTAGGTACAAAATGAATGCCATGATTCTCATGATGGGGAGTATTTTGCTTTTGATTCTGATGATGATCCTTGTGATTTGGCAAACTGATTGTAGAGGTGCTAATTCCAACTTGATTCTTTTTCTTAGGACATTCAAATACCATATGATCACGATCTCCAAAATAAAAAAATAATCCATTGTGTGTTTGATGTTTTCTTTCCTTTGGTGTAAGTCGTCTGATCTTAGTGTTATCCAACTGCATGGGCTCTGGTTGAGATTCTTCCAACATATGTTGCTGAGGAACTGAGGTAAACTTGTATTCTCGATCATGAAGAGAAATCATCTTCTCTTGCTTTCTCTCAAACAGCCTATTGTCACACTCAATTGTATGATTCATGAATTCATTCAAAGTATCTACCTTGGGCATGGTTAACATGAGGTCCTTGACATCATCACATAAACCCCATCGAAATTGGTTGATAAAATAATCCTCCTACCATGTGATATCACAAATGATTTGTCTGACTTCTGATGTATAGGTAGACGTAGGAATATTTTCTTGATGTAGCTTCCTTAGCTTTGTTTCAACAACATGTGAACAATTGATATCTTAAAATGAAGATGTGAACTCTTGAATAAAGGCCTTGAAATCATGCAAAATATCCATTTCCTTCTCAAGGATAGGTGCAAACCATGAAAGAGTAGGATCACATAATAGAGCTCCTATGAGTCCTACTTGAGAAGCATCATCTGGGTACCTCTCTGGTTGCATCCTTATGAATAACTTCACTTGTTGCAAAAGCCCTTGAAACTTTGATCTTGTCCCATCAAATTTCTCACGCATGCTCACTTTTGTACTTTTCTTCATGTTAGTTATCATGGGGGTACTTGAAGAAGATTGACTTACAATGATCTACAACTCTTGGATTTTCCTTTGAAGTTCTGTGATTACATGTTGAATACTCTGTTGTTGAATCCTTTGTTGCTTTTCGCGTTGTCGGGAAGTTGTGGACATACGGCTGGTGGATCAGTCAGCCACCAAATCCCTCAGCACACGCAGGGTGTCTTGGAGCAAACTCAGGTACATTGGAGATTTCAAGTCGTCAATGAAACTCAGAAAATAGTTAGATCATCCAATGATTTTATTGACGTTACTTGAATTGGTCGATTAGCTTCTCTGTACTGCTTGGAGCACTCATGTACAGTGGGAAACTCAAAAAAAAATAAAACTCATGAAGTTTGATTAGATCACTTGCAAAAGTTTAATATAACCTCATAAGGTTTGGGAAAATAAGTCCTCACTTGTTCAAAACTCATTCTTATCATTTAGGAAAAACATATTATCATGCATAATCTTTTTTATTGAAAACATTTCAACATGCACCAAGGTATTGATTTCGATTTCAACACATAGAACATATCATTTTTCTTGTAGTCGCTATCATAAGCACAAATACAATTTCAAAGAACAAGTATCAAAAATCATTTCCCGTGTCATCGCTATAGAAAATCCATTCATAAACAATTGCTTCATGTAATGAGCAAAGCATTTTCTTTTTTAATAAGATCGTAAAAAATATAGATGCTTGAATTCTTAAGCTTCAGAATTTAACATAAACAAAGGCAAAGAACATACATTATTCCAACACATGTAAGTTGAATTCAACAAAATACGAGTGATTGAATTCGCACCTTCTCGATTAGAACAATATCTTGTGATATAATTTTATCAAGTCTAATATGTAACAATATATCAGTTTCAACCGTTGCAACATTAAAGCTCAACAATCAATCAAGTTCTTCAATAGCTAAAGGAAACTTTTCCTTAAATGATAATCATCTTTTAGCTTCCCATGAGAGGTCAACTCTTCATAGGTTTAGCATTGTCAGATTCAACGGCTTCACTATTTCAAAACTCAATGTCTGAAAATCATTAGAGAAACAAAGTGAAGTATCACTGTTGAATTAACTAAACCTTTGAGTATCATGCGCAGAAGATTCAATTCAAATACAATTATCAATGTCTTTCTCTAAGTGGATACAAAGTTCGGAATTCATTAATAGTTGAAGGCAAAAATTTATGCAGCTATGTCGTTTGAGATATATTGTAGTAACAGAATTTTGCATAGAAAATAAGAAAGTCAAACTCAAAACCCATGCATCGTTCGTAAAATTTAACTAAATTTTGCCATTTTTTTTGCTTTACAAACTTCTTGATTTGATGACTTTGGAAATAATGGTTTCACGTCTTTTAATCAGATATCAAACACTCAGCAGAATATGAATCAGAAGCAACTTATGACACAGAGCGTCAGAACTGCGAGTTGAGCGACGAGAATCTTCAAAGTGAAAGTATATCTAATTTTCCAAATAATTCTCATGATCTTACAGTTGAAAGAATCAAATGTGATGCTTGAATGTAACTAAAGACATAAAGTAAATAGTGGTCTAGATCGCACCCAAATTCTTATGTGATAATAGTTGCGCAATAGAAGAATCTATCGTAGAAGAAGATTGCAAGTGCATCTTTATGAAGACGATAGATAAGATGATATTTTGCTCTTCAGGGCGTCTCTAAGATTGAAATCCATAATATCATAATAGCAATGTTTTCTTTCAGCTGCACCAACTATCTGCATCAGCTCTGAGCTCGAGTCAGTTTCATTGTCAAAGAGCGCCCATCTAGTTCTCCCTAATTCATCAGATCAATGTCCTCCTTGCTTTCCTTCTGAAGAGCTTCTATGCGCAATCTATAAATTGGATGCGCAAGCAGAGTATAATCAGGAAAATAGCAGCGTGGCTTCGAAAGTCGTCAAACACAGGAAAAGCATGGAATGGCCTGCTCATCGTAGCCCCTAGATATGCGCCGCTTCTTCTTCAGTCGTGAGCTTCGTTCCTCCTTAATGGATTCACTGAGAAAGAGAAAGGATGGTTTGTTCCCTCCTTCGATAACGAATATTGTTGCCCGAAAAAAAAACATGAAGTGGCCTGCAACAAAGATTCATTACCAAAATTTGAAACACAACACACATTTAAATACTCACAAAGAGTCATCTCTTCATCACTCTTTTTGTTTTTACTTTATCCTATAACCACACTTTTTCCCACATATATTTACCACACTTTAACTAACTTTTCTATCTCAACCTCTCTTTTAATACCCTCACTCACACACCATCCTTTCTTCCATTCACTTTTTCTACTTTAATTGCATAAATTATCTAATCCACCCTTTTAATTTGCACACATAACTACCACACTTTTATGTACTCACTTTAACTACTTTAGTTACACACTTAATTCAGACCACACTTTAAACACTACTCACATTCACCACTCATATTTTATCCACTTCAATTATTATTTTAATTCAATTACCTTAATTTTTCATAATTAAATATTTCATTTAATTTAAGCTTAGGTTAAGAATTTAATTAAACAATACCTTAATATTAATATACATACACATAATTAAATTAATTATTTAAATCATATTTTACTTTTTAATAAAACAATGCTCAAATTATAAGTTAAATTAATTAAATACCAATTGTTTTAATCCTTTGAAACATACTAAATCCCTAAAAAACCTACTTAAAACCCATCAAAACCCCATTGAAACCCTTTGGAAATCAATTGAATACTTAGTTAAACCCTAACATTAACCAAAGTTAATGCTCCTAACTTAAATACACATGAATGAGTGAAAAGCTAGGGTCTTAAACCCATAATTCAATACTTTATTGACCAAAACACACATTATACGAGCAGTTTAGGATAAACCATAATATGAACTTTTGTTTTCTTCATCCATTTGAACCTGCAAACACTTAACGAGAGATTATTTCCAAGCAAAACATTGTAATAATGGAATTAGAATTAACCAATAAACATTTTTTAATTTTCTTGGTTGTCAACGGAAAGGTTGAAAACTTTCCAACATTCGCCCCGACCAAACCTGCACATCGTCCTCGATGGGCCAAACCTACAGATCATAGAAGGCAATATCAAATTTTTTTGAAAAGTATTCATAACTCAAATGCAAATAGTCTATAAAAAATGCTTCAGTTATTAGTACATCTTCTGATAGCAAAGAAAAATTATAAAATTATGTAAGCTTGAATTTCAACCTTTTTGTTCAATGCATGAGTTGGAAAACAGGTTTTAGAAAGAAACTATAGAAGTCATTCAAATAGTGTTCGTACTAACTCTTCTATTAACTCTGTTCATAAGTAATGCATATGTTATATAAGCCTTCTATCCTCATCTCGTAGCCACTTGCCTTTAAGATACAAAAAACTAATCCCCCTCCAGCATACATCCACCTTATATAGCCCGCTTTTCAATTCAGAAGTGATTTCAAGACCACAACTGAATTATTGAAATCATTTGATTTTTCTTTCATCACTTTTTTCATCATAATTTTTGTTTTTGTCATTTTTCCTCTTTTCATATGCAGCAACCATCATTGTACTGCTTTCAATTTTTCTTCACAACTTTTTTGATGAAGGGGAAAGGCTTAACCCCTAATCAGAGCAAAGGATCTAGAGGTAAGCTAAAGCGGGAACTAGGATCTCTTTAGAAAAATGGGTCAGATTTAAGGAAGCTTACCTATATAAAAGAAGCCTACTTCTACTAGGAGTTGCAAGTTAAGGGTTCCTTCAACTATTCATATGACAGCAATAGGTCTCTAACCCCTATCTTCACTTCAAGCATGTTCCTATTTCAGTGTAAATTCTACTTTTCATAATTTTAAGAAGTTTCTTAACCTATCTGAAGAATGTACATATCTAATTATGATAATGCATGAACTTTCATAATAAATTAAAACATAAATCACGTTTAGAACTTTTTCACCTGATCTATATTGACTCCATCTTCAGCTCTCTTTAAGTTCATCAGAACTTTTGGCATAAAATCTTCAATTGCTTTGATCAATTCATCTTCAGAACCTGTAAGCACTCAAAAAGTAGAAGCTACAAAACAAGTAATCTTCATTATCATTTATCTTGCAAATATAAATTCATATATTCTATCAGATTCATCTTCATCATGTCACAAATTTCATCATAAAAAAATCATAGTGGTTATATTGTCATAAATAATGCATTCTTAATTTTAACAATAGGTTTTTCAACCTATGAAACAAAATTCATAATTTTCACATTAGGTTTTTCAACCTTTGTAACGCAATCATAAGTTTCACATTAGGTTTTTCAACCTATGTAACAAAGTTCATAAATTTTTAGGAAAAATCATAATGTTCATAGTATTTTTAACTTGTATCTTTATAAATGAGCATCATATTTTGATGAAAAATTCATATCTGGAATATAAAGGTTTATCTTCCTCATCATATGGTATGACAATATAATCATCATCATATTGTATCAAATTTTCATGTTCTTCATATTTATCATGATCATATTTATATCATGTATATTTCTTTTATTTAAAATTATACCATCATAATTGTTGTAAACAAAAAATCATTTTGTTCAAAATATTCATCATTTCATTATAATAATGTTCTTCATAATTGTTCATCATAATAGATTTCTTCCTATTTATGAAAGAAAGAAAATCATAAGTTCATTATAAATTTAGTAACATCATTATTTATAATTAGAAGGTTTATTATCATAAGTTTATCAATAGAAAAGCATAAAATATGATCTTTCTCATCATAAGATAAAAAATCATATTGAGTAGTATAACAACATAATTATTATCATCCTATCTCAATGGATAATCATATTTTTGTTCTCGAATAACGTCTTTGGCATCATAAGTTTAGGAAATGACAAGCATATTGATCAAAATTATTTGCAAGCATAATTTCAAACATGTTTTCGTTTAATTTGAAATAAAAAAACTTTGTGTTTTCATATTTTAGTATTCGTTTTGGTTAAGCAAATCATAATGTAAAACTTTATCATAAGCTTTTAACTAGCTTTTCCAAGCATAAAAACTTCATAAAACAAAACAATTTAGATATATGTTCATCTTCTTTTTAAAAAAACTGGCATATAAAGAGCAAGCATATCAAAAATTGAAAAGTTTTATCTTCAATAAACAATTCCATCACAATAAAACTATTCTCTTAAATTCTCTCCTTTGTCTTAACGTTAGATGAGTTTTTGATATTATTGTCAATCCTCCATATGGCTTTTTGTACCCATTTTCCCATATTCTTGTCATGTTCTAATTGAATTTGAAGATTTTTATCTTCAGATATTTGTACTATTCTTTTATCATTTTTATTTTGATCACATTTATTGTCATTTTCTATGACTTTAGGTTCTGTTTTAACCGCATGTATGTCTTTATTTCCATCAATTGATTGTTCATTTACATCAGCTTTTATCCTTACATCTTCTTCTTTCTTAATCTTTTTCAATGTATCTTGATTCTTAGATGTAGTTTGAATATCAATATTACTCATAGATTTAGGTTTAAGAAGGTTTTGAGCATTGTCCAAGCATTCACTTTTAGTCACAATCTTGGTGTTCATAGAATGTAATTGACATACATTGCTTTTCTCATCACGACTCTTAGGTTTCCATACTTTTTTTCTTTCACATGGATTAGGTTTGTTTTTTATGTCTTTTAATAGTTCTTTCATTCCACCCCTTCCTAGATTTAATTTTAACGGTGATCGATCTTGATAATTACAAATTTTCCTTTCATGTTCAACCACTAGCTTCTGTTTTCGTGCATCTTCGTACGACTTGCAATTCCAAAATGCATGGCCATATTGATCGCACCAAAAAAACTGCAAAGGTCTCATTCGAGTCCTATTTGATGTTCTTTATGAATGTCTACAGCTAGATTTTCTAAAATCATGAGCATGTGTTATAGATGAAGGATCTATAGATAAAACTTTGGCTCATTCCCTCCTTTTCATGCTCACATTTAGCTAGCTCTAAATCTTGTATTTGTTTAGATAATATTTCATACTTCTGGTTCATTTCTTGAAACTCAGCATTCATTTCCTCTTTCCAAGTTCTAAGACTAGTTGATAATACTGGTAGACTCTCTGCCATAACATTGATCAAATCATTTAGACTCAAAATCACTCTAAATTTCTTTTGTAGAGCTTCACTAGCATTGTTTTCCATTTCTATGAAATTATCTTCCCATTTTCTCAAGTGGTGATCTATCGATGTGTGCACAAATGCTTCATTAATAACAATATTCTTTGAATTATGCTCTTGTAATTTAATATCAAAAGATTCGTTATGTTGATTTATATTTTTCATGTTTGTATGTTGTTTAGTTTTACCCATGACTCACGCTTGCATATCAAAGAAGCATCACATAAACGAAAAACAAGCTATGCTTTTATACACACATCAAACATACATTACTTGAAATTGATTTGAGGAAAAAGTTCAGAAAGCATGCACCTGAGCTGCGACGCCGAATTTTCACCTCGGGTTCACCAAAAATGTCGGGAAGTTGCAGACATACGGCTGGTGGATCAGTCAGCCACCAAATCCCTCGGCACACGCAGGGTGTCTTGGAGCAAACTCAGGTACATTGGAGATTTCAAGTCGTCAATGAAACTCAGAAAATAGTTAGATCATCCAATGATTTTATTGACGTTACTTGAATTGGTCGATTAGCTTCTCTGTACTGCTTGGAGCACTCACGTACAGTGGGAAACTCAAAAAAAAATAAAACTCATGAAGTTTGATAAGATCACTTGCAAAAGTTTAATATAACCTCATAAGGTTTGGGAAAATAAGTCCTCACTTGTTCAAAACTCATTCTTATCATTTAGGAAAAACATCTTATCATGCATAATATTTTTTATTGAAAACATTTCAACATGCACCAAGGTATTGATTTCGATTTCAACACATAGAACATATCATTTTCCTTGTAGTCGCTATCATAAGCACAAATACAATTTCAAAGAACAAGTATCAAAAATCATTTCCCGTGTCATCGCTATAGAAAATCCATTCATAAACAATTGCTTCATGTAATGAGCAAAGCATTTTCTCTTTTAAAAAGATCGTAAAAAATATAGATGCTTGAATTCTTAAGCTTCAGAATTTAACATAAACAAAGGCAAAGAACATAGATTATTCCAACACATGTAAGTTGAATTCAACAAAATACGAGTGATTGAATTCGCACCTTTTCGATTAGAACAATATCTTATGATATAATTTTATCAAGTCTAATATGTAACAATATATCAGTTTCAACCGTTGCAACATTAAAGCTCAACAATCAATCAAGTTCTTCAATAGCTAAAGGAAACTTTTCCTTAAATGATAATCATCTTTTAGCTTCCCATGAGAGGTCAACTCTTCATAGGTTTAGCATTGTCAGATTCAACGGCTTCAGTATTTCAAAACTCAATGTCTGAAAATCATTAGAGAAACAAAGTGAAGTATCACTGTTGAATTAACTAAACCTTTGAGTATCATGCGCAGAAGATTCAATTCAAATACAATTATCAATGTCTTTCTCTAAGTGGATACAAAGTTCGGAATTCATTAATAGTTGAAGGCAAAAATTTATGCAGCTACGTCGTTCGAGATATATTGTAGTAACAGAATTTTGCATAGAAAATAAGAAAGTCAAACTCAAAACCCATGCATCGTTCGTAAAATTTAACTAAATTTTGCCTTTTTTTTGCTTTACGAATTTCTTGATTTGATGACTTTGGAAATAATGGTTTCACGTCTTTTAATCAGATATCAAACACTCAGCAGAATATGAATCAGAAGCAACTTATGACACAGAGCGTCAGAACTCCGAGTTGAGCGACGAGAATCTTCAAAGTGAAAGTATATCTAATTTTCCAAATAATTCTCATTATCTTACAGTTGAAAGAATCAAATGTGATGCTTGAATGTAACTAAAGACATAAAATAAATAGTGGTCTAGATTGCACCCGAATTCTTCTGTGATAATAGTTGCGCAATAGAAGAATCTATCGTAGAAGAAGATTGGAAGCGCATCTTTATGAAGACGGTAGATAAGATGATATTTTGCTCTTCAGGGCGTCTCTAAGATTGAAATCCATAATATCATAATAGCAATGTTTTCTTTCAGGTGCACCAACTATCTGCATCAGCTCTGAGCTCGAGTCAGTTTCATTGTCAAAGAGCGCCCATCTAGTTCTCCCTAATTCATCAGATCAATGTCGTCCTTGCTTTCCTTCTGAAGAGCTTCTGTGCGCAATCTATAAATTGGATGCGCAAGCAAAGTATAATCGGGAAAATAGCAGCGTGGCTTCGGAAGTCGTCAAAAACTGGAAAAGCATGGAGTGGCTTGCTCGTCGTAGCCCCTAGATATGTGTCGCTTCTTCTTCAGTCGTGAGCTTCATTCCTCCTTAATGGATTCATTGAGAAAGAGAAAGGATGGTTTGTTCCCCCTTTCGATAACGAATATTGCTGCCCAAAAAAAAAACATGAAGTGGCCTGCAACAAACATTCATTACCAAAATTTGAAACACAACACACATTTAAATACTCACAAAGAGTCTTCTCTTCATCACTCTTTTTGTTTTTACTTTATCCTGTAACCACACTTTTGCCCACATATATTTACCACACTTTAACTAACTTTTCTATCTCAACCTCTCTTTTAATACCCTCACTCACACACCATCCTTTCTTCCATTCACTTTTTCTACTTTAATTGCATAAATTATCTAATCCACCCTTTTAATTTGCACACATAACTACCACACTTTTATGTACTCACTTTAACTACTTTTGTTACACACTTAATTCACACCACACTTTAAACACTACTCACATTCACCACTCATATTTTATCCACTTCAATTATTATTTTAATTCAATTACCTTAATTTTTCATAATTAAATATTTCATTTAATTTAAGCTTAGGTTAAGAATTTAATTAAACAATACCTTAATATTAGTATACATAAACATAATTAAATTAATTATTTAAATCATATTTTACTTTTTAATAAAACAATGCTCAAATTATAAGTTAAATTAATTAAATACCAATTGTTTTAATCCTTTGAAACATACTAAATCCCTAAAAAACCTACTTAAAACCCATCAAAACCCCATTGAAACCCTTTGGAAATCAATTGAATACTTAGTTAAACCCTAACATTAACCAAAGTTAATGCTCCTAACTTAAATACACATGAATGAATGAAAAGCTAGGTTCTTAAACCCATAATTCAATACTTTATTGACCAAAACACACATTATACGAGCAGTTTAGGATAAACCATAATATGAACGTTTGTTTTCTTCATCCATTTGAACCTGCAAACACTTAACAAGAGATTATTTCCAAGCAAAATATTGTAATAATGGGATTAGAATTAACCAATAAACATTTTTTAATTTTCTTGGTTGTCAACGGAAAGGTTGAAAACTTTTCGACAGCGTATCTCTTGGACTTGTTGTTGAATTACTTTAACTATAGAAAGAAAATTCTTCTCAAACAATCTCCATTGTTCCTGGCCTTGATAAAGGTAGCCTTGCTAAAATTTCAGGGGAGGACTAGATTGTGCTCTTTGACTATAGTAGACAAGATTACATAAATACACTTCTGATTACAAGATCACCCACACAACGAAAACAATACTAGAATATGTAACTGATACATGAAGTCCCACAAGTCTGGACCTATAGGTATGGAAAACTCGTCTAGAGATGATATAGGAGATCCAAAAACCCGGGATCATACGTATGAGACAAGATATCTAGATTATAATAAACTTCCTTCAAGGAGATCACCTAGATACACGAAAGAACTCGACAAGATCTCGTACTACGAGATTACAAGAGGGCAAGATAGGATGTCTAGCATACAAGACAAGATAAGACTGGAACAAGGAACAAGACAACAGTAGGAACTAGAACTAGGAGAGTACTTACTTGGCGGTCATGACTCCTTGAGCTCCCAAGATTGGTATTGGCAAGAATCAGAATGAATGTGGCCAAACCCTCTTTATATAGGTCTTCAAGGGCGGTTACCAATGGTGGTTATGACTTGATGATGTCATTGACTAGAAACAGGAACTCTGGGTGTCAGAATTCAGCAAATACATAGTCGATCTTGGGGTTTTGCGCATTCCGGATGCAATGAAAGCATTAATTTCTCCAAAATCTGAGCCAATCATGAGATATGGAAGGTCACATGGAATCTAAGCTTTAAGATGGTTTCCTTTGTGTCCATGACATCACCTCCCCCCAAGCGACGAGTTCCATGAGGAGTGGTTATGCGACTATGAGATCTTCTAGAACTTGAATCTTCATAGCTCTTGGTCTTTGTAGAGCTCTTGGTATGTAGTATTGGAACATGATGATGATGGATATTCGTGGTGAATCTGGAAAGGGTTTGTAGTATATCTAGGTACAAAATCAAGGCCATGATTCTCATGATGGGGAGTATTTTGCTTTTGGGTCTGATGATGATCCAACTTGCTTCTTTTTCTTAGCACATTCGAATACCACATGATCACAATCTCCACAATAAAAAAATAATATGTTGTCTTTTCGATGTTTTCTTTCCTTTGGTGTAAGTCGACTGACCATAGTGTTATCCAACTGGCATGGGTTCTGATTGCGATTCTTCCAACATATGTTGTTGAGAAACTGAGGTGAACTTGTATTCTTGATCATGAACATAAATCTTCTGCTCTTGCTTTCTCTCAAACAACCTATTGTCACACTCAATTGCTTGATTCATGAATTCATTCAAAGTATTTAGATTGGGCATGGTTAACATGAGGTCCTTGACATCGTCACATAAGCCCCATCAAACTTCGTTGATAAAATAATCCTCGTGCCATGTGAGATAACAAATGATTTGTCTGAATTCTGATGCATAGATAGACACAAACATATTTCCTTGATGTAGCTTCCTTACCTTTATTTCGGCAACATGTGAACATTTGGTATCTCCAAATGAAGATGTGAACTCTCGAATAAAGTCCTTGAAATCATGCAAAATATCTATGTCCTTCTCAAGGATAGGTGCGAACCATGAAAGAGCACGACCACATAATAGAGTTCCTAGGAGTGCTACTTGAGAAGCATCATCTTGGTACCTGTTTGGTTGCATCCTTATGAATAGCTTCACTTGTTGCACAAATCCTCCAAACTTTTATCTTGTCCCATCAAAGTTCTCAGGCATGCTCACTTTTGAACTTTTGTTCATGTTAGTTGTCATGGGGGTACTTCAAGAAGATTGACTTACAATGATCTGCAACTCTTGGATTTGCGTTTGAAGTTTTCTGATTACATCTTGAATACTCTGTTGTTGAATCCTCTGTTTGTTTTATCTTATCTCTTAGACTTGTTGTTGAATTACTTTAAGTGCAAAAAAAAAAAATTATTCTCCAAAAATCTCCATGGTTCCTTTTCTTGATGAAGGTAGTCTAGCCAAAATGTCAGGGGAGCACTAGATTGTGCTCTTTGACTTTAGCCGATAAGATTATGGAAATACACTTCTGATTACAAGATCACCCACGTAGGGGAAACAATACAAGAATATGTAACTGATACACGAAGTCCCACAACCCGAGACCTATAGGTATGGAAAATGTGACTAGAGATGATACAAGAGATCCCACAACCCGGGATCGTAAGTATGAGACAAGATATCTAGATTACAAGAACTCCCTTTTGGGAGATGAACTAGATACAAGAAAGAGCTCATCAAGATCTCATAGTACGAGATTACAAGAGGACAAGATAGGATGTCCATGATACAAGACTGGACATGACCAAAATGAGGAACAAGACAAGAATAGGAACTAGAACTTGGAGAGTACTTACTTGGCAGTTACGACTCCTTGAGATCCTAAGACTGGTATTGGCAAGACTGCGAATAAATGTGGCCAACCCCTCTTTATATAGGCCTTCAAGGGCAGTTACCAAAGGCAGTTATGAACTGATGATGTCATCGACTAGAAAGAAGACCTTCGGGTGTCGGAATTCAGCAAATAGACAGTCCATCTTGGTGTTTTGCACATTCTTGATGCAATCAAAGCATTGGTTTCTCCAAAATTTGAGCCAATCATGAGATATGGAAAGTCACATGGAATCTAAGGTTTAAGATAGTTTCCTTTGTGTCCATGACATCACCTTCCCCTCAAGCGACAAGTTCCACGAGGAGCGGTTATGTGACTGTGAGATCTTCTAGAACTTGAATCTTCATAGCTCTTGGTCTTTGTAGAGCCCTTGGTATGTGGTACTGGAACATGATGATAATAGATATCTGTGGTGAACCTAGAAAGGGTTTTTAGTATATCTAGGTATAGAATCAACTAATCCAACTTGATTCTTTTTCTTAGGACATTCAAATACCATATGATAACGATCTCCACAATAAAAACATAATCGATTATCTTTTTGATGTTTTCTTTCCTTTGGTGTAATTCGCCTGACCCTAGTGTTATCAAACTGCATGGGTTCTGGTTGAGATTCTCCCAACATATGTTGTTGAGGAACTCATGTAAACTTGTATTCTCGATCATTAATAGAAATCTTCTTCTCTTGCTTTCTCTCAAACAACCTATTGTCACACTCAATTGCCTGATTCATGAATTCATTCAAAGTTTTTACCCTGGGAATGGTTAACATGAGGTCCTTGACATTGTCACCTAAGCCCCATCGAAATTGATTGATAAAATAATCCTCCTGGCATGTGAGATCACAAATGATTTGTTTGAATTCTAATGCATAGGTAGATGCAAGCCTATTTCCTTGATGTAGCTTCCTTAGCTTTGTTTCGGCAACATGTGAACAATTGATATCTCCAAATGAAGATGTGAACTCTTGAATAAAGGCCTTGAAATCATGCAAAATATCCATGTCTTTCTCAAGGATAGGTGCAAACCATGAAAGAGCAGGACCACATAATAGAGTTCCTATGACTCCTACTTGAGAAGCATCATCTGGGTATCTGTCTAGTTGCATCCTTATGAATAGCTTCACTTGTTGCGCAAATCCTTCAAACTTTGATCTTGTCCCATCAAATGTCTCAGGCAACTCACTTTTGGACTTTTCTTCATGCTAGTTGTCATGGGCGTACTTGAAGAAGATTGACTTAGAATGATATGTAGCTCTTGGATTTGCCTTTGAGGTTCTTTGATTACATCTTGAAGACTCTGTTGTTCAATTGTTTGTTGGTTTTCTCGTATCTCTTAGACTTGTTGTTGAATTACTTTAAATGTAGAAAAAATATTCTTCTCGAACAATCTCCATGGTTCCTGGTCTTGATGAAGGTAGTCTTGCCAAAATCTCAAGGGAGCACTAGATTGGGCTCTTTGACTACAATAGACAAGATTATGGAAATATACTTCTGATTACAAGATCACCCACGCAGCGGAAACAATACAAGAATATGTAACTGATAGACGAAGTCCCACAACTCGGGACCTATACATATGGAGAACGCAACTAGAGATGATACAAGAGATCCCACAACCCGGGATCATAAGTATGAGACAAGATATCTAGATTACAAGAACTCTCTCTAAGAGATGAACTAGATACAAGAAAGAACTCGAAAAGATCTCATATTGTGATATTACAAGAGGACAAGATTGGATGACAAGGATACAAGACTCGAAAGGACTGGAATAAGGAACAAGATAAGAACAAGAACAAGAACTTGGAGAGTACTTACTTGGTGGTCACGACTCCTTGAGCTCCCAAGACTGAGAATGAATGTGGCCAACTATAGCTCAGTGATGAGTAGCACCTCCTTTGCTGTCAATCCGGGAAGACGTGAGGATGGTATGATGACCTCGAGCAAGTGAAGGCACAAGTGCGTGAGTGCGAAGCACACTAACATGCACACACATACACACACACGTGCACACAAGGCAAGACAAAGAGTGAGAAGCAATGGAGTTCTTTAGATTACTTTCAAAATGCTCATACAAGTTCAAATCAATTACAAGCTAACCTCAAAAATGAGCTCTCTAGCTCTATTTATAGTTTTTGACTAGATTTTGGCCTTGTCCAGACCTAGTGTCCAGCTTAGTTAAAAATTAGGTTCTCTACCCTATTTGGAGGTTCAAACGGAGTCTAAAAAATGTGAAAACTGATAGGTAGGTACTTCTGAAGCTCCTCAAGCTCAAGGACTCCTTGGCTTGCACAAAATGGAGTTACAAAAATATGAAATGGTATTTACAATGGTTTTTAGTGATGAAAATCACTAATTTTGTAGGGATTTCTTCTAACATTTTGACATACATTTCCTGGAGCTCCCTACTTGTTCCTTCTTCTTGTGTGCCCAACTCTTTGATGCCTGAAAAATTTAAATGGCCTACTTGCAAGATCTTCTTTGACTACTGTGTCTGCTTGTGCTTTCTCTTCGCTCCGACTCCCTTCGTAGGCTTCCTTGTCTTGTGACTCCTTCAGTTCCTTGACTACTGCCAACACTCCCCCTCTCTCGCGTCTGTCATCTCCGAGAGACCCTTGTCTAGCTGTGCGTTGAACATAATATTGAACAACATCGGTAGCGAGGTGGTGTTCTTCTAATCGTAGCCCCCGTGCTAGGTCTGTTAACAATGCATCCCAATTCATTGGTCCTGGGACGTCTGGATGTGGCACCCGCAATTGTTCTGAATGGATGGTTCTTTCCACAGCGAATAAGTGGAGAAGATGTGAGGGCCTAGGTACAAATATTTCTGAGTGATATTCCCAGAATCCTGTTACAAACATCTCCTCGAATGTCTGTTTAAAGCAAGCTGGGAGGTACTTGATTCTGGCGTGCCAAGCATATATTAGCTCTATTGATGGGGTGGTGCTCATGTCATATACCAGATCTTGGTTTCCTGTAAGAAAGCCAACTCCTGAGAAGTGGGGGTCTTTAATATTCTTGAATGTCCTAAATGTGATCAGCATTAATTCAAAGATTTTCATGCACATTTGGGCCATCACATCGGGGGTATTCCGTAGTCGAATGCTCCAGTGACGGATGGTAGAAATCATATAATTCACAGTGGGAGGTCCTTGTGGAGGTGCTAGATAAACATAATTCAACCACTTTGCACAGCCTTTGATGTTCTTGACAGTAATGGTAAACTCGGGCCAGGTGCGTCTACGGAAGACTGGAACATAACAGGGATTGTACTTAATAAAGAGTGGCATGTTAGTCCAAGTACGAACCATCTCTGGGTAGGTCTTGAGAAGACGGATCCTCCAGGTGGGTCGATGAATGGATCCTCTTTTAGCACTCTCTAGGATATCATCGGGCCCAAATTGTGTGGCGAAAGTTGGAGGTTTGCCACATCGGCGTTGGATCTCCACATTGTAATCTGCCAGGAGTACACAGTATGGCACATACTGATCGTCGTTGGTGCCGATCCATCTATGATGAGACATACTGCGGAAATATTCTGACTTTATGATGGTGTCTTCTAATTTGGCCATTGATTGGATTTGGATTGCCACTCGATCTTCATGGGTTGTAGCTGTTTTTTCTAATGTCTGGAGCCATTCGGGTACTTCGACTTCCAAGGTGTCCATTCCTTCTGAGGTTTGCTGACCACCTGGCATCGGCATAGGAACATATGGTTCCTCATACGTTTCGTCCACCTTAATGGGTACCAATTCATCTGGCTCTGGTTCTACAACTGGAGAGGGCTATCTTTCATATTCCAGTAACTTCTTCTGCAGTTCCGCCACCTGCTCTGTTAATGCCTTTACTTCCGCTGAAGTCGAGGTCGTTTCTATGACTTTGGGTTGTGCCTCATGTTCCCTGAGCTGGCGACGTAGCTCATCTTGTTCCCTTTCCAAATCGTCATGTGCTTCTAATAAATCAGCATAGCTTCCAAGATTGTTTTCATTGTTTCTGAGGGAACTGCTTTGAATTGTTCTGGGTCAATTTCATTGGGAGAGCCTTCCATGGCAGCTTCCAGGTTTTCTTCGTTTTGCTTCTGCAGACGCTTGTTTTCTTCAAGGGTTGTAGCCATGTGTTTTCTGAGTAGAGTCAAATTTCACCGGACTCTCAAATTATCGGTTTGGTAGACCTCTAGTAAGGCTTCGAGTTGTTTGACACCTGGCTCTTGTGATGGTTGGGGTGTCTCCAGGAGGGTTTGATGAGCTTGCTCGAGTGTGGTCTAACGTTGATTGAGGTCTGCATTTTCTTCTTCTATAATTGTAAGCCGTCTCTGTAGTTGTTGATGATTCGTAGTCAGTTGATGATGACGGTCTTCGAGAGCCTGATACTCACTCTGAAGTTAATACATGCATTGATGTAATGCCATGAATATACTATTTACATTAAACGATGCAGGGAAAGATGAAGATGCAGGGGGAATGGGGAAGGGGAAGGGAGTTGTGAATGCTGTGGAGTCAACTGGTGAGGTAGGTGGAGGGGGTATGGGAGATTGAGGCTGCGTGGGGGGTGGGAGTGGTGTTGTGGTTGGTGATGTTTCCATTGTGTCGAACGTGTGTGTGACCGTGTAGATGGGAACAGTGGGTGGGGTGGATGTGATATTTGTGAAGAGTGTTGTGAAAGTGGGCATGGTAACTCCTCCGAATTGGATGCCGGGAGAGAGGGGAATTCCCATGACTACTGTGGTAATGGCAGAAATAGGTGTGGTAGTGCTAGGTGGTGAGGTGACTTGTGTAGTGAGAGGTGAGGTGGGTGGTGAGAGTGGTTCCGCCTGATGTTCTTCTGTTTGTGTGTTACCTCTTGGTTCTGATACATTGATGTGGATTTGTTTGCCAGATCGCATGGGACGGGTAGGCACTCGTTTCTCAAATCGATGAATATAAGCCATGGCTGCATGAACAACCTCATCTAAACCTACCGCGTCAGCGTGCACGTTCATTGATTCGATAAACATGTCATCCACACCTTCCTTGGCTAACATTTGGCTCATGATCATCTTTCCTGTCTCGAGCGACAGTTTGTGTTGCTCTTGGACCCGCTTCATGGTTTCATATAATCTTTTTATTTGGGCCGAGTATGCCAGGGCACTTGCTAGTTCTGAAAGTTCTTCATATTCTTGATCATACTCCTCGTTTGCCTCTTGTTCTTCTGTCTCTTCTTCATCCTCTTCTACTTCTACTACTCCCGGTTGGGTCGGGGCTGAAGTTGTAGTCGTGGGTTGTTGTCCTTGGGTCTGCTCTGCTTCTGGCTCCAGGTTAGACTCATTGATCAAACGGGCAAATTTCTTCATCTGTCAAATCAGCAAGGGTGTAACCTTGAGGGAACTCCAAGTCCAATGGAATCGGAGGGAACACCAGATTGGGTCCTTCGGCGCTTGGTCTGGGTAGGTGAATGGTGAATGGTCGGACATGTCATGTTTGTGGGGGGGTCACCTCTAGTGTGGTGGTGGCTCCCCTTGGTTGAGTGCATGGTAATTGAACTCCCCCTCTCATCTTCTTCGATGGAGGACCCGCTGTTGACAGTCGTCTTTGGAACTCTTGGGCCCTGGACCATATTAGTGCTCTTTGAATGGGCACGTCGTATGCTAAGCACCTGTAAATTATTCTTGTGAGAGCACAGCATCCATGAAGTACATTTTTATGTTTCTTATTCCACCGTTGATGGGCTAGGTGTATTTGATCGATGATCCAGTGTGGTACGTTGATGGTGAGATTCTCTATCTCCGCCAAGTACAAGTTGAACCATATCTTTTTTGGTGGCATAGTGAATCGTTCTTGGGCGGGAAAAGCAAAATGTTGCATAATCGTTCGTAGGTGGAGAGCAATGGTAGGTGTCATTGCTACCATGTCCTTCAATTTGTTGAGATCCTTATGCTTCATCTTGCCTGGAACCATTGTTTCTTTCTCAGTGGGAATATGCATGCCTTGCATGTTCAATGCTACTCGTACCAAATTGAGGGTCAGTTTGAATCTCTTGAGTTCGTGGCCTGGCAATAGTGAGGGTAGCACAAAAGTATTATCGCCTCCCTTGGCCCTGCTAGGAGTGATGGTACTGATAAAATAGGAGCAGCGTAGGAAATCTGGCTTAGGCAAATGTGCTCTGAAATAGCTATCCAATCCTGCTTTGGTCCAAACCGATCACATTACTTCTGCATTCTGATAGTTCTCAAATTCGTGAGTGAAGAAATGGTAGCGTCCCCATTTGCCATTGAACTCAATTTCTGCTTCCCAGAAGTAGGTGCCATCACCCAATGGCCCTGTGACATCACTAAACCAATGAGCGTGTTTCCCCACTTGAGAAGTGTGTCCCTGAGGAGGGTCCTGAATAGGGAGAACATGCACCGCTTGAAGTTCTTGAGGCCTCTCGGTGAGTGGTGGTTCAAGGAGGAGGGTTTCAATGTCCACAATATGTGCGCTAGACCCTGCCTGGGAACTGGTGCCTCCTGCTTCTGCCGTTGTTATTGCTTGCTTGCTAGTTCTGTGAGAATATAGAATCATGCGTTAATATTGTAATGGACAAGATAGAACACTTTTTGTCCCCGTTACAACATTATCATGAGGTGAGTAATGGGTTAGTGGGTCAGTGAGTGCTCGATGATTGTGTGTGTAGTTAATGAATGGATAGTTCTATGAGCTAGATGGAAAGATGCAGTGTATGAGTGATGTAGTTAGCAAGTGAGGATGAATTTACACATGGGGTTTGGGGGTTTTATTACAAGTTTTAGGCTGCCAAACACAATGGATGGCTTTCGGTTTTGGTTTAGTGGAGACTCTGGAGGGCTTTATGAGTATGTCTGCTTGGGAATGAGGCATTTTTGGGACCCATTTACAAGTGAGTCTGTGCGTGCTTCTGGGCGACTGTGTATTCGTGCATATTAAACAAGAGTGGGTAACGACTCCTTGAGTGAGTGAACCCTGTCGTGTATGATGTGATTCATGCGTGACTAGTTGAGCCCGCAAGCAAGCCTTAGGCACCCAAATTTGTCTTGATTGTGGGCCAGCCTTCATCGACTTCTTGGGTACCCAGATAGATTTCACTTTCTCAAAAGAAGGTTTGGAAGTCCTCTTATTAGTATCATGTCGTTGATTACTAATAGGAAGTTGAGATAGTTGTTGTGACTTGACTGCAATAGGCCGCTCGCCTTTCCGCACCCACAATTGTTTCAATGGCTGTGTCATTTTGCTTCGCACGTTCTTTTGGCCTCCAGCATAGGTAGTCTTCAGTAATTGATCTGCCTTTGGTTGCTGCCTCCCTCTGGCCTTTGGAAAAGAAGGGAGTTCCGTTGAGGCCTTGACTTCTTTATTGAGATCACCATTCCTCTGCATCACATAGCTTTGGACAAGAACAACATGGTCAACTTCATGTGTACCCCTGGAAGAACCAGGAGTCTGTGCCTTTTCTAGTTCCTTGAGTGCTCCATTATCTAACTCAACTGTAATTCGACTATGATTTACCCATACCATAGAAGAAGTCCACTTCTTAGGTTTAAGTTGACTGCATGGTCATAGATCCAGTCTTGACCCAAGACCAGAGGCTCAGTGAGATCCTCATCTTGACACACTAGTACCTTAACTGTCATTGGAACATCTTGAATGGAGAGGGAAAGTTCCACCTCACCCATGCAAGGGTTTCCACACCTCCCAATCCTATGAGATATGCTTCTATAGGATTGACTTTTAATTTCAATTCTCGACAGTAAGAAAGTCTCACCGCACTAGTGGCTGCACCTGAGTCAATCAATGCTCACACAATTTTTGCACTAACTCCTTGTCCTATCTCTAAGGTCACAAAAGGACGTCGATCTATTATTCTTTGGGGACTTATTCTTGAGACTTCACACATTGCCACATGATATCCTGGATCCTCATAGGCACCTGTCCTAGGTTGATCCCTACCCTGCCATCTCAACTTCATCCTTCTGATGCGTTCTAAAGCTTCTGCTTGGGCTTCTTCTCGAACTCGTTTTTCTTCTTCTTTGCGTTTCTTAGCAGTGTTGAGTCGACTGAGCATTTCTTCTATGAGAGGTTCCTGGTACAACTTGCTGCACCCGCTGATGTAGCTCGGAAGAATATCACCTTCTAAGGTGGCTAGTTGTACTGCTCCACTCGTTGAGATCCTATTTATGATCATAGCTTCCATAGCCACGTTTCTCTAATTTTCTTGCATGTTGCTTCAAAGTGTAGACTAACACTAGGTCCCCTACTTTCAATCCTTTATCCTTCATATGAGCATCAAAATACGCCTTCTGCCTTTTCTTGGTTGCATATATTCCTGCTGTAGCTCTTAGTCTTGTTTCACCTAATCGTTAGAGGTCCAAAATTCTCGAAGAGAGTTCATGACCCGTCCACTTATGCTCTTGTGCTACTCTCAATGTGGGAATCAAGAAGTCCAGAGGTAGCACCGCATTTTGACCAAATACCATCTGAAAGGGTGTGGCTTGGAGTGCCGTTTTATAGGCCACTCGGTATGCCCAAACAGCATGGTGTAGCTGTTTGTCCCAATTAGAGCGTTTAGTATTCACCAATTTAGTCAACACATTGCATAGGATCTTATTTGTGCTCTCAGCCTGGCCATTAGCTTGTAGGTGATAGGGGGCAGACTTCTTATGTACTACCAAGAATTCTAGAAGAAGATTTTCAATAACTTGATTCAAGAAGTGAGTCCCTCTATCACTAACTAGCTCTATAGGTAGCCCGTATCTCGTGAATACATTCTCGAATAAGAACTTAGCTATCGTTTGAGCATCGTCCTTTGTGGTGGCTTTCACTTCTACCCACTTGGTTAGATAGTCTGTCATGTGAACCCTTGGCTGGGAGATTAATAGGACCTACAAAGTCTATTCCCCACTTAGAGAATGCACGTCCACCCATCATGGGTTTCAGTGGCATCTCATCCTTGTGTATAGGGTACTGAGTTCTCTGACAGACATCACACCGTTTCACATAGGTATGTGCATCCATGTGAAGGGTCGGCCACCAAAAGCCCGCAAATAGTATTGCCTTGATCACCCGATCTAGTCCAAAGTGTCCTCTTGCTACACCTTGGTGAGCTGCTTCCACGATCTTGAGATATTCGCTCTCATGGACACATAGTCTCAGGTAACCATCTTTACCACGCTTGTATAGATTATCAACAATGAGTAAGTAATCTAGGGCTTCTTGTTCTAGACTTCTTTGTTTGGCCAGTGTCATATCTTGAGGAAATGTTCTCGTCCTCAAGAAATCTACTAATGTTCCACTCCAATCTGGCACTATGGACACTTGATAAAGAGTAGCATGCTCCACAAGTGGTTTAGTGCAACACATTGGGCATTCTTTACACATCTTATGTACATCAACTTCCATAGTAGGCCAATGCACTCCAAGTCTCCTTAGTGTCTGTAGGGTTCGTTGTTTTGAGTAGTGTTGCTCTAATGCACCTACATGTGCCAATTGCAACCATTTAGCATACTCATCCTCTTCCACACAACAAGCTAGGATCCCTTGATCTGTTTGTTTGTACATGCTTCCTGCCATGATGTGGTACTTCTGGGCTTTTACTACTTCTCTACCTTGAGTGTTTATGACTGGGTGGTTAGGCCCGTATGTCAATACTGGCACTAATGGCTTAGCCCACTGAGGTACAACTTCCAAATTAAACAAGTAAGCATCAGGAAGGTCATCTGATACTCCTTGTGGGGCTTCTCCCGATGTGAGCCTAGAGAGATGGTCTGCTCTCAAGTGGGTCTTCCCTTTCCTCACCACAACCTCGAAGTCGTATTCCATTAGTAAGAGAAACCATTTTACTAATCTACATGTATTGCATGGCTTGTTTACCAAGTACAACAGTGCTTGATGATCAGTAAAAAATTTAAACTTATTTGCAAGCAAATAGTGTCTAAACTTTTTAACTGCATATACCATGCCTAATCCCTCTCTCTACTAGCATAGGCAATTGGAAGATCCATATTGCCTTCGCCCGTAGGTTGTGCAAGTACACATCCAATAGCATAATTGGATGCATCCACATGAACATGGAAGGGCTTATTCCAATCCGGTGTGGTCAAGATTGGTGCTGAACACAATCTTCTTTTGAGCTCCTTGAAGGATTTTTCACATTCATCAGTCCACTCGAAGTTAGTCAAAAGTCCATACAGAGGCTTTGCTATGATGGCATACATGTGTATAAACCGTCGGTAATAACCACAATGCCCCATGAAAGCTTGTACTTCCTTGACATTCTTTGGCCTAGGTAACTCGGCTATGGCTCTTACTTTCTCTTCATCGGTGGATATGCCATTCTTTGACACTATGTGTCCTAGAATCTTACCTTGCCTGACCATGAAAACATACTTTTCTGGGTTCAAGCAGACTTGATACTCTCTACATTTGTCAAAGATTTGCCTGAGTTCTGGTATATGTGTCTGTCTAATGTTGGAATGAGCACAGAGATCATCAACATAGACCTCTAAATTCTTCCTCAGGAATTCTTTAAACACGTGACACATCAATCTTTGGAAGGTTGCAGGGGCATTGGTCAGCCCGAATGGCATTACCCGAAAAGCAAATATGCCCCACTCTGTGGCAAAACCTGTCTTATGCTGATCTTCTGGAGCTATGGCCACTTGATTGTAGCCTGAAAATCCATCAAGGAAGCTGTACACTTCCTTGCCTGCTACTCTTTCTAAGAGATGTTCTATGATAGGAAGCAGATAGTTGTCTCGAATTGTGGCTGCATTGACCTTTTTCAAGTTAATGCACACACGTAGCTTTACATTCTTCTTGGGCACCACTACAATGGGGGATACCCACTCAGTGTGCTCAATTTCATAGATGAATCCAACTTCTACCAGACAATCTATCTCTTCTTTGATCTTAGCAGCATAATTATCATTGTATGTTTATGGCTTTTGCTTGGAGGGTTTGGTATCTGAGGTCATGGGGATAGTGTGTGAGCATATGTCTGGATCAACACCCTTCAAATCCTTGAACTCCAAGCGAATACATCTCTGTATTCTCTTAGCAAGGCTATTAATGCATGCTCTTCTTCCTCTGTTAGGTCATGTCCTATGTAAGTGCATCTCTCCTCTCCTTCTTCTAGGGCTACCACTATTTTTTTGGTGGTTTCTTTGTTATCATAGGCCTCTCCTGATTGGGCCTCTCGTTTAGGCATCCTTATCATGACTCTCCTATCGTCTATCTCATACTTTTTAACGTTTTTCGGGACCTCAAACAAAGATTCTTCCTCTTCTGGTGTGACTTCTCTCTTCTTTCTTTTCTTTCCTTCATCCTTAGGGGTCACTTGTGTGGCTAGCCATACATCATTTGTAAGCTCTCCATGCCTCTGGGGTTGAAATTCTACTTCATAGAAGTACTCTTCATCTGATGCAAAAGGTGGGTCCATAATGATTGACTCTAGATCGAAGTCACTTGCATCCTCAAATGCATCAGGACTAGGTTTGCATTCTTATAGAACTGCCTCTCCCATGAGTGGTTCTATGGAGAAGACTGAAATGTCATAGCCATCCTCATCACAGTGGGGTGTCCATTGTTCCTCATTGATGGCTACATCCATTGTTGCTAAGATTTCTGCCCAGCCGTGGGGTTCAAATTCTTCATCAGGAAATACTACAGGTGCATAGGCTGGGTCTTGAATGGATCTATGGGTTTCTTTTGCACCTATGTCTCTGGCTTTTTCTCTCTTCTCCTCTTCTACTGCCACTTTACACATCCATAAGTGAGTGTCTTCATGCATCCAGGAGGATCCTAATCCTATGGAGTGCACAGACTCTGTATCATCTTAGGCTCTATGAATAGGATTCCATTGGATACGAGGGACATCTCTATGAGAGTAATCTTTGAGATTAACCTTGGTCGTGACACCTAGGTGTTGCAAATACAAGGAATTGGTTCCCCAATCCTGTACTACTTGCAACTGTCGCATAAATGGTCTTCCCAAAATCATCTCATAGGCATGGTTCTTGCTAAAATCACAGATAGCAAATGTGTGCTCAAACTCTACACCACATGTAGTGAGAGTTATTCCTTCAAGTAGTCCTAAAGGCCTCTCTATGTGACCATCAGCCATTTGCAATTTCATCCTCGTGGGCCTAAGTGCTGGCTTGCCCCACCGCTTCCATAGGGAAGTGGTAGCAATAGCAACTCCTGCACCTGAGTCTAGAATTGCCTTAGTTGTGTACCCCTGATGGGTAATGGGAAGATAGGTGTTTCCTTCTTCACCTTCACTCATATCTCCTATCTTGTCTAGAGGAATTTCTGGCACTGTCCTATGAGAACCTACCTAGGAACGAGGTTTTGCTATCTCTGGTACTTGTTTGGCTACATGTTTCCATAACTCTGGCCTGACTTTGAGTAGCTCTTCTAAAGTGAGGTTGCACTGCACTTTAGTGTTTTTCACTACCTCCGTATTCCTAGGTATGACTGAGTCTTCGTTTCTTACCATGACTGTGGGTGCTCTCATACAAGTCGACTTGGCTTCCCATGGGCCTGTGAAGTGGGGTAATTCATGTAAAGAATTAGACTCAAAGTCTAATCTCTCTTGACTTTGTGCACTCTCCTGCTCTCCATAAATAGAGGGAATATCTTGTGGGAATTGATCATGTGCGTCATCCACAAGTTCAATGGGAGGAGGGACTTCACTTTCTTTAGCCCATTTGTCTTCTTGAATCTCCCGTAGGAATTTTGGTGTGAACCTATTCATAGAAGAAGAGGTGTCTGGTTCAGTGGAATTGGGCACATAAGCTTCCTATGGGGAAAGGCTTATTCTTTTGCTTGCCTCATCTCTTTCTTGATTTTTTTCTTCCTTGGCAGATCTTGCAATTATGCTCTCTAACTTCTCTAGGAGTCCATCCAAGTGCAATTGTGTCTTAGCTGAGCCAGAGTAGTTGAAGAGACAACTAGCTTCAAACATGGTCTGAGCCAATGCGACCATTTTCGCGCAAAGCTTGGTTCTTTCTATCTCTAGGTCAGCTCTAGGGTAGCACTTGTCATGCTCCGTCACATTTGGCCCTTCTTGGATTCTGGCCTGATATGACTTAAGCATCATGTCTATGTCTTCAGGAGTGGGGTCAGCTAATACTGATCCTACTCTAGGGGTTGGTGGGATGGTCTGAGGTAGGGGGACAGATGGTGGGTTAGATGGTGATGGAAATGAGGGTGGTGGTGGTATGTGAGAGTTTGTTTGAGAGATGAGTTCAACAATTTTGGCTTTTGTTTCTCTTATGCTTTCTTCTAAGTCACTCATCTTTTTAGACCATTGTCTTTTCATTCTTTCTCGACTATCCCTCCAGGCTCTCGACTGTTTCTTGGCTATGCTCTCGGTTTCACTAACCTCTGCACTCTTCTCTTGACCTATTCCTGGGTTTTGTTGCAAAGCCTGGGCCCTAGTGACCACTTGCACTAGTGCAGTGGAAGTGACACTTCCTGTTGAGTCTACAACTAACCCAATAACGTTAATTGGAGTTATTTTTGGCATATTATTGGGATTCTTGTTGATATATTTAGGTAGTGATGTGTGTGAACACTCTAGCACCGCCGGGGCACTTTTTTCCCTCTTTAGGAGGTTTTTTTCCCCCGGCTTGTATAAACGCCTATTGCCCTAATGGGCTACTTATCTTTGTACAAAGTTCTCTAGTAATACGTTCAGTCTGGTGTGTTGTGCTCCAAGCTTCTTCTTCTTCCTTGTGCTATTCGCGTGCTTCCACAGACGTCTAACTCCAACAATTGGTATCAGAGCAGGTCATCGCTTCATCTAGGGCACCGTCGACACTCCTCCGTTTGTAGTCTTAGATTCACACGAAATTTGGTGAGCATACTCAGGGTGTTTCCCAGATCAAAACAGCTTTGCTGTGTGGTGCCAAAATCGTGATCTGAGCTCGTTTCGGCCTCCGAACGCACTATCGCAACACTTGTGCAGGCTATTTCGTCCTTTTGTGCCAAAGGTATATACCAGTTTCTATTCGCCAGTTTAAGCGTCTCGAAGTCTGCTACAGGTCTAGCAGAACTTGTCTGGGCAGTTCCGTTCAACTTTTTGAGATATAGTCAATTTTTTGCATCAAGGTATTTTAGTCACCGACCATGGCTGAAAGCAGTGATGTATTCCGTATGTTGGCTGTTGAGGATAAGTTGGATGGTACCAACTACCCATTATGGGCTTATATGATGCGACATGTATTGGTTGCAAAAGGACTGTGGAACATTGTGCAAGGTGTTGAAAGACGTCCTGTTACACCTGCGACTACAGGTACTACAAATACAGGTGCTGGAGGTGCTGGAGCTGATGAAGATGGTGTCGAAGATGATATTGTGCAGATTCCTGTTCGTGCTGCTATTTTTGTTCCACCTACTGCAGAGTAGATTTGTTGGGATGGAAGAGATGCCTAGGCACATGCATTGATAGCTTTGTCTGTCAAACGTGCCATTATTCCTCACATACGCTCTTGCAGAACAGCTAGGGATGCTTGGGATACACTTACCACATTGTACCAAGCTAGGAATGAGGCTCGTGTTGCTTATCTTCGAAAACAATTGGAGAGTGAGCACATGAATGAAGGTGATTCTATGGATAGTTTCCTAACGAAGATCAAAGATTTGAAGGAACAGTTGATTTCTGCTGATGAGGTTATACCAGATAGCTCACTTGTGTAGACCGTTCTGAATGGTCTTCCTGACTCATATCAGAGTTTTGCTTCTACTCTTCGGTTGATGATGAAAGGCAATCCGAATGCCTTATCATTTGAGGAGTTAGTCTCTGTTTTGTTGCAGGAAGATCAGTCCAGGCAGAATAGGTCCATTATGCGAGTTGCAGATCAAGCTTTTCTGGCTAGTCAGAAGGGCAAAGGAAAATGGAGCTCTTCTACTAGTAGGCAGAAATCTGCAAATGCTGCACATTCAAAGAACCAAGACAAAGATGAGAAAAAATCAAAAAAGCAGAAATTGTTTTGTAAGTACTGTAAAGGCAATGATCATATCATAAAGAACTGTCCAAAACTGGCTGCTAAAGAGGCAAAGAAGAAAGAGGTTGGAATGGTTGTTGCAGAGGCCTCTACACCAAAAACAGAGTCTGCAAATCTTGTGCAGGAAGAAGAATGGGCGTTTACTACTGTCTGCAGTTTTGACCCATCTTCTCATGATCAGTGCATGTCTGCAATAGACTCAGATGTTTGGTACTTTGACAGTGGGGCGACCAAACATATTACCTCGCAGTGTAGTTTCTTCTCTTCACTCGAGCCTGCCCCTACAGGGAATACTGTTACATGCGCCAACAACTCCTCTTATCCTATTATGGGAGTTGGTAAGATCATTTTGACTACTGCTGATGGTAGTTCTTTCACTTTGTCAGATGCTTTATTTGTGCCAGGGATAAAAAAAAAATCTGTTATCAGTTTCTGCATTAGCCAAGATTGGCTTGGTTGTGAAATTTGTTGATGACAGGTGTACAGTTCATGATCTCTCAAATGGCGATGTGATTATTGCTTCTGGCATTTTATGTCGTGGGCTGTATAAGCTCATAGACTATGAAAGATCTGTGAATGATTCGGCATGTGCAGTTCAAGATTCTCAGGCTATGTCAGATGCAAAGCTTTGGCATGCACGCTTTGGTCATCTAAATTTTGCTAGTTTGCTACGCCTGCAGAAATCTGAAATGGTGTCCTCTTTACCCATACTTGAGGCACCTGGAAAACATGTTTGTGAAGGCTGTATTTTGGGCAAAATGTAGCGTTCTTCCTTTCCAAAAGATGGTTCAGTTCGGGCTACGCGAAAATTGCAGCTTGTACATAGTGATGTCTGTGGTCCTATGCAGACACCCTCTTTTGGAAATTATCTTTACTTCGTGACTTTCATTGATGATTTTTCCAGGCATGCATGGGTATATCCACTCCAAGCAAAGTCCGAAGTGTTCATGTGCTTCAAACAGTTTTTGGTTTTGGCAGAAAATCTGTCAACATGTAAAATGGGCACCCTCCGTTCTGATCGAGGGGGGGAATATATGTCTTCAGATTTTAATGCATTTCTGGTTGAACGTGGGATAAAACACCAGTGTACAGTGCCGTATACACCTCAACAGAATGGAGTTGCTGAACGGAAGAATAGGTCTCTCATGGAGATGGCGAGGTGGTCAAGAGTCAGGCTTTACCTCATAGTTTCTAGCTTGAGGCTGTCATGTGTGCAGCATATGTACTGAACAGGTGTCCCACTAAAGCACTCCAGTCTATCACTCCATATGAGGCTTTGCATGATCGCAAGCCATCTGTTGCTCATCTGCGTGTTTTTGGTTGTTTGGCATATGCATTAGTGCCTGAACAACATCGTAGAAAATTGGATGATAAAGCAGTTAAATGTATTTTTGTTGGATACAGTTCTGAAAGTAAAGGCTATCACCTGTATCATCCACAGACTAAACGCATTCTGGTTAGCCGTGATGTTGTATTTGTGGAAGATGCTATTCAGCCATTGCTTTCATGTACTAAGGAGACATCTGTTAGCTCCAAAGACATGTATGATACTTTGATGCCTCTTTTTACAGGTGGACAGTCTAGTGCTGGTCCTAATGAGGCAACTTCTCAACCTTTGCAGGTTTCATATGATGATGCAGATCATTCCATTTCTGATGTAGATTTACATGATGCACTTGCTGATCAGAGAGTTGATATTGAGCAGGCAAAAACTATGCCAAAATGGCTAGTGCAGACTTTGCGTGACAGCAAATTAGATGCACCTTTGTCATATCGTACTCGTTCAGACTCTCATAGTGCCTCCTTTGCATCAAATTGCTATGCTATGGCTGCATCTAGTCTCTATGATGAGAATGAGCCTGTTTCTTTTGATGAAGCACAGAATTCAGAAAATTGGATGGCTGCTATGCAATCTGAATATGATGCTATAATGAAGAATGGTACATGGTCTTTATGTGACTTGCCTCCTGGCAAGAAGGCCATTGGCACTAAGTGGGTATACAAGCTAAAGCGTAAACATGATGGTACAGTTGACAGGTATAAGGCTAGGCTTGCTGCAAAGGGTTATGCGCAGGAAAGAGGCATTGATTTTGATGAGACGTTTACACCTACATGCCGTATGACTACTGTTCGGAGCATTTGTGCACTTGCAGCCCATCATGGTTGGAATGTACATCAGTTGGACATTAAAACAGCATTTCTGAATGGTGACTTGCATGAAGAAGTGTATGTTTTTCAGCCCCATGGCTTTGTGTAGAAAGGGCATGAAAACCAGGTGTGCATGTTAAAGAAGGCATTATATGGTTTAAAGCAAGCACCACGTGCTTGGTATGAGAAGATACATGCCTATCTGATTGCACATGGTTTTGAGAACAGTCCAACTGAAAGCACCTTATATGTTAAGCATGCTAATGATGTGCTTCTGATCATTGTTGTCTATGTGGATGACATGCTGCTCACTGGTCCTATTGAGAAGCATATTGCTGATTTTAAGGCTGATTTGCATGCCTCATTTGAGATGTTTGATTTGGGGCATTTGCATCACTATTTGGGCATTCAGTTTATGCAAGTTGATGGTGGAATGGCTTTGTGTCAAACGAAATATGTTGACACATTATTGGAGCGTTTTGGCCTTGAAGACTGTAAGCCTATTGCCACTCCTATGGAGAAAGGTTTACGATTGAGTCTTCATGATGCTGGAGATGCATTTGATGTTGTTCTCTATCAGCAGGCTGTTGGATGCTTGATTTACTTATGCATTACTCGGCCAGATATTTAGTTTGCTGTCTCACAGATGAGCAGGTTTATGCATTGCCCAGGAGTCATGCATTGGAAGGCGGTTAAGCGCATCTTTCGCTACTTGAGTGGTACTCGGCTACTTGGGTTGTTTTATCCCAAGGGGGGATCACTACCGCCAGATTTGCATGCTTTTTCTAACTCAGATTGGGCTGGTTGCTATGACACTCGTGTGTCCACCAATGGTTTTTGCTTCATGCTTGGTAGCTCATGTATATCTTGGTTGAGCAAGAAGCAGCCTACTGTGGCCACTTCCAGTTGTGAGGCTGAGTATAGGGCAGCTTTCACAGTGACTGTTGAGTGTGTGTGGCTCAGACGCCTTATGGCTGATTTGGGTGTTGGCCAGTCTTCTGCCACCACGATCTTCACTGACAGTCAGAGCGCATTGGCAGTTGCGAGGAACCCTGTGTTCCATGCTCGCACTAAGCACATTGAGGTGCATTATCACTATGTCAGCGAGAGGTTCTCTGCTGGGGAGATCAGCTTGGCATATGTGCCCACGCAGGAGAACATTGCAGACCTTTTCACGAAGGCTCTGCCGAGGGAGAAGTTTGAAGCTTTCCGCAAAGCTTTGGGCTTACTTCCTTTTGTGGAGTGATTTCCGCATAGCTTGGCACTTCCTTATACATGAGTGCCAGCTCCTTGTTCATCGCATCACTCCCAGGGGGGATTTGTTGATATATTTAGGTAGTGATGTGTGTGAACACTCTAGGACCGTTGGGGCACTTTTTTCCCTCTTTAGGAGGTTTTTTTCCCCCGGCTTGTATATACGCCTATTGCCCTAATGGGCTACTTATCTTTGTACATTCTCTAGTAATACATTCAGTCTTGTGTGTTGTGCTCCAAGCTTCTTCTTCTTCCTTGTGCTATTCGCGTGCTTCCGCAGACGTCTAACTCCAACAATTCTTTGGGCAGTCTCGTAAGAGATGCTCCTTCCCACAATCTTGGCAAAAGCCTTGAATTGTCACTGACTGAGGTTGTGTAGGTGGAGGTAAGGGGCAATCACGAATGAGATGATCTCCCTGACATCTGTAGCATGGTCCTCTAGGGAATGGGGGTCTTACCTGCCTAGGCTGGGGCCTAGAGTTAGGGTTTGTGTACATTACATTTGTGTACTCTGGCTCCCAACTAGGTTCACTTGGTTCTTCACTGTAGTAGGACTCACCATGTTCAGGCGATTGCATGTAGTAAGCCTGTGGACTATCAATATGTGTAGAATCAAAGCTATGATCACTTGGGTCACTTTCTGAGAGCATTGGAGTCATTGGCACTATGGCTCTATTCAAATTTTCTTCTGTAGCTGCATACTTTACAGGAATCACATGAGTGGGGGTTGGAGGTTGTTGAGCTAACACAGGTTGTGGCCTTTGTTATTGTTGGTAGGGTTGTTGATAGGGTTGTTGCGGTCTACCATATTGTTGTGGAGGGTACTGGTTCTGGTATCTTCCCTGTTATGGATAGGGCTGAGGGTAGGTTTGTCTAACCGCTTGCTTATTGTATGGACAGTCTTGTGATGTGTGATTTGTGTATCTCCGCTCTAGGGTGCAGTATTGGCTGCTAGGGTTCACTTGGGGTTGAGCCATGATGGGACATGCGTTCGCCATATGGTCACCACCGCAAGTATAGCACCTCTTTACTGGGGCAAATCTAGGAATTTGTTTACTAGAGACACCTAGTTTTTGAGCTACTATCTCCGCAAGTTCCTCAATTGATGTGGATTGTGAGGAAGAGAGGCTAGAAGCACTATCGGAATCTTTGTAGATTTTTGAAAGCTCTAGTTCCTCCCCTAGGTTATCCTCAATGTCAATGCACATGCGTACACACTCTTCTATGGTCCTAGGGTCCTTCAAGTACACATAGGACCTCAATTTGGTACTTAGCAATCCATCCAAGAATAAAGCCACTTGTTTGGCTGGTGTTGGTAACTCAGGAACAGGGCATCTAACATGATATTGCCTAAATCGTCTTCCTTCAAGTCTCACAGTCTCTTGAGGGGTCTGCTTGAAGCTATGTATCAATGAGGAAGTATTATGCCTTATGCCACTTTTAGAGAATTCGGTGATGAAAGCCTCTAAGAGTTGGTCTATGCTTCTGAACTCTCTCTCATTCAATGGTTGAAACCACGTAAGGGCTGTGTTCCTCAGGGTTAGACCAAAGGCATTATACTGCGTGAATAGGTCCTCAACTTGTTCAGTTCTCAAGACTTGCCTAAACTCGGCCACATGATCATATGGGTCTCCTGTGCCATCGAAGTAATTCTTCATGGACTTAACTAACTGAGTCGGTCTCAAAATCCTGGTGTGTTCCCTAGGCCTTGGCAGAGGGAAATCATCAGCATTCCTTTGGTTTCTTGGGGCTCTAAGTCCCTTAGGTTCCACTCTATTTGTTTCCGTTCTCGTTCTGTCTCTTCCCACTAGGTTGGCAAAGCTTACCTCCGGTCTATCTCTATGTTTTTGTCTCTTTGAGTTCCATGAACATGGGATGTTCCAGCTTCGAGGTGACCAAAGGACACATTCGATCTTGGTTGGGGGAAAATAAATTCACCTTTCCAAGTGTAAGCATGCCTATCATTTTCTGTAACCACAAAGACCCTCTCTGAAGCATGATCGAAGTAGGTCACTCTGCCTGGACTATCAGGATCTTTAAACTCATATATCATGATTGTTCCTACCTCATTCGGTTGATCAGATCTATACCTCCAAAAGGCTTCATCAGTCTCTCGGTTTAGGAGTAGATCTATGCTCTTATTGTCTTGGGGAATCCACTCTGGTGTGATAATCCTAGTGAGAACAGATTTGCCTCGGGGGGTTCTAGGTTCTACACCCATGTTTCCTTGCTCCAGGTCACCTAAGTCCGCTTCTGAGGTCACATTCCCAAATTCATCTATCCTATCTGGGTGACTGCTGACTACATATATTGTCCCTTCCTTGTCTAGGTATGCTCCATTTTCAAACTTGACTGCTGGGTGCTCTAGTCCAATGGATTGGTCAAGGTTTTTGATCTGGACCACAGATCTTCCTAGGTCGTCCTCATAGATGCTAGCACCTAATCGGTTGGTCCTAAGGTATTCGAGTTGCGTTTTGTAAGGGCCTTCTACCCTATGTAAATATGGTACTCCTGAGCTTCTTATAGGTCTCTCCATACCATGGGACATCTCAGACTCGCTAGTCTCAGAGCTAGGGTAATACAAATGATGGCTCAACTGCTGGGCCCAAGACCTAGCAGTATGATTGACACTAGCCTCTAAAGATCTAAGACTTTTTCTATCTCTCCCTAGGTGTCGTCCTGATCTAAGGTTCATATGCCCAATTGAATGATCTCAAATTTTCCCAAGTACACTTTGCATTGCTAAGTTCTTTTGTATCAGTCACTTGTTCTTTTTTAATTGCCCTTAGGGTGTCACTTCTTGTCCATTTAATCTTCGTCGCAAGGAACACTTAATTTTTTTCGTCCTTTGAGTGTGGTCGCTCAATTTAAGTTCTTTTCCCTTAGGTTGTTTCGCAATTGTAATCTCCTAGAACTTGCACTTGAGTGATTAGAGTTCTTGGACTTGGTTGTTCTTAACATGTTCCTAATTAATCAAAACCTCTATCTGTACTTAGCCTATGCTAGGGATTGACAGAGGGTGTTGAGAATTTCCAACCTTAAGTTTTGTTAGACGACCGCCGGAGTAGGACAAATGTATGCCAGATGTAACGGAGTTTTCGAAATTCGTGCGAAAAGTTGGTACACGCATCCTGTAAACATCTTTATAAAGTAACGAAAAAAGAGTGGTCGAGAGCCCGTTTTTCTGGACTTGCCAGAGTGATTGTCGAAGCCTGTGTGATGTATTGTTGTGTAGTCTGAGTCTTGTTAGTGTTCTGATCATTCCGCCTCGCCCACTGATACTATGGTGCATAGTAACGAATCCTAAGTAAAAGGTTGTGTGTCTGCTTGTTGGCATTGTGTTCGGTTGTATAAGTTCCCAGGGTTTACGTACTGTCAGTCATTTCTTTGCATAAGCTAATTGATAGTGGGAATTCCGAATAGATAACTGGAAGTGTGTTCTCGTATGCTCTGTTGTGCTACCGGATTCAGTACCTTCGGTATCATTCCCTGGTAATCCCGATTATGAGGAAGAGCTAGTACCTTCAGTAGCATGAATAAGTTGATTGACGAGTACTGATAAGTTTTGTGACGAATGAATCTATCAATTATAGTATCTTCTGGTTGATTTACTGCCTACTGTGAGTTTGTCTGCTATCCGGCATATATACTTGTCATGAAGAAGTTGTGTGTTGATTTACGAAAATATAATACCTATTAGTTGTTAGTAGTGTTGTAATACTCGGACTACTGCCCTATCTCAATAGCCAGTGTAGTCTGTAAGAGTTAGATACACAGATTCCCAGAAATCGGATATTGTTTGATGAAGGCTAATAACTGAGCTAAGACGTGTTAATGGTTATTTACTGTTGTGCAAAGATTTGGGAAATTAGTATAGGGCCTCTGTCTAACAGACCCCTACCACTCCCAAGAACCCACGTTGTTTCGGTGACGATACTGGAAGTTTAACACAGTTTATGGTGAATCACTGTTTTACGTTTAATATTTGTTCGGTAACGATTTCAGCTAGACAGTAACATAGCATTACCGTTACTATAACACACGTAACACTTGGCGCCGTCTGTGGGAAGATGGCATCAAGATTGCCAATTGTCTGTCAGAATTGAACATCAAGATTATCGTTCGATGGGCAGTAGCAACAGAACCAGATTGTTGCAAACTGTTCCGTTAGTAATACTACACGATTAGTACAAAAGATGATACATGCCGGTTACTCGATCCGGTGAAACGTATCCCAAGAACCATCAGTCTGGAGTACTTAATGTACTAAAGACAACTCTGGAAGGTAAAAGTACAACTAGGTCTGGCCAAGTTGTAAAGAAAGTTAAGAACATTAGAACTAATTCCGGTCATATTCCGGTGGAACCTGTTACGCCTCTGGTACATTCCGGTACTATTTCGGCACAGTTTGTCGAAGATATAGTAATTCCAGAACCTACTAAGACGCAGTTGGAATATAGTTTAACAATCTTGGAAAAAGATTCAGATTCATCTACGATTAGAAACACTCTAGTCAAAGAAATCGGCGAAGGCGAAAAAATGCTGAATTCGGGCATAATTTTGGTTCATTGCGGTGATATTTCGGTAAGAGAATCATAGTTTTTTGGTGACGGTTTAGCATTTTTTGCTGAATCTTCAGCCCAATCACCACGCTTGGAAGCGAGTTCCCATACACTAGACATCAAGAAGGAAGGAAAGCTGTTCGAAACAGAGATTCGAAGCATATTAAGTAAGATAATCACACCGGAAAGTGCGCCATCCGACGATACAAATTCCGGTAGTTCAGATATTCAGACCCTAGATACAGAAGGAAGGTATAATACACTCACGATGAACGGACAACAACAACAACAACAGTCATGTCCACTCACGCCACCTCCAACGGGAGTGACATACACGAAGTTTGGTGGATTTCCAGGAGATGATCCGGATGCTCACGTATGCACTTTCGAGATAAGCTACGCAGTTCTCAACCATCCACCGGATCAGGCCTACAAAGCCATTGTCTTCCAATCTACACTTGTCAATGAAGCAGCTAGATGGCTTACAGAATATGACTTACAGAATATGATATTAATCATTTTGGCACCTACGAAGCAGTACGAGATGCTTTTCTGCAGCGATTCAGGTTAACAAAGAATCCAGCCGAAATTTTTTATTATCTGCAGAATAACAGACAGAAGGCAAATCAAACCGTACAGGAGTATGCTACTCTCTTCAGAACACACTTAAGGCAGCTACCACCGGCCCACGCTAACTTGCCAGATGACATTGTCACTCAGTGGTTCATCAATGGCTTGGTTCCACAACTTAAGCAGATCATGATCATAAGATGTGTCGGAGCCATGTCCCTTGATGCAGTCATTGCAACGACTCTACAACTGGAACACAAAGTCGGTGGATTTACAGAAGATTTGGAATGGTTAAAAGCAAAAAAAAATGTTGCAGAAGATATGACTAGACAAGTATACTGTAACACATGCAAAAATTCAGGACATACCAGTGCCCATTGTGCACTTAATCAGACATTCTGCGCTATCTGCAACACTGCCGGACACACCACCGAAGACTGCGCATACAACGCTAGAGTACAAGGAACAGCGACTATCAATGCAATTATCCAGGAACAAGGGAAGCCAGCCAACCACTATGTGCCTCCACAATTGAGAAACAACCAGCAGCAAGGATATCAAAATTACCGAGGACAGAGGAATAACAACTATAATGCAAACCGCTGGCAGAACGGACCACCACCGGAAAATCCCAATTTACCACCACCACGATGCCATTTTTGTGGTGAATTTGGACATATTAGGAGATTTTGCAAGGATGCAGCTGAGTATGATCAAAGGAAGAAGGAACGTCAAAATCCAATGGCCAACATGGTAAAAATCACACCGGTGGAGACACAGGCTGTTGTAGTCCAGACCCGTTCCGGTAAACAACTACAACCAGCAGCAGAAATATTTGAACCAGGGATACGTGAACAACACAGAATGTACAACAAGGCTAGTCAATGGACCACAGTAGAACCACCAGTCTTCCCAGAACCTATTCCGGTAACCCAACCCTCGTTAACAAAGGAAGGAACACAACAAAGGGAGTTAGCAGCAGGAACATAATCAACAGCAGATACATTACCAACCGTAGACACCTCCGCATCAGCAGAGGCATCAACTTCAACATCAGTAGAGTCTATCAATCAATCTCAACAGGCCTGGGAAATCTTATCTAAGGCATCTATCACTCTGCCTCTGGGCCAACTACTGGCATTAGTACCTGGGATTCGCCAACAGTTCCAACAACAGCTCAGGTACCTTCTTGTATTCCGGCGACAGCAGCAGTTCAACCGGAACCTGATTCTACGGTTGATCATTCAGTCCCCTTGATTACAGTATGGTATAAGAATCATAAGATTACGCAGGTATTAATTGATGGAGGCTCTGGTGTTAACATTGCGACTGCGGCATTATGCAAAAGATTAGGATGGACCGAAATCGAACTAGTTCAATTTTTTGTCAAAATGGCAGATCAATCAAGAGTCCATCCCGTAGGACTTGTGTGAAATGTACCCATCACTTTACAAGGTACGACCTTTAAAATGACCTTTGTTATACTAGATTTGCCGGAATCCACTTTGGATTACAACCTTCTTTTCGGCCGACCTTGGCTGAAGCATGCGAAGGTAATACAGGACTGGTCTGCACAAGAGCTTACGTTTCAAGATGCCAATTGTAGATATGTGGTAAAATTAGATGCTATACAACCTTGCGAGCTACATGCTAGACCGTATTTTGCTGAACCAGTCCATATGCTAGATGGATTGTCAGACGATGAAGAAGAAGAGTTTCTGAAGAATAACGCTGATTTAATTTCCTTAGGAACTGTTGATCTACAGACCGTTGTAGATAATTGGAATGCTTCAGTTTGTACAGTAATACCCGTCACAGAAGAGGCTAAGAAGGAAGACACTGTCTCGACACATGACAATGAACTGCAGCAACTCTTTAAACCAACAGACAACACAGAGAAACATCAATAGTTCTATGTCCCCGAAGATCAGCTGATCACTTACAATTTAGGAGATGAAGATCATCCGCGTCCTGTAAAGATAAAGCAAAACTTACCGGAAACATTTCAAGCAGGCTTAATCCATCTACTCTGAGAATTCACCGACGTCTTTGCATGGGACTACAAAGACATGAAGGGATTGGACCCCCGTATCTACCAGCACACGGTCATGCTGAAGCCAGAATCAAGACCGATAAAGCAAACCAGCTACCGGATGAATCCCCATTATGCATCTCAGGTAAAGGCAGAACTTGATAGGTTATTAAAAGTCGGGTTCATCGTGCCAATAGAGCATGCTGAACGGATCTCTCCAATTGTGATTGTGCCTAAGAAAAACAAGCAATTGAGAATCTGTGTAGATTATCGAAAATTAAATGCAGCAACCGTACCGGATCCTTTTCCAATCCCCTTTTTGGATACCATGCTTGATAGAGTAGCAGGTCACGAGATGTATTCATTCCTAGTGGCTACAACCAAGTGAGAATGGCCGAAGAAGATATACCAAAAACTGCATTTATTACCAACTGGGGTGTCTTTGCTTGTACGGTAATGTGGTTTGGATTGAGAAACGCACCAAGCACATTTCAAAGATGTATGTAGGAGATATTTTCTCCTTATCTCACTTCATTTATGCAAGTATATCTCGACGATTTTTCAATTTTCGGTAAGATGATAGCACACCTGTTCCATTTACGGTGCTACTTTCAGAAATGCAGAGAGTATAGACTCTGCTTGAACCCAAAGAAATCAGTGTTTGCGGTCTCATGTGGCAAATTACTTGGCCACATTGTATCTGCACAAGGTATCCAAGTAGATCCAGATAAAATTTCGGCAGTATTAGAAGCTCTGGTGCCAGCTACTCCAAAAGAAGTTATGCGCTTTATGGGCCAAGTATGGTGGCATGGAAGGCACTTACGGTGGCTTGCTCATCTGGCTATACCACTAAACAAGCTAATCAGCAAAACACCTCGACAATTTGAATGGACCCAGGAATGCCAGATAGCATTTGATCGTTTAAAGCATTTATTAACACAAGTTCCTATCTTACAACCGCCGGACTGGGATCACCCATTTCATGTATTTGTCGATGCTTCATATATAGCAATTGGAAGTGTGTTGATGCAACAAATTGATAAATGGTTCAGACCAGTGTATTATGCAAGTCGAAGATTAGCCCCTACTGAGAAAAATTACTCTGTAACAGAAAGAGAATGTCTAGGGCTAGTATATTCGGTCAAGAAATTCAGACATTACTTGCTAGGTTGTAAATTCACATTTCATGTAGATCACGCTGCACTTGTCTATCTAGTTCGGCAACAACATCTAGGTGATCGATTAGTGCGATGGGTCTTACTCTTGCAGGAATTTGACTACGAAGTCATTCACCGGCCAGGCAGTTCACATGCCTTAGCAGTTTTTTTATCCCGCTTAGATTCCGGTGAAGCTCCGGTGGGCATAGATGACACGACACCGGCGATTTATGTGTCAGAACCAATTAATGAAGATTCTGCAGACCCACCTATCCCATTTTCATATTATGATCAGATCTTGACCTTTTTTACTGATGGTTGCCTTCCATCTCAAACTTCTAGAGCAGTACGCAGGAAAATTGCAGTCTTTAGCTGCCGATTTCGGTTAATTGCTGGAGAATTATATTATGTAGATCACACCGGAATCCTACTTCAATGTATTCCACCGCATGAAGTTAACTCAGTTATCACTTTGGCTCACTCGATTCCTTCCGGTGGCCACTTTGCTGCAGACCTAACTCACCGGAAAGTTCTGCAGAGTGGTCTCTGGTGGCCAACGATGTACAGAGATATATTACAGTTTGTCAAACAATGTGATACTTTCCAAAGAGCTGGACAGCCTCTGCAACGTCATCTCTTTCCTCTGCAACCCATCTTACCATTGGAACCTTTCCAGAAATGGGGTCTAGATTTTATCGGTCCAATTACACCACTAGCAGTCTTCAGTAATAACCGTTACATACTGACCTGTACAGACTATGCAAACACGGTAACAACCACTGACTCTGCCCTCCCCAAAACACCGCATGTTAACCCCATTTCCCAACCGGAACCACCCCGCAGTCCCATCAAGCCCAGTCACCCCACCGAAACTGCTGAAGCCTCTACATCCTCCCTCAACTATTCACCACCAAATTAACAACAACTCCTCACCGAAACCTCTTCGCAACCTCGCCCTCCTCTGCCACCCCACCCTGTTCCAGTTTTTTCAGAATTAGAATCTATGGGTCGAATGTTGATTAATCTATCCCAACAACTGCCGCAACAATTGAAGCAAGCCACAGACCATGCACGAGATGAATTCCAAAGAAAATTGGAAGTGATGGAGGCAGATATCACCCCCCTCCAGGAAGAATTACAAGCCGCAAGAGCAGAAAACCATGCACTCCATGAGCAGATCAAGCACCTACAGGCTACACTCCAAGCACAAGAAGAGAGCTTAAGCCAGCGAGATAAGGCACTAGCTGCAAAAGAAGAAGTACTGTCAGCTATCGACACAGAGATAACAAGATTAAATCAAACAATCAAAGATACAGAAGACACACGAATCGCGCTAGGAAACCTACTAGAAGAAACAAGACTCCAGCTGCACGACACAGTACAGAAATACCAAGAGCAGCAGAGAGAAGCTAAGCAAACCGAGGAACAACTACAGAGAATGAAAGAATCCTTAGACGACGTCAACAATATGCTCAAACACCAATTGAACAGGGAAACCAAATATCAAAAGGACTTAGCGAATGCCCGCAGAGAACGAGATGCATATCACAAAACTATACAGTTCCAGAATCAACAGTTTGAAAGATTAGATAATCAGGTACGCAACCAGAAAGACCGAATCACCGAAATGCAGAAGCAAGTAAGTGAAATGAAGACAGCCAGAGATGCGGTATTATCCAATGACTTCTACTTACAGGAGGCCTTTTTGCAAACACAGGCCGAAATTTTGCTCACCAAAGCCATTGCCCTTAGTTCTGTTAGAGTAGATGCGCAAATATTAGAACCCGACACCCTTAAACAGTTATTAGAAACCCTTAAGAAAAAAATAGCCCGTACATTTAGATTAGAGAGAAATATGTATCTAGAAGGAATCATAGATGAACAATAATTTTTGTAATCAAAAATCACTTGCGGGTTCGAGTCCACCGTGCGTGCCAGTGTTAGACGGCCGCCGTAGTAGGACAAATGTATGCCGGATGTAACGGAGTTTTCGAAATTCTCGCAAAAAGTTGGTACGCGCATCCTGTAAACATCTTTATAAAGTAATGGAAAAAGAGTGGTCGAGAGCCCGTTTTTCTGGACTTGCCAGAGTGATTGTCGAAGCTTGTGTGATGTATTGTTGTGTAGTTTGAGTCTTGTTAGTGTTCTGATCATTCCGCCTCGCCCACTGATACTGTGGTGCATAGTAACGAATCGTAAGTCAAAGGTTGTGTGTCTGCTTGTTGGCGTTGTGTTCGGTTGTATAAGTTCCCAGGGTTTACGTACTGTCAGTCATTTCTTTGCATAAGCTAATTGATAGTGGGAATTCCGAATAGATAACTGGAAGTGTGTTCTCGTATGCTCTGTTGTGCTACCGGATTCAGTACCTTCGGTATCATTCCCTGGTAATCCCGATTATGAGGAAGAGCTAGTACCTTCAGTAGCATGAATAAGTTGATTGAAGAGTACTGATAAGTTTTGTGACGAATGAATCTATCGATTATAGTATCTTCTGGTTGATTTACTGCTATTGTGAGTTTGTCTGCTATCTGGCATATATACCTGTCATGAAGAAGTTGTGTGTTGATTTATGAAAATATAATACCTATTAGTTGTTAGTAGTGTTGTAATACTCGGACTACTGCCCTGTCTCAATAGCCAGTGTAGTCTGTAAGAGTTAGATACACAGATTCCCAGAAATCGGATATTGTTTGATGAAGGCTAATAACTGAGCTAAGAGGTGTTAATGGTTATTTACTGTTGTGCAAAGATTTGGGAAATTAGTATAGGGCCTCTGTCTAACAGACCCCTACCACTCCCAAGAACCCACGTTGTTTCGGTGACGATACTGGAAGTTTAACACAGTTTACGGTGAATCACTGTTTTACGTTTAATATTTGTTCGTAACGATTTCGACTAGACAGTAACACAGCGTTACCGTTACTATAACACACGTAACATTTTCTTCCCTTGGTTGCCCTTGTATGCCCAGGAAGCGTGTTCCCAAGCTCGCACTTACTCTTGCTTCGAGTACCCTTCGATGCTCTCAAAGAACCTGAAAAAGTCCACAATTAGCTCAAGAATTGAATTCAGTTGACAGACAGATCATTTTCATGCATGTAATTCACAGACCCAATTGCCTTTTTCCACTATGGAAAACAATCCCTAGGGACCCTGAGTTTTCCTATCCCTAGATATGGTCAACTTCAAATTATCCTATCCAACAAAACAAAAATCACAGCAATTGGATTTCGTATGAGGAAGTTATGCCAGTTCAGGGTTTTGGGGCTAAAACAGGATTTAGAACAGATTAACAGGCAAACAGGACTTCTCGAGATACTTTGTGTAATGGCCTCACAATGCAATGATGAATCCTAGTATTTGTCCCACAATTTGTCAAAAATAGACCACTATTTTTTTGCCCTAAAAAATTAGCTAAATTTGCCCGTCAATTGCGTTCACAAGCTCTGTCAATCACGATTGATAGGTCAATCGCTATCGACGTGTCGGTCGCGATTGAAAGGTCCCTCGTGGCTGTCAATCACGATTGATGGGTCCGTCGTGGATGTCATTCGCGATTGATGGGTCAATCGCGATTGACACGTGGCTCGGATTTTCAGTCGATCGTGGTCAAAGGGTCATTGACTCTGTCGGTCGTGATTGATGAGTCAATCGCGATTGACAGGTCTGTTGCGAGGGTCTGTCGGTCGTGGTCAAGCAATCGTTGACTCGGTCGGTCGCGATTGACAGATCCGTCGGGGCTGTCAGTCATGATTGACTGGTCGATCGCGATTGATGGCTCGATCACGATTGACACGTGTCACACATAGGTTCTGTCAGTCGATCGTTGACTCTGTCGGTCGCGATTGACAGAGCCATCGGCATGTGTCCATCGTGGTTTGTCGATGGCGATTGACAAAGCGATCGCGATTGACTGAAAACTGAGGAATTTTAAAATTTCAAGCACACATTTGGGAAGCTCTAGGCATGTAGATCATGATTATGTACTTTGTTTAGCAAAAAGATCTTTTTTTTTGTCGGTCGCGATTGATAGAGGTCAACGCCTCGGGACCTGCACAGTCAAATTTTTTACCTGTTGGAGCTGGTGCAGTTGCTGGGGATGCTGATTCCTGTAGAAAATCTCAAAAAACACAGAAAATCACAAGCACACAAACGCTCTCTCGCTCTCTCTCACAAGTGAAATGAGAGAAATGGAATGGGTGGGGTGATATGACCAAAAACTGAAATTTTTCGCGATGATGGAGATGGATGTGGGAGATGGTGAGGATGATGATGGTGATGAGAAAACAAGAGAAAATAGGAAAAAGGTGAAGAAAATACCTATAACTCCAATGCGTCAACTCTACGTCTTACCATCACAGGCTCGTCCTCAAAGCTCGATCCCCGGCAATGGCGCCAAAATTTGGTGTAGCTTAGTGATGAGTAGCACCTCCTTTAATGTCAATCCAGGAAGACGTGAGGATGGTATGATGACCTCGAGCAAGTGAAGGCACAAGTGCGTGAGTGCGAAGCACACTAACATGCACACACATACACACACACGTGCACACAAGGCAAGACAAAGAGTGAGAAGCAATGGAGTTCTTTAGATTACTTTCAAAATGCTCATACAAGTTCAAATCAATTACAAGCTAACCTAAAAAATGAGCTCTCTAGCTCTATTTATAGTTTTTGACTAGGCTTTGGCCTTGTCCAGACCTAGTGTCCGGCCTAGTTAAAAATTAGGTTCTCTACTTATTTGGAGGTTCAAACGAAGTCTAAAAAATGTGAAAACTGATAGGTAGGTACTTCTAAAGCTCCTCAAGCTCAAGGACTCCTTGGTTTGCACAAAATGGAGTTACAAAAATATGAAATGGTATTTACAATGGTTTTTAATGATGAAAATCACTATTTCTGTAGGGATTTCTTCTAACATTTTGACATACATTTCCTGGAGCTCCCTACTTGTTCCTTCTTCTTGTGTGCCCAACTCTTTGATGCCTGAAAAATTTACATGGCCTACTTGCCAGATCTTCTTTGACTATTGTGTCTGCTTGTGCTTTCTCTTCGCTCGGACTCCCTTCGTAGGCTTCCTTGTCTTGTGACTCCTTCAGTTCCTTGACTACTGCCAACACCAACCCCTCTTTATATAGGTCTTCAAGGGTGATTACCAGGTGGTTACAACTTGATGATATCATCGATGATTTCATCGACTAGAAACAAGACCTCTAGTTGTCAGAAATCAACAAATAGGTAGTCAATCTTTGGGTTTTGCACATTTGGGATGCAATGGAGGCATTAGTTTCTCCAAAATCTAAGACAATCATGAGATATGGAAAGTCACATGGAATCTAAGGTTTAACATAGTTTCCATTCTGTCCATGACATCACCTCCCCCTCAAGCGACGAGTTCCACGAGGAGCGGTTATGTGACTTTGAGATCTTCTAGAACTTGAATCTTCATAGCTCTTGGTCTTTGTAGAGCTGTTGGTATGTGGTACTGGAACATGATGAGGATGGATATTTGTGGTGAATCTGGAAAGGGTTTGTAGTATATCTAGGTATAAAATCAAGGCCATGATTCTCAAGATGGGGAGTATTTTGCTTTTGACTTTGATGATGATGCTTGAGATGTGGCATAGTGATTGTAGAAGTCCTAATTCCAACTTGCTTCTTTTTCTTAGGACATTGGAATTATACCATATCATCATGATCTCCACAATAAAAGCATAAGCCATTGCTTTTCAATGTTTTCTTTCCTTTGGTGTAAGTGATTTGACCCTATTGTTATCCAACTGCATGGGTTCTGGTTGAGATTCTTCCAACATATGTTGTTGAGGAACTGAGTTAAACTTGTATTCTCAATCATGAACAGAAATCTTCTTCTCTTGCTTTCTCTCAAAGAACCTTTTGTCACACTCAAGTGCCTGATTTATGAATTCATTCAAAGTAATTATCTTTGGCATGGTTAACATGAGGTCCTTGAGATTGTCACATAAGCCCCATTGAAATTGGTTGATAAAATAATCCTTGTGCCATCTGAGATCACAAATGATTTTTCTCAATTCTGATGCATAGGTAGGCATAGGCCTATTTCCTTGACGTAACTACCTTAGCTTTGTTTTGGAAAGATGTGAACAATTGGTAGCTCCAAATGAAGATGTGAACTCTTGAATAAAGGCCTTGAAATCATGAAAAATATACATGTCCTTGCAGGACCACATAATAGAGTTCCTATGAGTCCTGTCTGGGTGAATCCTTATGAATAGGTTCACTTGTTGCACAAATCCTCAAAACTTTTATCCTGTCCCATCAAAATTCTCAAGCATACTCACTTTTTGGACTTTTTTTCATGTTAGTTGTCATGGGGGTACTTGAAGAAGATTGACTTACAATGATCTTGAGTTCTTGGATTCACCTTTGAAGTTCTGTGATTACATGTTGAATACTCTATTGTTGAATCCTTTGTTGGTTTTCTCGTATGTCTTGGACTTGTTCTCGAATTACTTTAAGTGCAGAAAAAAATTCTTCTCGAACAATCTCCATGGTTCCTGGTCTTGATGAAGGTAGTCTTACAAAAATGTCGGGGGAGCACTAGATTGTGCTCTTTGACTATAGTACACAAAATTACGGAAATACACTTCTAATTAAAATATCACCCACGCAGCGGAAACAATACAAGAATATGTAACTAATACATGAAGTCCCACAACCTAGGACCTATAGGTATGGAAAAATCCACTAGAGATGATACACGAGATCCCACACCCCGAGATCGTAAGTATGAGACACGATATCTAGATTACAAGAACTCCCTTCTGGGAGATAAACTAGATACAAGAAAGAACTTGACAAGATCTCATACTATGAGATTACAAGAGGACAAGAGAGGATGTTGAGGATACAAGACTAGATAGGACTCGAACAAGGAACAAGAAAAGAATAGGAACTTGAAGACTGGTATTGGCAACACTGAGAACGAATGTGGCCAACCGGTCTTTATATAGGTCTTCAAGGGTCATTACCAAAGGCGGTTATGAACTAATGATGTCATCGACTAGAAACAAGACCTCCAAGTGTCAGAATTCAGCCAATCGATAGTTGAACTTGGGGTTTTGCACATTTTGGACGCAATGGAAGCTAAGGTTTAAGATGGTTTCCTTTCTGTCCATGACATCACCTCCCCCTCAAGCGACGAGTTCCAGTAGGGGTGGTTACGTGACTGTGAGATCTTCTAGAACTTGAATCTTCATAGCTCTTGGTCTTTTTAAAGCTCTTGTTATGTGGTATAGGAACATGATGATGATGGATATGCATGGTGAATCTAGAAATGGTTTGTAGTATATCTAGGTATAGAATCAAGGCCATGATTCTCATGATGGGAGTATTCCACTTTTGATTGTGATGATGATCCTTCTGATGTGGCATAGTGATTGTATAAGTTCTAATTCCAACTTGCTTCTTTTTCTTAGGACGTTCGAATACAACATGATCACGATCTCCACAGTAAAAACATAATCCATTTTCTGTTCAATGTTTTCTTTCCTTTGGTGTAAGTTTTCTGGCTCTATTATTATCCAATTGCATGGGTTCTGGTTGGGATTCTTCCAACATATGTTGTTGATGAACTGAGATAAACTTGTATTCTCGATCATGAACAGAAATGTTCTTCTCTTGCTTTCTCTCAAACAACCTATTGTCACGCTCAATTGTCGGATTCATGAATTCATTCAAAGCATTTACCTTGGGCATGGTTAACATGAGGTCCTTGACATTGTCACGTAAGCCCTATCAAAATTGGTTGATAAAATAATCATCGTGCCATGTGAGATCACAAATGATTTGTCTAAATTATGATGCATAGGTAGACGTAGGTCTATTTTCTTGATGTAGCTTCCTTAGCTTTGTTTTTGCAACATGTGAACAATTGGTATCTCCAAATGAAGATGTGAACTCAAGAATAAAGGCCTTGAAATCATGCAAAATATTCATGTCCTTCTCAAGGATAGGTGCAAACCATAAAAGAGCAGGACCACATAATAGAGTTCGTATGAGTCCTACTTGAGAAGCATCATCTAGGTACCTGTCTGGTTGCATCCTTATGAATAGCTTCACTTGTTGCACAAATCCTCAAAACTTTGATCTTGTCACATCAAATTTCTCAAGCATGCTCACTTTTGGACTTTTCTTCATGTTAGTTGTCATGGGGGTACTTGAAGAAGATTGACTTACAATGATCTGCAGCTCTTAGATTTGCCTTTGAAGTTCTGTGATTACATCTTGAATACTCTGTTGTTGAATCCTTTGTTGGTTTTCTCGTATCTCTTGGACTTGTTGTTGAATTACTTTAAGTGCATAAAAAAATTCTTCTCAAACAATCTCCATGGTTCTTGGTCTTGATGAAGGTAGTCTTGTCAAAATGTGAAGGGAGCACTAGATTGTGCTCTTTGACTACAATAGACAAGATTACAGAAATACACTTGTGATTACAAGATCACGTAGGTAGGGGAAACAACAGAAGAGTATGTAACTGATATAGGAACACAACTCGGGACCTATTGGTATGGAAAACGCTACTAGAGATGATACATGAGATCCCACAACCCGGGATCATAAGTATGAGACAAGATATCTAGATTACAAGAACTCCCCTCTAGGATATGAACTAGATACATGAAAGAACACGACAAGATCTCATACTACAAGATTACAAGAGGACAAGATAGGATCTCCAAGATAGGAGACTAGACATGACTAGAACAAGGAACAAGGCAAGAACAAGAACTAGAACTTGGAGAGTACTTACCTGGCGGTCATGACTCCTTGAGATCCCAAGATCGGTATTAGCAAGACTGAGAATGAATGTGGCCAACCCCTCTTTATATAGGTCTTCAAGGGTAGTTACCAAAGGCGGTTACGACTTAATGATGTCATCGACTAGAAATAGGACCGCTGGGTGTCAAAATTTAGCAAACATATAGTCGATCTTGAGGTTTTGGCACATTTTGGATGGAATGCAAGCATTAGTTTCTCCAAAATCTCAGCCAATCATGAGATATGGAAAGTCACATGGAATCTAAGGTTTCATATGGTTTCCTTTGTGTTTATGACAGAAGGAATTTTTTTAAGATCTTTCCAATGCTACCTTACATGCCAATCTGACCTATTTTTCTAAGATCTTTCCAATGCTACCTTACATGCCAATCTGACCTATGGACTGAGAAATACACTCCAATCTTTGCTCTATAGAATTTGAAAGTTCCATCTCCCTCATTAGTACTCTTTCACATCATAGAGTGCACAAGGACCTTTTTTAGAGGCCATTAGGTTCCCATGGCATTTTTGGAATCCATCCACTATGCCCAAGCCCACTCTCTAGGCTGTAATGCCAATGCTATATCTATAGGAGATTTGAATTCACAATCTCACGACCAAGAGTGTGATGGGCTAACAACTTTCCCCAAAACCCATGGTTGGGATTTCTTCCTAATGCTCCCTCTTGGGTTGTAGTTCAACCATCTCCTACCTATCAAGGATGTTTTTTTACCATCTCCTACCTATCAAGGATGTTGTTTTATCACCTCCTACCTATGACTTTATTACATTTACTCAAAAACACTAATGCATCAACTAGAATCCTTTCTACTTGAATGAAATTTCGATGCATATATTTGGGTCCAGATATTGATTCACGTAGTTTTACTCTCAAGTGAGTGCTTTTTTTTGGACTAAAGAAGTGTATCTTATCTTGTTTGAAGGGATCTTACGAAGTTCTCTCTGTTCACAAATCCGTGAAGCATTTTCTATGGAGAATTAAAAAAATCTTACTTTGAGTTCTTGCATCTCAAGTAAGATTATGCTTGTATTTCTTGAATCCTCAAGGAAGACGTTTCAATTTCTTTAGTTCATAATCATGTATTTCACTTATCTATAGCTTCTTGAAGTGACGCTAGGAAATGCATCATCATGATGATTTCTAACATTCTGAATTTAGTGGCAGTTAAATCAATAGAAGAAATACTCCTTTCGAAGTTTTTTAGAAGAGAAATAGGTAAAGGACAATAGACATACCACAATGAAGCTCTTTTAAACGTACCGCATAATATAGCATGATGTATAGGTGATAACCTTGACATATCTTGTATCTAAAGGAATAAGCAAACATAAACGTTTGTTGTTTTCAAATATATTCATCAAAGCTCAACATTCATGTGAATCTTTGTGATGATTTTGTTCTTCATTATATCCTCTTGACAAGGAATGTATGGTAGAAGTGGTGATGCAGATCATTAAAATGTAGCCCTTGATAATTTGAAAATATGTCTATCACTAAATACCATGAAATGAAAAGATAATTAGACAAAAATTGTAATGTTATATCAAGAACCCTAACAAAAAAATCTATCCAAATAATAATACAATCAAGATATTTTGTATGACCATATGCAAACACAAATGTAGTGAGGCGTGATATGAGAAAATATTCGAAAACTTGGTGGATATCTATAAAGAAGGGGAAATCTTTGCATGAATATGAAGGGAATTTAAATTTATCCGAGCTCTACAAAGGACCATAATGCTTAGGTAGTATCACATCCAAATCTAAGTCCTCATTGGATGAATTAATTGAGTTAGTAGCACAAAATCTAGGAGGAAACTTCTAAAAATTGCAACATCAAAAAGTCTTTGCAGCTAAACGTTTCTATACATACAATGGTGATCATATGGAAAACTCTTGTCCAATGCATAATGAGAATGCCATAGCTCTAAGATCATACTACTACACCATAAAGGAAAAATATACGAACCATATGGCACAAGATTTTTCTTATAACAAGCATGTAGTTAATAGAACTATCAATAGCCATATCAGAAGCCATAAAGGTATGAGGCCATAATAAAATTACTAGGCACAATACCATGCACAACTAGACTAGAGAGAGTGCTTAGAGAGAAATTGCCACCCCTTGCTAAGGTAATATTAGTACAATATGGAGGAGTAGAACAGAACACTAATAGCTCTTTAGTACCAGTTTTTTCATTAATCATTGAGAACAACCCTAATGCCAATAGTTTTGACTCTTCTCTTGGAGAGAGCCTTTCCACCTATTACATGGAATTACTAGAATATATAGAGACGTACTACTATGACATTCCAACACATGAATACAATTGGGAGCCTCAATACTATAATGTAATGTACACAAACACCAATCCTAGGCCCTAGATGAGACAAATGGTACCACTGGCCCTCAAAGGACCATGCTATAGATTGCAAGGAGATCATTTCATATGTGAATTCCCATATCCCCCACCAAGAGGTCAATATATTCTTCAAAGTGCGGTAAAGAATACATTATATGTGAGTGTCCCAAGAATACATCTAATGCCTCAACAATAACTCTAGCCAAGGTGATAATCATAGTGCAAAGCTCAAATGGATCTTCCAACACCTTAGTGCCCATTGAGGTGTTGAGACACCAATCTCAACATGTGATGATCCGAGATGACACGTTTCAGTTTTTCGTTTCTCTGACATGTATAGTGGCCACGTCGATATATGTCAGGGATACTTTATTGAGCTTTATTAGATTTATCTACCAAGAGTGATGGCGCATTTGTCTCTTCCCAGCTCACTCATTCACAAACATTAGTTTTTCCCTTATGTACTGGTCTTTATATATTGCAATAGTTGTATTCTTGTTTTTAGGTCATTCTTGTACACTCCTTTTTATGTAATAAAAGAAGAAGAAGGATATCATTCTTCCTTGCCTCAATTGAGTGTGTGGTTCCCTTTGATTGTGAGAGTGAGTGTGTGATCTCTCTTCCTTATCTCCTTCCTCGTGACATGGTATCAGAGCTAGTGTGGTTGTAGAGAGCTCGTGGAGAAGGCCGACGGTGAAGACTATGTGAGAAGGCGTGGAGAAATCACGATTCACAAATGACCTTAGATTGCTACAGTAATTGATGTGAAGGTAGAAGTTTCTACCTTTAGAGCCATCTCGACCTCCATTTTGAGCCCACAAGGTGGAGCCCAGAGAAAAACCAGGTTAGTTTTGGAAACTATAACTTGCACCATGTTTGAAAAAAATTGACAAAACTTATATATTCCAGATCCATAATTTCAAGCGATTCCGTGTACTATTGATACACAAAAACTATGTTTTTATGAGATTGAAGTATCACATCATAGTGCGATAGTGTTCAAGCAGAAGTGTTGCTTATAGTGTTTTGCAGTTTTGTGAATTGCTACAGAAATGGAAAACGTAGATGGAATGAGTGAGCTTATGAGCGATAAGCTAGACAAGAACAACTTCCATGCTTGGAGATTCAGAATGAAGAATTTCTTAATGGGAAAAGACTATTGGAAGTACATTGAAGGAGAGAACAAAAATGCTCTGCAGTTACCACAGAGGAATTGGACTGCGGACCAATTAAGAACATATGAGGAATGGAATCAAGGAGCACGAAAGGCAATGTATTGGCTATCTGTTAGCATACACGATAGAATGATTCGGCACATACAGGATGCCAAGACTCCAAAAGAGGCTTGGAGAAGTTTGGTCACATTATATGAGACCAATACAAAGGCACGAAAATCACAACTCAAGAACGAGCTGCATACATTGGAAAATAAGAGCATGTTAGTAAGTGACTACACCCTGAAAATCAAAAGCATATCTGAGTCACTTGCATCTATTGGCGTGAATGTAGATGATGATGATGATAAGGTGGAAGTGTGCCTTCTTGGTTTAGGAGCTGCTATAAGCAGTTCAAAACTTCTATATAGACCAGGGAAAATATTCCAAATTTTGTTAATCTGGTATCTATGCTGATTATTGAAGAAAAGAATCTTGTTGAGGATTCAGACTCCTAAGGAAAATCTAGTTCTGAGCAGATATTCTACTTTGGAAGAGGAAGAGGTAGAGGTAGAGGTTTCGGAACTGGAAGAGGAAACAGTAACCAAGAACAAAGTCAAAAACAGATTCATGCACGAGGAAGATGAAAGTTTCGAGGCAGGGGGAGCCAAAGAGGCCGTACAAATTTCCAAAGAAAAGATTCAGATAATGACAATAAAGGATGCCAGAATTGTGGTAAACCTAGACACTTTGAATGTGATTGCAGGTTTAAGAATCAAAATAACAAAAGGTAGTAAAATAACTATGCATCCACAAGTGTAGATGATTTTAAGAAGTTGTTCATGGTTCAACATCATATGATAAATACGATGTTTGCGAGTGTTTCAAAATCGAATAATAATGTCTACTACATTGATTTAGGTGCTTCAAATCACATGGCCAGTCGTGGAATGGTTTAGTACTTTGCGAAAATTGCCAAATCGTGGATATGTTGAAACATGTGATAACACATCACACCCTATTGAGCATACATGAAACATAGCATTGTCTATTGAGGACGGGTAGGTAAAACATCTTGGTGATGTGCTGGATGTTCCAAATATAACAAAGAATCTGGTTTCTGTTGAACAAATGATTGACCAGGGATTACAAGTCAGGTTCAATGGTGATGGGTTATACGTAGAAGAATACAAACGGGATGGAAGATTGATTGCCAAAGGAAAAAAGTGGGTAGGATGTTCACCTTAAATGTGAAAATTCCTGAAATGAATGCAGCCATGCTTGAAAAAAGTACAGGAGTCATTGTTGATATAGAGATCTGGCAGAAACAGATTGGACATGCAAACTTGCAAAGGCTAAAATTGATACAATCAAAGGAGATTATCCATTGACTACCAAATTTCAAGGTTTGGATTGGATGCATCACCAAGCATTAGTTCCAACTCAAATCCATGGAGTGTTATATTGTGTGGAAGTTTCAGTCCAAAAAATTCATCAAATACATCCAAGAAAGGTAAAGAAAAGCTTTCTGTTGGTCATAAAACATGTGCAGGTTTTGAAGACGTTGATGGAGATTCAAGTGGTTCAGAAAGAGTCTTGATGAGGAACTTGGATTTCCCTCTATGAAGACTCTAGGAGTAAGAAAGGCACATGTAGATGATATAAAGAGAAGTGACCCAGGACCAAGAAGATTTGGGAGGATGCAGAATTCAGTGCAAGGATTGACATATTATAGTTGCATGGCTCGTCATTGTGCCTACATGACCAAATTAATACAAGATGCTGAATCTTCTTGTTTTGAAGACGCAATTGGAAATGCAGATTGGGAAAAAGCTATGGATAAGGAGATGGCTGCACTTCATGGAAACAATACATGGAAGCTGGTTTCATTGCCACAAGGAAAGAAACCCATAGGCTACAAGTGGGTTTACAAGGTAAAGCACAATGCTGATGGTAGCATAAGCAGGTATAAAGCATGTTTGGTAGCAAAAGGATATGCACAAACTTATGGCATGCAAGGATTGTTGATTACATGACCACCATTGGGTTTCCTATGTGTAATGCAGAGCATTCACTATATGCAAGGAAGGGTGATGATGGCATCACAATTGTGGATATTTATGTTGATGACTTGATTGTAGGTGGTGATAATGGAGAAAGCATTAAAGAGTTAAAACAACTTCTTATGGAGGAATTTGACATGAAAGATCTTGATGTGTTGTGCTACTTCTTGGGCATTGAGTTTATACATAAAGAAACAGGTATATGGATGTCGCAAAGGTAGTATGCCTTGAATATGCTGCAAAAGTATAATATGGCTGATTGTAAACCAGGTTCTATGCCATTAGATCAGAAATTTGAAGTTGGATTCTACATCAGGTGAAGCGTTGGAAAATGTTATTATGTAGAGGAAAATTGCGGGAAGTGTTATATATCTCATAATTACGAGGCTTGGTCTAACCTATACTGTTGGACTTGAAAGTCAGTTTATGCAAGTTCCCAAGAAGCGCATTTGGATGCTTTGAGGTGCACTCTATGATATGTGAGTGCTACTTTGGATTACGCATTGTTTTATGAAGCTGGTGTAGATTTGCAGGCTCATGGATACACTGATGCAGATTGGGTTGGTAGTACTCCAGATAGAAGATCTACTAGTGGCTTTCTATTTTCACTTTGAGGTGCAACTATTACATTGAGCAACAAGAAGCAACCCATTGTTGCTTTGTGGAGTACCGAGGCTGAGTATAGGGGTGCTGCAATGGCAACATGTGAGGCATCATGGCTAGAGATGCTACTTGTAGATTTATGGGTGGAAGTGCAAAAACCTATCACTATCTATTATAATAATCTTAGTAGTATACAATTAGCACGGAGCCCTATTTTTCATGCTAGAACAAAGCATATCAAGGTACATTATCACTTCATCAGATAGAAGGTATTAGTAGGTGATATTGATCTTGTTTATGTGAGAACAGATGAGCACGTTGTTGATAATTACACAAAAGCACTTGGAGCAAAGAAGCCAAAAAATTTGATCCAAGATGTGTTGATCCAAGATGACACATTTCAGTTTTTCATTTTTGTGACATGTATAGTGGCCATGCCAGTATATGTCAGGGATACTTCATTGAGCGTTATTAGATTTATCTACCGTGAGTGATGGCACATTTGTTTCTTGTCAACTCACTCATTCATGGACATTAGTTTTTCCCTTATGTACTAGTCTTTATATATTTTAGTAGTTGTATTCTTGTTTTTACATCAATCTTGTACATTCCTTTTTATGTAATAGAAGAAGAAGAAGAAGAAGAAGAAGAAGAAGAAGAAGATCATTCTTCCTTGCCTCAATATGAGTGTGTGCTTCTCTTCGATTGTGAGAGTGGATGTGTGAGCTCTCTTCCTTATCTCCTTCATTATGACACAAGGTAGTTACTAGAGCCCAATCCATTCAACGATTTCAACAATGAAACAAAGAGAAAGACTTAGAGACTAGAGAGATTGGAGAGTCTAGTAAAAAGAAAACCAAGCCATGGAGAGACTCTTGAGAGAGAATCAAGAGAAAATGGTCCAAGAAGTTAGTGGATTTTGAAGGTATTTTGAAAGAGGCCAAGGCAAAGATTATATAACTAATAGCATAGGTCCCCTCACATACTTCACCTTTGCCAAAGTGAGGATTAGTATTAGTAGAGACCATCCTAGAAAATTTAGACATGATGTTAAGGGCTTATGAGAGACAGTTTAAAGAAGAACCCAATCCAATAGAATTAGACAAGAGCTACAATAGAATAAAATTATAGGTAGAAAGAAAAGAAATTTGTACATCAAAATGGTCAAACTAGCTTAGGGAATGTTCAAGGCTTAACAACTATCTAACTAAAGTAACCTAGGCAAACCAGAATTGCACTTGTAAGGAAAGCTAGAAAGATTAAAGCAAAGGGAGTCTAAACCAAACCACTAAGCACCAAAAAAGGATTATTCAGCTGAGACTAAGTAACCAGAATTCTTGCGAGTGGATTCATATGTTCCCAACTCAACAGAGTGTTGAATTACTCCTTGAATCGATAAATACTCATAGGAATTCTTGAGAGAAAATCAAGAAGAAAAGTGGGGCATTGAACGAATGGCTTCTCCACCTATTCAAGAAATAGATGATCTTCATGATGAATTCCTACAAGACATTCACTCTATCTATAGAGAGCACAAAGATGCACAATCAAGCAAAATTTTAGATTTCAAATCTCATTCCCCACAAGAATTACCGCATTTAAGAGGCACTTGGGACATAAAGTATATTCAAATGAGATCTCCCATGTTTTAGATTAGAAAAAAAGATTTATTCATACCTAGGAACATGGAAATAGTCAAGATCACTTAAGCATCGTATCATCTCCCTTTATAAGAACTACTTAGTAAAATAAGAGTTGTGGAATCATGTAGAAAACCAAGACTAGATAATGCTAATTCCCACTCAAATATAGGATCACAAAGAAAGTTTCTAGAGGTATCCATAGATAGGATAGATTATATGAGTGAAGCATAATAAGGAAACACTCATCTCCCTACCACCTATCAAGGATACATGACAAAGAAAATCCTAGGCTCACAAAGAGAAGTTGCCATGGCTACCACTTCCTTATGGAAATCTTGGGATAGCCCAACTTTAAGGCCCACATGAATGAAGCTACAATTTTTAGATGGGCACATGGGGAAACCACTAGAACTGTTAGAAAGAATCACTCTCACTAGTTATGGAGTAGATTTTGAGCATACTTTTGCTATATGTGAATTTGAAAAATGATCTTGGGCAGAGCTTTCATGAGACAATTGGAGATAGTGAAAGATTGGAGAACCAATTCTTTGTACTTACAATATTTAGGGGTAACTACTAAGGTTAATCTCAAAGAATATATGTATAAAGATGTACCCCACTTGTAGTGGAATACTATCCATAAGGCACACAAGGATAATAAATCGGTGCACTCCATGGGATTAGGCCCTTCATGGTTGCACATGAATACTCATTCATGGTTGCTAGAGACATAGGAGCATTCGCAAAACATAGATCATTTCAATACCCAACTTGTGCTCCCATGAAATTTTGATCAAGAGTTTGAACCCCATGGTTGGACACAAATTCTAACAACAATGAACATGTCAATAAGTGAAGAACTATGGACCCCTCACTATGGTGAGGTTGGCTATGGCATCTTTGTGATCATGTAGGAACCAATAATTGAAGAGTGTGAGCCTAGTATATAAATAGAAAAAGAAGAGGAGGATGAGGACCTAGAGTCCAACATCATGGATCCCTTTTGGGATTTAGAAGAAGAGTACCTATACTTCACAGATGCTAAGGTCAAGCTTAAAAGGATTTTAGAGCCAATGTAATGTTATCAAAGCAAGCAGACACTAAAATTAAGAAAAGTAAATGTAAAAAGAGCCACTTTCCATAGGAAGAAGAACCGTTATGTGAAGTACCTTAAAACTTCAAAAGGTACGAGATCAAAGATAGAAAGACCATCGTGAGAATGCCAAGAAGAGCTCTCGTGAGAGAGGCTGATGATAATAAAGAACATATGAATGAAGTAATAGTGAAAATAATGGAGTAAGGGTAATGAGGCATGTACATAGGGAATGCTACGCAAGGAGGGAGAGAGAGAGAGAAAGAGAGAGAGAGAGAGAGAGAGAGAGAGAGAGAGTTAACAAATCTTTTGAGAGAAGATGGAGATGTGTTTGCTCAAACTTACAAGGACTTTAGAGGAGTGAATTCGGGCATATGTTCTCATTGGATCCCCATGAAATTCAAAGCCAAGACAAAAAAACCAAAGCCTTACACATCTAATCACATCTATTTAGCAAAGATAAAAGAAGAAATAGAGAGGTTGATAGAAGATAGATTTACCTATGAGATTGAGTGTACAAAATGGGTATCCCTCGTTGTTATTATGCCCAAGAAGAACCATAAATTGCATGTATATATGAACCTAAATAAAGTTAATACCACCGCAAAATGTTATAGCTATCTACTTCATATCATAGAACATCTACTAGAGCATGTAGCAGAAAACAAACTTTATAGCTTTGTTGATCGATTTTTAGGTTAGAACCAAGTAGCCATTGCCCCGATGATCAACATGAGATGGCTTTTTCCATAGAATGCGTAATCTTTGCATTTTGTGTGATGCCACTTGCACTCACAAATGCACCTCCTACCTTTCAAAGGCTCATGTGTCATGTGCTTATAGCATTCTTGCATACGAATTTAGAAGTTTTTGTAGATGACTTGTGCACTCATTCCCCTATAAGATAAACTTGTATCACATAACACAAGAAAATCTTCGATAAGCTTAGAGAATATCAGGTGTCTAAACCAAGAGATATGCATTTTTATGGTGACACAAGGTGAAATATTAGGTCACATAATATCAAAGATTGGAATATTAATAGAAAAAGACAAAGTGGGAGCTATAGTAAAATTATCAAGGCCTAGAAGAGTTAAGGAAGCACAAGCATTTATGGGTCATTGTGGATCTACCGATGTTTTATCCACATGAATGAGATCTTGCAAAATCCTTGTACAAACTTTTGACAAACTTCAAGTGGAATGAAGAACAAGATTTTTTGCTAAGCCCCTATTTTGACAATAGTGGAGTGGATTAAGTCATTCCATTTCCATGTAGATGCCTCCAATCTTGCTATTAGATGCATGCTAGCACAACCCACAAGGGAAGAAAACATAGACCTCCCCATAGCATATGCGAGTAGAAAATTGAACATTGCAAAAAGAAACTAAATGGCCATTCAAAGCAAAGGAGGAGGCATGGTCTATGCAGTCAAAATGTTTGGCATTATTTTGTAGCAAATAAGTTTATTTTCTTTTAGAGACCATCAATCCTTATTATAATTGGTGAAGAAACCTTGTAATACAAGTAGATTATTGAAATGGTTTCTCTTACCAATTGGATATGACTTTAAAATGGTTTTTAGGAAAACTAAGACCCACCTTAGAGTGGACTAGAGATATTTCTAAAAAACTAAAGTATATATTTACATCTTCTCTTTTGGGTATATTCTTATATCTAGTAAGTTCTAATACATACTTGAATTTATGAGCCCCATTTTTTATGGAGAGAATCATCTAAATGTACAAACTTGAGAATCCTCTAAAAGGTTAAGGATCGAAGGTTTATGGTTTATTTTGTAGGGTTTTGGGTTTAGGGTATAACAATCAGGGTGTGGGTTCTAGGGTTTAGAGTTTTGGGTTTAGGATTGTAGGATCTAAGGTTTAGGGTTTAGGTTTTATGACTAAGGGTTAAAGGTTGATGGGTTAGAGTTTAGGATTTAGGGTGTATGCTTTAGGTTCTAGGACTTAGTCTTTAGGGTTTAGGGTGTATGCTTTAGGTTCTAGGACTTAGTCTTTAGGGTTTAGGTTTCATGGTTTAGGCTTTGGTTGTAGCATCGAGGGTCTAGGGATTATGATTTAGGGTCACGGGTCTAGGGTTTATGGTTTAGAAGTAAGTTTAAGGAATTGGGACTTCAAGTTTAGGGTTCATAGTATAGGGATATAGGGTTTAGGGTTTTGGGGTTTACGGTTTATGGTTTGCCACATCATATGTTGACTTTTGAAACCACATCGTAGTTAAATATTAAAATCCACAATATCACTCCACATATGAGCATAATTCTCCAACTTATAGAAATAACTATATAATAATAACACAAAAATTCAATTTGAATTCGTAATAAAAAAGATATTTTTGATTAATAGACATAATCAATTGCATCGATCCAATTCAAAACTATTCTAAACCGTCAATGTTGGATAATTTTAAACCATACCTTATGTATTACTTTTTTCAAATCTCTCAATACCTTATGTATATATTTTAAAATCTCTCAACACGTTATGTATTACTTTTTCTGTTATATTCCTATATGTAGTACGTTCTTATGCATACTTGAATTTCTAAAGCCAAATTTTATTGATAGCAGAATTATCTAAATTTACAAACCTGAGTAATTACAAAATCAGCATCACAATTGAGCGCAATTCTTGGGCTTTTTATAGATGTTTGGGGACATTTTGAAATACACTCTTGCATAACAGTTTTAGGGTTGCATTTGAGGTTTTTTAGGGTCTATCATTCATGGTTTAGTTTTAGGATTAAGGGTTTAGAATTTAGGGTTTACTTTTTAGGATTTATGGCTTAGGGTTAAGGATCTAGAGTTTAGGCCTTTCGAATTTAAGATTTAGGTTTTATGTTTCTAGATTTATGATTTAGAGTGTAGGGCTAAGGTTAAGGATGTTGGAGCTAGGCTTTCATGTTAAGGGTTTAAGGTTTGGGTTAATGGTTTATGATTCATGGCTTAGGGTTTAGGGCTTAGGGTTTTAGAGTTTAGGTTTTAGGGTTCAAATTTTATTATTTAGGGTTAATTGTCTAGGGTTTAGGATTTAGGTTTTATGGTTTAGTTTTTAGAGTTTAGTGTTTACAAGTGAGGTTTAGGGTTTAGGGCTTAGTGTTGAGGGTTTAGAGTTAAGCATTTAGGGTTTAGGATTAAGGGTCTGTTAGACGGCCGCCGGAGTAGGACAAATGTATGCTGGATGTAACGGAGTTTTCGAAATTCACGCGAAAAGTTGGTACGCGCATCCTGTAAACATCTTTATAAAGTAATGGAAAAAGAGTGGTCGAGAGCCCGTTTTTCTGGACTTGCCAAAGTGACTGTCGAAGCCTGTGTGATGTATTGTTGTGTAGTCTGAGTCTTGTTAGTGTTCTGATCATTCCGCCTCGCCCACTGATACTGTGGTGCATAGTAACGAATCGTAAGTAAAAGGTTGTGTGTCTGCTTGTTGGCATTGTGTTCGGTTGTATAAGTTCCCAGGGTTTACGTACTGTCAGTCATTTCTTTGCATAAGCTAATTGATAGTGGGAATTCCGAATAGATAACTGGAAGTGTGTTCTCGTATGCTCTATTGTGCTACCAGATTCAGTACATTCGGTATCATTCCCTGGTAATCCCGATTATGAGAAAGAGCTAGTACCTTCAGTAGCATGAATAAGTTGATTGAAGAGTACTGATAAGTTTTGTGATGAATGAATCTATCGATTATAGTATCTTCTGGTTGATTTACTGCCTACTGTGAGTTTGTCTACTATCCGGCATATATACCTGTCATGAAGAAGTTGTGTGTTGATTTACGAAAATAGAATACCTATTAGTTGTTAGTAGTGTTGTAATACTCAGAATACTACCCTGTCTCAGTAGCGAGTGTAGTCTGTAAGAGTTAGATACATAGATTCCCAGAAATCGGATATTGTTTGATGAAGGCTAATAACAGAGCTAAGACGTGTTAATGGTTATTTACTGTTGTGCAAAGATTTGGGAAATTAGTACAGGGCCTCTGTCTAACAGACCCCTACCACTCCCAAGAACCCACGTTGTTTCGGTGAGGATACTAAAAGTTTAACACAGTTTACGATGAATCACTCTTTTACGTTTAATATTTGTTCGGTAACGATTTCGGCTAGACAGTAACACAACGTTACCGTTACTATAACACACGTAACAGGTCTAGTTTTTCAAATGAAGGGTTTAGGGTTTAAGGTTTTGGGATTAGTGTTGAGGGTTTATGGCTTTGGGTTTAGTGCTTAGGTTTGAGGGTTTAGGGTTTATGCTTAAGGGATTAGGGTTTTGAGTTTAGGATTTAAAGTCTTTGGGTTAAGAGTTTGGGATTTTAGGTTGTACGATTTGGGGTTGAGGGTTTGGGTTTGGGGTCTAAATTTAAAATTTTAGAGTTTAAGGTCTATGTCTTAGGTTGTAGGGTTATGGTTAAGCATTTAAACTTTAGGGTTTGGGGTTTAAGATTTAGGTTTAGGTTTTAATATTTATCATTTAGGGTCTCATGTTTAAGGTTTTTGATTGTGGGTATGGATAACGGTCTTATGATTTATGGTATAGGGTTTAGGGTTTAAGATTTAGGGTTTGTAGTTTTGGTTTTAAGGTTTAGGGCTCAAGGTTTTACTTTTTGTATGGTGAGTGTAGCGGAAAAACATGATCTAGGAGCGATAGTCCACATGATATTGTTTGAATTCTTGGGGATACTTTCTCTTGAGCTTATGGATCTTCCCTATCATCTATGCAAGTGAAAAATGAAAAATTCAGATTAATTTTTTTCAATATAAATAATGTCTTCTACATCATCAATATATTTTAGTAAACTTGAAACATCATAAATATATGACAAGACAAAAGGTGGCCTAAGACATTGAGGTCTTGTAGCACACTAGAGTGTAGTTGTCTGATGATGGCTATACTTAATTAGAAAAAGCATTTTGAGAATCTAATATTTTACTCGTAAAGAAAGGTACATGCTTCTAGCCCGTGACCTTGAATGAATTAATGAAGAGCTGAAGTTTTTAGTAGAATCAATCTAAGTTTCTTAGACGATTGTGGTCGATACAAACAATTTCAGTTCTTCCATACCACTTTTGAAACCCTTGGACTTGACTTTGAGAGAGCACCCAATTCATTACTAAGAAGGTCTTGTTTAGCCAATTGGAATAGGTAACTGAATTAAGCATCTTAGAAGAGAATTCTTCTATATTGAATATAAGATGGACCTTTCATCTATATATATATATATATATATATATATATATATATATATATATATATAGATATATATATATATATATGTATGTATGTGTATGTGTGTGTGTATGTACGTATATATAAAAATTCAAATTCAAGAGAGAAGAACCAATATTTCGTCTTAGATTCGACAACTCCTAATTAACTTTTAAAAGTTTCGGAATAAACATTTCGAGTCACAAGTGATTCATTTCTAAACACATAGGACATAAGATATCCCTTATGTAGTTATCAAGAATTTATCTATCCCTAGTGAAAGTTACAATACACACACATATATCTTATGTCCTATGTATTGTAACTTTCAATATATATATATATATATATATATATATATATATATATATATATATATATATATTGTTCGAGATAATGCTTGAGGTTTAGAAAAGTTTTACTTTCGCGAGATTGAGAATCCCTCCATTTCTTTAGATCCGTGAATGCTGCGCAGAAATGAACACAATGTACAACAAATTTCGTGCTCCCTTATGTGTAGGGAAAGAAGCATACACTATTGATTGTGAACTCCTTAGGATTGAATTAGACATCTTTGAAATGCCTTCATGTGTGAATTATTAACCAAAGAGGATAAATTGCTTCTCTCCAAAGAGTGCTGGAGCATAAAATGGCTCTTACAAACCTCTCAAGAGTGGTTTTAATAGGCTTGTCAAATATAATTTGTAGAGGTACTCCTGTATATGTGAGAAATCGCAGAGAAAATCTCTCACACTCCCGGGTTGTTCAAGCTATGTTTAAAGAAACAAGACATTCGAGAAGCATAAGTGGAGGGTTGTAGTCTCGCATGTCCGCCACTCTTGAAGGATGAAAGAGCACGAAATCGATGGGGATGATCCAATATATGTTGCAGAAGGAGAGCAAAGGTTGTCTTGGGCACTTCAAAAGGTACATGGGTTGCATGGATGGGTAGCATGGGGGTGCACTTGCCCAATATGGATGCCGATTCGAGTGCTCCAGCCATTCCTCTTGTTCCTGCTCACAAGTCCATTCTCTATTAAAGAAGCATATCCAGCACCGCATACCAATAGCTCAATTGTTCACAACATCAATAGGTCAACTTTTCTCAAGAGTAATCCTCAGTAGTAATGGATTAAAAAAAGATGAGATTTCTTCTTCCTCAAAAGTAGCTAATAGTTTTGCAGAAGAAAACAATCAAGCTTGTTGCAGAGTCATCAAACTTTCATTGTTCCTAGCGTTCCATAGCAGTTGCTTCCTTGCAGTTCCTAAAAGGCCCAAAATAAAGAGGCACCATCTCTTTTGCAAGGCATATGAAACTTCCTCAAGGTGACTCTTGCTTTCACGATTCGGATTTTAACCTACTATCTTTTAGTTGTGGTATCAGGAATTCCCTCTAAAATTGAAGAGAAGTCTACTTTTAACAGTCATCTTTCCCGGCTTGCCCCAATGAACTCTGCTCTTATATGGTTAACTATTGCTCTCATTCAATATGTGATGTGGTCACATACTAACAAATGCATCAAATTCCTACCGAATACAAATAAAAACAAATCACTTCATCAAGTGAAAACAGATGAAAACAGCTACAAGCAATTGCAATCGAATAAAAAATCAAGTTTACATATGCAATAACATGAATCATGCATCATGCGCAATGTGAGACATGTGCAAAGGATAGAAATCACCCATTCTCTCTTAGTTTTAGCATTTATTTGGTTGATACGAAAATCAAGGAAACGCTAATCCTTTTCTATTTATCATCGCAATCTTACTCCTTTGACGTACATGTACATCACATAATCTCTTTTCACCTAAATTATACCTACCTTCAATTGTCCTCGATTGGTGCTGCCACTTTTGGTTCAAATCTAAGGTTTCAAATCAATATAGAAACATGAAGTAGACATGTGTAGTGAAATGTGGCTTTGACCTCTAGCTATGACCTTGTACCTTTGCCAGTTGTTCTCCAAAAATCATCCGACTTTTCTTTAACCTTAATAACATCTTTCAACCACATACCCTAGCTTAGGGATTTCCAAAATCATCCTCCGTTTCTTTAACCTTACTTTATACCATCTTTCTATGGACGCAAAAATCTTGGTGATGATTGACACATGTAAGACATGCTTGACACATTTTCATTCTTCTTTTTCAGTGAAAGATCCATCGCAAACATGGGAGATATGATTTTGGACTGAACCTGGGCATTGTGGCTAGAATTTCCTCGTGGCATCTTTTTGTGATCCCTTCATGCACGTACAATCTTCTTTCATTCGCCACTCTATATCAGCTCGAAGGGCTCATCATTGCTAGCCTCCTCTCATGCGATGGGGGTACCTCGCTCTCCCCCTCAAGGGGGGAGATATGGACTCGTTAGGGGACCTAACAGTGCCTCCGGGTTTTGAAGCTGCAAGGTAGAATGTTATTTGGCATCCGTCGCAAGTCGCTAGCACTCCAATCATGCCAAACAAGGATTTCCTATCTTCTCCGATTATCCATGATGTAGCTCCTAGTGATGCTCATATTTTGCTATCCAGAGAGGGCCTTCTGGTCCACCCCGCTACTTATCACCTTCCTTCATTCACTGAGCTACTTTCCAGTAACAGTGTTCTTCTAGGTTTCTCAACCCGCCAGGTATGTCTTGCTTCCCAAATGATTTCAAGGGCAAGGCATCGTTAGGTATTATCCACGATTGTTATGTTAAGGAAAACAATAGCAAAGGTAGTTTCACGGATGATTCCACCTTGATAATAGATAGCTCTACGTTTAAAAAGTGGTAAAGTCAGCTCTCTGATAGGGTTGTCATAGCCCTGAGCCATGGACCGAGACCCCTGTTGGAAACTCTTAGGTATTGTATCAATGGGAAAATCAAGGTTTACATGTGAAATAGATTCAGTATCTTCCCAATGGATATTTCCTTTTTTTTTGACGATTCAAAGAGTGTGTTGAGAGTGATAACTGAGGGGCAATGGATTGTCACATCCACCCCAATCTCGTTCTTCAAGTGGTACCTCGGATTTAATCTGAGGGGCCCTAAGCATACCAAAGTCCCTGTCTAGGTGGAATTCCCTGACCTCCCATTGGACCATCAAGTGATTTGGATGGCAACCTATTAATAAGATAAGTGGCAGTAGATACACTCTCTGCCCACAAATAATTAGGTAACCTTTTCTCATTTAGCATTGACCTAGCTGTTTCAACAATCAACCTAGTTCTCCTCTCTGCCACCCCATTTTTCTTAGGGGTATACCTTGTAGTAATCTCCCTTTTTATTCGTCTATCCTACAAGAATACATCAAATTCATTTAAGAAGTACTCACCTCCTCCATCTGACCTTAGTCTCTTTAGACTTCTTCCTGTTTGGTTTTCCACAAGTGCAAGATACATCTTAAAGCAACTGAATACTTCATCTTTGTGCTTCATAAAATAGAGGATAGTCCACCTACTAAAATCATCAATGAAAGACACATAGTACCTTGAGCCAAAAATTGAAGGATCTTTACTTGGTCCCTAGAGATCTGTGTGGACAAGCTCCAAGTAATCCTCATGCATATAACCTTTCTTTGAGAAGGGTAACCTGTGAGATCTAGCAAACTGACATTCACAACATTTATAGATCGTGTGTTGCTTGAATACATTAGGTACCCCAAGAACATATTGATCTCTACATATTTTCTTTAATGTTCTCTCACCAATATGCCCTAATCTTTTATGCCAAATCTCAAGTTCTGACAATGTTTGATCCTTGTAATTATAGAGTGCAATATTCATTGTATCCTCAAGTTCAAATGTAAATAATTTACCTGTCTTTTTGCCCTTGGAAATTCTCTTGAATCCATGTTGGGGATCCTCCACAAATGCTCTATATTTGTTGAACCTAGCTTGAAAACCGTTTTCCACAATTTGTCCAACATTGATTAAATTTTTGGTGATTGTAGATACATAGAGAACCCTCCTCAACAGATTTCTATTCCCATCAGAGGTTTTAACATTTCCTACCTTGACCACTAAATGCTCGGTGTCATCACCTGTCTGTAGTTGGTGCTTTCCCTTAGGTTCCTCAAGATCAAAGAGAAGAGCTACATTGCCTACCACATGGTTTGAACAACCTGAGTCAATATAGAAGAGATGTTCATCATTCATATCTTGCTTTGAAGTCATGTTCATAATCAGAAGGGAGTCCTCTTGATCCTTTGTGTAATTGTTGTAGTCTTTCCTTGATTTGTAGCCTCCTTGGTAGTTATTGATGTAATTGTTATTGTAGTTGCTGTTGTAGCTTTGAGTACGATTGAATCTTCCTCTTGATTATGAGTAGCCACCTATTTGATATCCTCTTCCTCTCTGATTCTTGTAGTTCCTATAACACTCATCTGTAGTGTGATTAGGCAATCCGCATATGTTGCATGAGGAAGAAGTGAAAGGTCTCCCCCTACCTTGCTTACCTCCTCTACCCCTACCTCTTGAGTTCCTACCTCTCCCTGCATAGTTAGCTTGAGACGTAGTACCTTCATCTTCAATCTTTTTGCTTTCCCTTTCTCTTTAAACTTGCCCTTATTTGTGTATAGGGCAGAAGAGTTAGTACCTCTTGATCGTTCTCCATTTTTTTTAGCTTGGTCTCATGGGTAAAGAGTTGCTCCATGAGTGTGGTAAGATCTAGAATTTGTGAAGAGAGATGGTGGATGCAATCCAAAGATGAGTAGGTGCCGCTACAACCAGCTTCACACCAGCCAACTGAGACTTCAGATTTGATTAGTAGACCCTTTAAACTTCCTAAATCCACCAAAATATCAGCCAAGTACTTTGGAACATGTATCCCAAAAGTTTAAGTCAAGGCAGACAAGTTGCGAGATGACTAGCTCCCAAAACTTGCTATTTTTGGACATACACCTGCTGGAAAAAATGAACAGTGCTCTCAACCTGGTAGGAATTAGAAAAATTCCTTTTGAGCATAGAAAATAGACTTAGCAAGCTTCCCAATCCAAGTTAAAACACTTCAAATGATGGACTGAGCACTGAGAACAAGTTTCATCAATTTCTAGAACCTCCCCACAATTCTCGGGGCTCTACAGAGATAGACCAGTGAGCAGTAAAATGAAGATATCTCCAAAATTATTAATCCAATGACCTTGAAATTTATATAACAAAGTAGACAGTACAAGCTATCCAACGCAAGTGAAATCACTGAAAAAGGTTCAGTAGAACTCGAGATATGACCTTCTGAAGTTACTGCTCTGAGTGAGTATAACAGAGAACAAAACAAAGAAGTAGATGATAATAAATGTATAGATTCACATATGATTACAACCACATTGGCAATGAATCTTTGCACAATGGGAGTAGAATGATAGAGCTATGGAGTAAGCTCTTCAATCTCTACAAAATGACATGAAGTGGTCACGTACAAGGCTTGCTAATCGCCTCTTCCTTCTTGCTCCTTTTATAGCTATTCTTGGAGGGAGTTTTGAATTCGAATTTGAATGGCTCCACCTAAAAGTGATCCCCAAAGTTAGGAGATATTCCCTCAGCTCCAAAATTCGTGATTTTAGGTAGATAGGGCCACGACTTTTCTTTTACATCATGGATGAGGTAAGCTATACTCTTCCCTTTTTTTTTTTTATACTCTTTTACAAGAGGTGTTCACATGACTACTCATGTGACTTACAAAAGAGGATAATATCAAATATACCAAGCATGTAGGCTTGGGTAAAATGCACCAATAGAATCTACATGTCCATGTATAAGTCCATAGCAGTTGTGAAGCTTTCCCATTTGTCATGAACCTTCATGTCATTGATCACTTGTCTCACAATTTGCTCCTCTTCAATCTCCTCTCATATGCTTGCCAATTGTTCAGCCACATCTTTGACTTTTGTCACATATTTTGAAACACTTTGCTTGGGGTGCTTGCTTTGACTGGTAACCTCAATCCACAATTTGTTCGGTCTTGCTCTTGTACCGAAAGAAAAGTATGAAGACAAGATATCCCAAGTCTCTTGGGATGTTTTACAGTTCCTAATGTGTGGAAGAAGGAAGTCGGAGATAGATTTACGTAAGTATGACCTTGCTAATGCATCTTTGGCACCGCATGAGTTGAGTCTTTCAAGCTCCTCTCTTGTTGGTTGTCCTTTGCTTCTAAAAATGGGCATCTCCTCATCTCATGATATGTATCCATAGAGACTCCTTCCTTGTAAGTATGTCTTCATCCTCAAGGACCATGCTTGGTATTTGTTCCTGTTGAATTTATCAATAAAAGAAGGGAAACCATCTCCCATTTTACCTCAATTTGCTCTGATACCACTATTGGGAAAGATGGATGGACACCTCAAGAAATGAGTTGGTAATACTAATCCTTGCTTTGTACCAGCCCTATGTTACTTTAGAGTTGAGTTGAAGGCCACTTTAACTTTTCCAAGACAGTAAATAAGTGCCTATGTACTTTGGAGATGATGCTTCAGCCAATAGAATCAAAACATATAAGTTTGCAACTAGCTAGTGACCAAAGAATTGTTATTTTAGTCTTGACACCTCTTGGATGTTATGCTCAGTACTCACAGTACAGTAGCAATTTGAAACATTCCTTTTGAGGTATCTAATTAGCCTAGAGAGCTAATGATTCCAAGTTGAATCACTGAAAATGATAGACTATACTCTGAGCAATGACTTTAGCAAGTAGAAGCTTACCCCTAATATTTTAGAAACTTTGTATAGTATGACCAATGAACACTTCGAGATCGTTTTCTCCCACTTGGCTGATTGAAACGTCTTCAAACTTTGGAAGCACATAGAACATGATGCGTGTGTTCCAACAAGTTATAGAGCACTGAAAATGATGGAGGGATCACGGAGATATGGGCAAGACAAGTACACTATTGAGAGTGATAATGACAGAGATGCAGATAGATGTAACCAATAATGTAATGGATTATGTAGCAATGTTATACATGATCATTGGCATGAATATGATGCCCAATGATGGTGATAGGATTAGGCTATAGCTTAAGCCTCTCAACTACATCAAATGATTAATAATATTCTCAGTAATGGGGGCTCTATGCCATGAGCTTACAATCCATTTTTATAGATGCTTTGCCTCCAAGTTTGAATTCAAATTCAAACTTGGCTTTACCTAAAATTTCTCCTCCAAGTTAGGAGTTATTCCACCAAAATGATTTGTAGCTTTTATCTCTCCTAACTCCACAAATTTAGTGGACTTACAATATTCTCTTCATGTAAAACGATTTTACATTGGGTAATGATCAAGTTATTACATGCTAGTTTTCTAATGCTCCATCAAATGGATGTACACATCTTCTTCAAATTCTAGCCAAGTATGATGGCTTGATATTTGTACCAACAACTTCATTGTAAGGGAAAGTTGAAGTAGGGGGAAGATTTGCATAGATTAATTTCAAATCTAGTCAAAGGTGATAAAACTAGTTTATCATTTCAAGCACTAGAAGCACTCCAATTCATGTATAGGCTACGTTCTACATCATGCATGAAAAAGAAAGAATAGTTCTGTATTTTTCTTTTCTCTTCAAAAGAATGCATTGTTGTAGAACTTCAAGTTCCAGGATTACTTTTACACTCTCCAAAGTTTCCGTCCCTTCACCAAAGATTATAGATGCACAAAAGTAGGTGCATAAATATGTTGAATCTAAAGGGAACCAAGACTAGGGTTTGTGCAAAAACTAGATTCATGAAGTAGACGCATGTAAACACATGCAATGCATGCAAGCATATGCATTTTCATAAGTTAAATACAAGCAATTTTCTTCTTTGCATACAGTATGCATGCATTCAAGTAAAAGGGTTATGCATGCAAAAACAGATGTATGATGTTTCAAAGACAAGTACTATTTCTAATAGACTCTAATTAGTTTGGAGGTTAAGGGATATTCATAGGATATTGGTGACTAACTACACCTTGAATTGAGTTTATAAAGTTTGAAATAAATTAGTTCCTCAAGTTTTGTAAGACACGTTTGAAATAAATTATAGAGATTTTGGAATTAAACTCTAAATTGTTCATGTATACTTTATTGACAAGGATTATTGTCATATAAAGTATGGACTTAGTTAAGTAATGGTTCCTTACATATTATTACATAAATATAAGTATGTAATGCATACTTAACTATGGAATAGTACATAAGAGGTTCCAAGCTTAACTATTTAAAATACTTAAAGAATAATGTTTGAGAATCATGAATAGACCACAAGCTTGGTCTCAAGCTAGATATAGGATGTTTTTTGATAGTAAACATCTCCAAAGGATGGCTAACAGTAAGGAAGATTATAACTTTGAACGATAGAAAATCCAAAGTTGGGGAGTAAAAGACTTATGGCTAAGCTATTCATCAAGTGTCCCCTAAGAAAAGACTTTTGTAATTGTAATCATGAACTTTAGGTGTAATAGTCTAGAGAGTTAGAATCTAATTTGTGTTGTTGAATAAAGCATAATTCATACTTAAACATTCAAGAATGTCTCTCACACGATAACTATTCAACATTAAGGTATGTTTAGAATCGAAATGAATAGATCATTTGATAAGGAAAAGAGGTTCAAACATGGAATGTTTTGAACAAGTCCCACCTAGTATAAGCAAGAAAGCATTATCTTTCATGATGTTCAAACGTTTTGGACTAGTTCTAAGTATGACTTTGAGTGAAATTGACATAAAGAATTCATATATTTTTTGTTTAATGATGAAAGCTAGGATATGTCAATCTTCTTAGCAACTTTACAATGATTCATATGTCTTGCAAGACAAAGATAAGTCTTACATATACTTGATCTTAAAAAACAGAATCAAAGTATAAGTTATACCTTGGTTTTCATAGCTACAAAAGATGATTGGACAATTGTACCTTATGGAAAATCTTATTGTGAAGCCTAATCATTGAGATCTTCTAAGGTATTAGCTGTTGGTGCAATTTACCCAAGCCTTGACATTTGATATCTTGTAGAGAAATTCTATGTACATGTCTTGCTTCTCTACTTGGTTCATATGAACCACATCTTGTAATAGCTAGTCATTTATCCTTGGTAAAATTCCATTACTTGAAGAATCTTTGTAAAAGCCACAACTTGTGGAGGTTAGGACATAATATAGCTACGAATTCCTAATGAGAGAATATTTCCTACATCATAGGAGTCACTTTATGGAGAGAGCCAAGAATATGAATTTGAATTCAAATTGTGAAGCAAGTGATAAAAAAGAACTTTGGAAAAGTTGTGAGATAACACTTCATCATTGAGCCCATTTGACTAATCATTTTGTAAGCTTGAGTAAGCACACTCGAGTGATACTGAGCTATCATCATTGTGCATCATCCTCTATGCCAATGTTCTTGTAAAACATTGTGTGATAATACAAACTTGTCATTGATCAACTCTGTCTACTCTCTTGCTATGATCTCTCACAACAATCAACTTTGACTGAGCATATCACATTGATTACACCATCATTTTGTACATTCTATAGCTTGTTAGAACCAACTTGAAGTCTTCTGTATGCTGATGAATCAAGTCACTTGAATCCACCATCTGGGAGAAATCTTAATCGATGCAATCACTGGTATTTCTTTGAGTAGTCCCTAAAAAGTCGGGGGTGAGTCTAAGATTGATAAATTGATTTCTCTGAGCATAGTTTGTTATTTTGAATGATTCCACTTGCAAACATTAGCTTGCTAAGCTAGTTTAATTCATCTAAAAGGAATTTTCCTAATTGCTACTATGTTGGAAGCACTGAGCTTAAGAACTAGCAGGTGTGTGAACCAAAATAGCAAGTTTTTGACAACTTATGATTTCTAAAGTTATCTATTTTGGATCAATCATTACATTCATCAACTCCAAAGTATAGTAGTACTTTGTTGGTGTAATTTGGAAGCTAAAAGGGCCTACTTCATCAACTCCAAACTCTGATGTGTATCTGGGCTGGTGGTACCAAGCAGGATTAGCAAGTACTAGGTCATTTCTTGAAGTATGCATATCCATCTCTTCCAAGAGTGGTATCATAGCAAATTGAGGTAAAATGGGAAATAGTTTTCCTTCTTTATTGATACGTTGGATAGGAACAATTGCCAAGCATGTTCCTCGAGGATGAAGACATACTTACAAGGAAGGAGTCTCTATGGATACATATGAGGAGATGCCCATTTTTAGAAGAAAAGGACAACCTACAAGAGAGGAGCTTGAAAGACTTAACTCATGGTGTGGCAAAGATGCATTAGCAAGGTCATACTTACTTAACTCTATCTCTGACTTCCTTCTTGCACACATTAGGAATTGTAAAACATCCCAAGATACTTGGGATACATTGTCTTCATACTTTTCTTCTGATACAAGAGCAAGAAAGAATCAATTGTGGATTGAGTTTAACACTCAAAGGAAGCAACCCAAGCAAAATGATTCAGAATATGTGACCAAAGTCAAGGATATGGCTGACCAATTGGCAAGCATAGGAGAGGAGATTGAAGAGGAGCAAATTGTGAGACAAGTAATCAATGCATCAAGGCACATGACAAATGGGAAGCCTTCACAATTGCTATGGACTTATACATGGACATGCAGATTCAAGATCTTACCACACTCATGGGGCAACTCTTTACCCATAAGGCCAAGCTCAACAACAATGGAGATTAATCAAGAGTTAATACCTCTTCTGTCATACACAAAGATAAAGGGAAGACTAAAGAGAAAAGGAAAAACAAGAAAGTAGAAGATGAAGGTACTTCTTCTCAAGCTAACTATGCAAGAAGAGGTAGGAACTCAAGCAAAGGACGTATGCAAGGTAGGGGAGACCCTTCAACTCTTCCCCATGCAACATATGTGGATTTTCTAATCACACGAGAGAGGAGTGTTATAGGAACTACAAGAATCAGAGAGGAAGAGGATATCAAAGAGGTGGCTATACACAATCAAGGGGAAGATTCAACCATAATCAAGGCTATAAAAATAACTACAACAATAATTACAACAACAACTATCAAAATGGATACAAATCTAGGAAGGACTACAACAACTACATAGAGGATCAAGATGATTTTCTTCTCATTATGAATATGACATCCAAACAAGGTATGAATGATGAGCACCTCTTCTATATTGACTCAAGTTGTTCAAACCAAGTAGCACACAATGTAGCTCTCCTTTCTGATCTAGAAGAAACCAAAGGAAAACATCAGGTACAGACAGGGGATGATACCAAGCATTCAGTGGTGAAGGTTGGAAATGTTAAAACCTCTGATGGAAATAGAAACTTATTGAGCAGAGTTCTTTATGTGCCTACCATCACAAAGAATTTGATGAGTGTTGGACAGATAGTGGAAAAAGGTTTGCAGGTTAGGTTCAACAAATTTGGATCTTTTGTAGAGGACCCACAACATGGATTTAAGAGAATTGCAAAGGGAGAAAAAATAGGTAGACTTTTCACATTTGAGCTTCAAGATACCAGAAATACGGCTTTGTATGATTATAAGGATCAAACCTTATCTGAGCTTGAGATTTGGCACAAGAGACTTGGACACTAAAAGAACATTAAAACATATATGTAGGGATGAATGTGAGCTTGGGATACCTGATGTATCCAAGCAACACATGATCTATAAGTGTGGTGCATGTCAGTTTGGTAAGTCACAAAGGTTGCCATTCACAAAGAAGGTTTATATGCATGAGGACTATTTGGATCTTGTCCATACAAACATATGGGGACCAAGCAAGGATCCATCACTTTCAGGCTCAAGGAGCTATATATCATTTATTGATGATTTCAGTAGATGGACTATCGTGTATTTCATGAAGCATAAGCATGAAGTGTTCAATTGTTTCAAAACGTATCTTGCACTTGTGGAAAATAAAATAGGAAAGAGTCTCAAGAGGCTAAGGTTAGATGGAGGAGGTGAGTACTTCTCGAATGAGTTTGATACATTCTTGTAGGAGAGAGGTATCAATAGGGAGATCACAACTAGGTATACTCTTGAGCAAAATGGAGTAGCAGAAAGGAGGAATAGATTGATTGTTCAAATAGATAGGTCAATGCTTAATGAAAAGAGGATGCCTAATTACTTATGGGTAGAGGTAGTGTCTATTCCAATCTACTTGATTAACAAGTTACCTTCTAAATCCCTTGATGGGATGACCCCCTATGGAGCATGGCATGGTAGAAGACCATCACTTGGACATTGCAAAATATTTGATTGTGTTGCATATGTGCACATTCCATCACAAATAAGAGGTAAGTTGGACCCTAAGTCAGAGAAGTGCATCTTCATAGGGTATGATTTAAATAAAAAAGGATATAGGTTTTATAATCCATCCAACAAGGGATTTATGGTCCGTAGAGATGTTTTGTTTGATGAGAATGATTGTAGGAAGGTTAAGTTGCCATATGACTTGGAAGAGGAGTTTCCAAGCCTCACCAAGAAGGAGCCAAGCCAAATTGAAGACATCAAATCAGATGATGAGGACATCATCAACCTAGAAGAATTCAAGTTATGGAAATCAAAAGGCAAGGCCAAGATGAAGAGGTTGGAAGACTTACCTGAATCATTCAACCAAGCTCTAAGGATATCACAAAGAGAGACGAAGAAGCCAATCATATATGGGTATGAAACTTCTTAAGTTACTAAGCACTCCATTTATCTCGCTAAGAATTTATCTTTTGAAGAACCTACTTCATATGAAGAAGCAAAGACCAAGGCAGAATGGAACAAAGCTATGAATGAAGAAATAGAAGCACTCAAGGATAATGATACTTGGGAGCTAGTTCCAAAGAAGGAATCAATGAAGGTAATTGGTTATAGATGGATTTAGAAAATCAAGAGAAACTCATATGGATCCATAAATAGGTGTAAATCTAGACTTGTGGCGAAGGGTTTTGCACAAACCCAAGGAGTTGATTATGAAGAGACTTTCTCACCTGTGGCTAAAATGCCTACCATGAGGATATTTGTAAGTATTATTGGTGCAAATGCCAAGGCTTCACACTTGGCTAGGCATTGGAAGAAGCTATGTGCAATTAGTTGAAGAACCACATGAACCATTGCTTATGGTTTTCACCACTAACTTTTGTAAAAGTAATTTGACTTAGAAGAATCTTGTAAATGCCACTAAAGTCGTGGAGTTAGGAGAACTTTATGGTACAAGTTTCTTTGAGGGAATATCTCCTGGTTTAGAGGAAGAATGTTTAGGTGGAAGTTCATTTGATTTTCAAACTTCAAATTCGAAGAGAGTCCCTATAAAATTAGCTTGAAATTATGCGGCCAAAAGTGCTCCATTACTGAGTTTAGTGTTGATCATTTGATGTAATTGAGAGGCACACACTATAGCCTACTCCTATCACTATCATTGGGCATCATATGCATGCCAATGATCATGTACAACATTTTTACATAGTACATTACATTGATGATTACATCTACATTCATCTCTATCATTGTCACTCAGAATAGGGAATTTCTCTTGCTCATATCGCAGTTATCTCTCCACGATTTTCAATGTTCTATAGCTCATTGGAACAAGCTCAGGGTATATCAAAGTTTTGATCAAGTTTCATTCAGTGAATCGGGAGAAAATCATCTCGAAGTGGTCATTAGTCATTCTTTGCAGAGTTCCTTAAAAGTTGGGGGTAAGCTTCTACTTGTGAAAGTCATTGCTCATAGTATAATCTATCATTTTAAGTGATCACACTTGGAATCATTAGCTCTCTAAGCTAATTATCTACCCTCAAAAGGAAGTTTTCTAATTGCTATTGTATTCTGAGTACTGAGCAGAACATCTAGTAGGTATCAAGACCAAAATAGCAACTTTTTGGTCATAAGCTAGTTGCAAAATTATCGGTTTTGATCAAAGTGTTTGAAGCATCATCTCCAAAGTACATAGACACTTATTTAGTCTCATTGGAAAGATAAAAGGGCCTACAACGCAAGCCTTAAGCAAAATATGACTAGTATAAAGAAGGGATTAGCAATACCAACTCATTTCTTGAGGTGTCCATCCATCTTTCCTAGCAGTGGTATCAAAGAAACTTGAGGTGAAATGGGAGATGGTTTTCCTTATTTTATTGATAATTTGGACAGGGAAAACTACCAAGCATGGTCCTTCAGGATGAAGACATACTTGAAAGGAATGAGACTCTATGGATACATATGAGGAGATGCCCATTTTCAAGAGCAAAGGACAACCTACAAGGGATGAGCTTGAAAGACTCAACTCATGGTGTGACAAAGATGCATTAGCAAGGTCATACTTACTCAACTCTATTTCTGAGTTCCTCCTTTTGCACATTAGGGATTGTAAGACATCCTAAGAGACTTGGGATACATTGTCTTCATACTTTTCTTTCAACACAAGGGCTAGGAAGAACCAATTGTGGATTGCATTTACCACTCAAAGGAAGCAACCGAAGCAAAGTGTTTCAGAATATGTGACCAAAGTTAGGGATTTGGATAATCAATTGGCAAGCATGGGATAGGAGATTAAAGAGGAGAAAATTATGAGACAACTAATTAATGGTATCAAGGCAGATGAAAAATGGGAAAGCTTCACAATTGCCATGGACTTGTACATGGACATGTAGATTCTAGATCTAACCACACTCATGGGGCAACTCTTTACCCATGAAGCCAAGCTCAACAAAAATGGAGATCCATCAAGAGGTAACAACTCCTCTACCCTATACATAGATAAAGGCAAGTCTAAAGAGAAAGGGAAAAGCAAAAAGAGTGAAGACGAAGGTACTACATCTCAAGCTAACTATGTAGGAAGAGGTAGGAACTCAAGAGGTAGGGGTAGAGGAGGTAAGCAAGGTAGGGGGAGAACTTTCAAGTCTTCCCCATGTAATATTTGTGGTTTATCATATCACACCATAGATGAATGTTACAGGAATGTCAAGAATTAGAGAGGTAGAGGTTTCCAAAGGGAGAGATATAGACAATCAAGATGAAGGTTCAACCATCATCAAGGTTACAACAACAATTACAATAACAACTATCAGGGAGGCTAGAAATCAAGGAAAGACTACAACAATTACATAGAGGAGCAATAGGAATCCCTCATGATTATGAACGGGACTTCAAAGCAAGTTATGAATGTTGACCATCTTTTCTACATTGACTCAAGATGTTCAAACCATGTGGCAGGCAATGTAGCTCTTTTCTTTGAGAAACCCAAAGGAAATCACCAAGTGGAAACAGGTGATGACACCAAGCATTCAGTGGTCAATGTAGGAAATGCTAAAACCTCTGATGGGAATAGAAATCTGTTGAGTAGGGTTCTATATGTACCTACAATTACCAAGAACTTGATGAGTGTTGGATAGATTTTGGAAAAAGTTTTACATGTTAGGTTCAACAAATATGGAGCATTTGTGGAAGATCCCCAATATGGATTCAAGAGAATTGCCAAAGGAGAAAAGACAGGTAGATTATTTACATTTGAACTTGAAGATACAAGGAATATTGCACTTTATAACTACAACGATCAGACATTGTTAGAGCTTGAGATTTGGGGTAAAAGATTAGGGCATATAGGTGAGAGAACCTTAAAGCAAATATGTAGATACCAATGTGTGATTGGGATACCTAATCTATCCAAGAAACACATGATCTATAAATGTGGTGCTTGTCAATTTGAAAAATCTCATAGGTTACCCTTCTCAAAGAAAGGCTACATGCATGAAGATTACTTGGAACTTGTCCACACAGATGTGTGGGGACCAAGTAAGGATCCCTTAGTTTCTGGATCAAGGTACTATGTGTCTTTCATTGACGATTTTAGTAGGTGGACTATCTTATATTTTATGAAGCACAAAGATGAAGTGTTCAATTGCTTTAAGAAGTATCTTGCACTTGTGGAAAACCAAACATGAAGAAGCCTAAAGAGACTAAGGTCAGATGGAGGAGGTGAGTACTTCTCAAATGAATTCGATGCATTCTTGTAGGATAGAGGAATCAAAAGAGAAATTAAAATAAGGTATACCCCTCAACAAAATAGGGTGGCAGAGAGGAGAAATAGGTTGATTGTTGAAGCAGCTAGGTCAATGCTAAATGAGAAAAAGTCACCAAATTATACCGTCCAAAAAATGTTTTATGGTCATTAGAAATGTTGTGTTTGATAAGAATGATTCTTGGTTTGAAAGTGAATGGAGGAAAATTAAATTGCCATATCACTTGGAAGAGGAGTTTCCAAGTCTCCCCAAGGAAGAGCCAAACCAGATTGAAGACATCAAATCAGATGAGGAGGACATCATCAACCTAGAAGAATTTAAAGTATGAAAATTTAAAGGCAAGGTCAAGATGAAGAAGTTGGAGGACATACCTGAATCATCCAACCAAGAAATTAGAAGATCACAAAGGGAGATCAAGAAGCCAATCAGATATGGGTAGGACACTTCTTTAGTAACTAAGAATTTTGTTTATCTTGCTAACGATTTATCATGTTAGGAACCTACCTCATATGAAGAAGGAAAGACCAAGGCAGAATGAAAGGAAGCTATGGATAAAGAAATTGAAGCACTCAAGGAGAATGATACTTGGGAGCTAGTGCCAAAGAAGGAATCTATGAAGGTAATTTGGTCTAGATGGATTTACAAAATCAAGAGAAATTTAGATGGACCAATATACAGGTATAAAGCTAGACTTGTGGCTAAGGGTTTTGCACAAACCTAAGGAGTCGATTATGAAGAGACTTTCTCACCTGTGGCCAAAATGCTAACCATAAGGGTATTGATAAGTTTGGATGCATAAAGGAATTGGAGTATGTACCAATGGATGTAAAAAATGTTGACGACATGATTGCTCCTACTTCATCTATATTTGTATCCGCATGAGTGCATCTCCAATTTGTATCCAGGAGGCACTCCATTTCTAGTCTATTTCCATTTTATATTGTATTTCCTTTGTATTTGGGTACCTTGTCATGTGCTTCTACCAGTTGTATTCATTCTCCTTTCAAGAGACTTATCCCACATATGATGTACTTTTGAGAGCCCCTCCCAAATCTATATAAGGAGGGCCTCTCCCCTCATTTGTACTTGGTTAGAATTTTGAGGAGCCTACTCCATGCTCTTGGCAAGCTTATTTCTAATCCAAATGAGTTTACCCATTTCATGGTCTACTCATTTTGTGTCTCACGCATTCTTTGTTTTATGAGAGTACTTTACTTTTCATTTTTCTTTCGCGTCCGTACTCTCTACATGGTATCAGAGCTTCAGGTGGAGGTCTTGGTGGTGATTTTGGAGGTGATGATGGTGTGTGTGGAAACATTCTTTTGGTGGTGAAGGTTTCATCATTATCTTCATTCTTTGGTAGCATTTTGAATGTCATTTTCCCTCCCACCCAACATTCTACCACTCTTTCCCACCCTCCCACCCTTGCTCGTTATGCTTATGGACGTGCTTCATGGTCTTCCAACCTTCCTTATGCCATTCCACATTCTATAGTGCTTATAAGCACTCTTTAGCATATAGATTTGTGGTCACGTTCATGGCATTGGTTATTAATCTCACCTTAGTTTGAAGTGTTCATAAACACTCGTGTGTCGCTTCTTAATAGTACATCGATGTTAATGTATTATCCACCTAAGATATAAGACTCTATCACGTCGACCCTTTGTTTGCTCACGAGCTTATCAGCAGGATGGGTTTCTTCTCTAGCATCTGCACATGCTACTCTTGACCACCTGTACTGGTACTGGTGGAACTCGCTTATAATAAGGTCCTGGAAGAAGAAAGAATGTCTGATGTCTTTTAGGAAAGGAACATGCATCTAAAGGCACGAGTATAGATGGCGAAGCGAGGAGCCAATGATGAAGTGAAAACATACAGCATCAGGCACCTTTTTGTATAGCAATTTTTTCTTTTGTTCTCAAGCCATAAAAGCCTACCAAGGCTACACACACATAAACACTTTTATCGTCGCAGTGGCAGTGTACGTCCGACTATAGGGTTGAAGCTAGACCTCTTCTCAACGCTTTCAAAATCTCGGCTCTTCCACCATTTCATGTTTCTCAGAGTGACACAAAGAGGGAAAGACTCGGGTCCTCTGCTGAGAGAGAGAGAGAGTCAGGTGATATATTCTCGCCTACAGACACAGAAGGATTGTTTGCAGAATTCTTTCTCCACAGTGCATGCAGGTGCTATCGCAGAACTAGAAAGAGGGTGAAGCATCTTTGCCACAACAGGCTTCTCAGAGGTGCTTACGCCAATTTGCATTCATATATATATATATATATATATATATATATATATATATATATATATATATATATATATATATAGAGAGAGAGAGAGAGAGAGAGAGAGATAAAGAATGAGAAAGTATTCTGGTTCTATACCTTCTCTGTGGCCACAAGTCAATAAAAGTCAATTACTGTAGAGAGCGAGAGGAGGAGCGCTGCTATTTTTCTATCGAAAGAAAAAAGCACAGGATTCTTTGATGTTTGCTGAACTCCATACAATGAATTTTGACGTCCATGCGCCCAAGGAACTATCTAGAGCTACGACAATTAATGCTCACCCGATTGTCCTACACAAATCAAGAGAAAGAGGACAAAGGGGTAGCAACTTCTACACATCTTGAAGCGGGCCAGTCAGTCAATCGCGACTGACTCGCCAGGTGTCCGTCGCCAGGTGCTATTGAAGCGTCAGTCGTGGATGCAGGCGGGCCAGTCAGTCAATCGCGACTGACTCGCCGGGTGTCCGTCGCCAGGTGCTTTTGAAGCGTCAATCGTGGGGAGCGTCAGTCGCCAGGCGTCAATCGCGGGGCCAGTCAGTCAATCGCGACTGACTCGCCAGGTGTCCGTCGCCGCTGGTAGTGAACCTTCGGTCAATCGTGGGGACGAGCGCCAATCGCGGCGTCAATCGTGAGTGCGGGCGGGTGTCCATCGCCAGGTGTCTGTCGCCGCTGGTCCGTCTTCTCAGTCGTGGACTCTCTGTCCATCGTGGACTTTAGTCAACGACCGATTGACTGGAGGGCTTCTTCGCGTGAGTGATGGCGGGCAGTTGTTTTTTTGGTGGAGAGCAAATAAAAAAGAAGTTTCCGTGGAGAGCAATTAAAAAAGAGAGGAGAAATATTTTAGGAGAGGAAAGTTTGAAAAGTGTTTCCGTGACCGCCGTGGCCGCCTTAGTCCGCCTTTCTTCGCTGTAAGTTCAAAGAAAAAAAAAAAAGAAAAAAAAAAAAAGAGAGAAAAAAAAAAAAAGGGGGAGAAAGAGAAAAAAAAAAAGAAGAAGAAAGAAAGAAGAAAAAAGAGAGAAAAAAAAAAAGAGAGAGAAAAAAAAAAAAAAAAAAAAAAAAAAAAGAAAAAAGAAAAAAAAAAAAAAGGGGTCGAAAAGGGGCATTGGGCTTCCCTTCTTTGTGGGCTTCTTGGTTTTTGGGATGGTTGGCCTCGATATCTCCCTGGTCTGCGGTCAGCTTCTCCTCCATGTTGGAGGGGCCTGCCTTTGGGTTTGAAGAGTAAAAGTGGTGTGAGTTACTTTTGGCCATGGATGTGGCTTCTTCCTCTCTCGTGAAAAGTAATCGGGCCCCTCCCCCTGGGGAGACTGATTTCCTGGCCGCTCTGCTGGAGGGGGGGTCGTGTGCCGCCCCTGGGGCATCCGAAAGTGCTGAATCCCCCGTCGTGTCCCTCAATAGACCCGCAGTTCTGTCTGCTCAGGAGGAACTCAAGAAAGTTTGCCTCGTCGGCCAAGTGTTTGGCCCTAGGCCCCCGCTCGAAATCGTGCGACAATGGCTTCGAAAAGAGTGGTTCCCTCGAGGACTAATTGTCAGCAAATGTCAGTTCTTACCAGCAAACCACATGCTGCTAGTCTTTGAAAATGAAGAGATGGCGTTCCAAGCCCTAAGTGTTGGCACCTGGCAGCTCGGTCGGACGACCCTGTGCTTATTCAGATGGTCCCCGGACTTTACCCCCGACAAATCGAAATCACTTCGGTACCCTCTTTGGGTTGAGCTCCCTAACCTCCCATACTTCTTGTACAACTTCGTGTGGGACATAGTCTCCCCTATCGGCAAGCCATTGGCTTCACGAGAAGACATTGGTGGTCTCATCTATGAGGGTGCAAGACACTCGTTCAATGCTAGATGGCACCCACAAATCTGCGTCGAGGCCGACCTCAGTTCGCCACTTCCATCAACGATCAAAGTGGACATGGGCGAAGGAGATGTTTGGGAGCAGGATATCACCTACAAAAACCTCCCCAACGCGTGCTTTCGTTGTGGCCAGCAAGGTCATAGGATTAAAGACTGCCCTCTCAGGAAAAAAAACAAGCGATTTCAAGAAGCCTCCAAAACCGCTCAAGACAACTCTGACGATTTGACCCACTTGACCAAGGAAGGGGAAGTCAAGGGCCTCCTTAATCCCCAAGCTGATGCCGATGGCTTTACTGAAGTTAGAAGAAGAAGGAAAAGAAGTCCGAGGGCGAACGGTGAGAGGAACAACCTGCCAATTTCCCCACACAGCAACCTGTACTGCAATCTTGGAAAGGAGATCAACGAGCTCGACTACCCAGGTGGGAAGCCACCTGAGGTAGACAACTACGACGAAGCCCTAGAGATCCCTGACAACAAAGAAACTCCCCAGGAGGGCTACACTACAAGCAAAGAAGATGGTTTCACTACTAATAATGAAGACAACATGGACAGTGAAAGTTCCATCATTGGATCGACGATCCCGGAAACGATGCCGAGCACGGGGCCCAATTCTCCCCAGCGGAGGGCATCCCGCAAAGGGAAACAGCCTTTGGAGTTACCCTGGAAAAGCCCCCATAAGAACCGATTTCTAAGTCGGGATCAGATCCCAGCGAAAAAGAAAGATGAAGCCAAGAGAAGAAAGGACAAGGCTCCCTCCCACAAAGAGGGATCAACACAAAAATGATTGTCATCTCGCTAAATGCTAGGGGGCTAACCGACCCCTCAAGAGCGGCCATCATTGGTCAATGGCTCCGCGACATTAGCTTAAAACCAGACATCATATGCATTCAAGAGATTAAAATTGACGGTGAAGACCTTCTGAAACGGCTTAGACAGGTTTCCTCGGCCCATGTGTGGATCCCAACAAAGCACCAACGGGGATCCGGTGGAACGGCTATCGGTGTTAAACAACCCTGGCTTGAAAAGCTTGAGAACTCCATTGAAGATGTAAATCACCGCTGGATTGCGGTCTCTTTTGGTGCTCCCCTCTGTGTTACTATGGTTTCTTTGTACGCCCCTAACGGGGATTTGGAGAGGCTGAACACTTGGACCTCTCTTGACTCGCTTCCCCACAACGTGCTTATATGTGGAGACTTCAACATGGTGGAGGACCCTATGGACAGATGGATGGGCAAGGGCAGGGTCATCGACAGTCGGGAGAAAGAAACGTGGGACATGACCAAACTCCACTTGGATCTGGTCGAATTCAAAGACTCGAATGGCTTTTCCTGGTCGAATCTCCAAGCGGGCGAGGATCTGAGGAAAGCTAGACTTGATAGATGCTACATCTCTCAGAGTTTTACTCATCTGTGGGGCCACCCTTCCATCACACAACGTACTGACCTCACCATCTCTGATCACTACCCGATCGTTATCACCTTTCAACCTTCCAACAGGACCCACAAGGCTCCATGGTTCCATGCCAACGCTTCCACCTTCTCTCTCCCCTCCGTCCATCAAGAGATTACCGATGTGTGGAAGGTGGCGTTCGCCTCTGGCTTGGCCCCAGCCAAGTGCTGGAGAAGTGCGGTCGACAAGTCTCGCAAGATCATGATCAGAACTAAGAAGATGCTCGAGACAGTGCGGCGGGCTCGTAGGGAAGCGCTTTACCACAGACTCTGGAGACTCGAGGAGGAAGTAAACAAAGGAAAACACCAAGCCCAGAAAGGCCTCCGAAAAATCAGAGCGGCGTTGAGATACGAGGAAGAAATACAAAGGAAAAACTTGCAAATCTTCTTCAAGGAGTGGTGGGCTGGAAAAGCCGACAAACCCACCAAAGAGATGTGCAGTATCCTTAAAAGGAAACACAACAGAGAGACGATTCCCCTACTGCTAGACCCACATGGCAATGTATGCAACTCGGAAGAAGATAATGTTGGCATCATCGAAGGGCACTTCACGAGACTCCTGGGAACATCGATCCCCCTCTCCCACCATAGAAGGGACTGCATGGCTGCCATCTCTAGGGTTTCCCCCCGGAGAATACCGCCCAACCTCCACTCCCTGCTTCATGCCCCGATCTCTGAATCAGAAATCATTGAGGTCATTGATGCCCTCCCTCTCGGTAAAAGCCCGGGACCCGACGGACTCACTAACGAGTTTTTTAAATCCTTCAAGCTGGTGGTTGCCACCCCTCTTCGGATGGTTTGGCAAGAAGCGCTAAAATTTGGTGCTCTTCCTTCTTGTATAAATAATGGAATTATCAAGCTGATTCACAAGAAGGGGGAAAAAAACAGAATCGAGAACTGGCGGCCAATTACCATGCTTCAAACAGGTTACAAGATCGTCGCCAAAGTCATTGCCAACAGACTTGCATGCCACCTGAGATCTTGGCTTAGTGAGGACCAAAAAGGTTTCATCAAAGGCAGGTCCATCCTGGAAACCATTATGGATATTTGGGAAGGTATTCAATTTGCAAATGAGTCCAATCAAGATGTGGTCTTCCTCAAAATCGACTTTGACAAAGCCTACGATAGGCTAGAATGGGACTATATTCTGCAGTCGCTCCAGGACCTCGGATGTAGTCAGAAATTCACTAAGATGATCGCGACCCTTCTCGGCAACGCAACGACCCAAATTAACGTTAACGGCAAACTTTCGAAGGCGATCCATCTTAAAAGATCTATTAGACAAGGGTGCCCTCTTGCCCCCCTTCTCTTTGCCATCGCCACTGAGGGGCTGAGCAGACTTGTGGCTCATCATGTGGAGGCTGGCAATATCAAAGGCCTCCAACTTCCTCATGATCACAGTCAAATCATCATGAGACTTTTTGCCGACGATATGAACGCGTTCGTTCACAATGATAATACCAGCCTGGAGACTTTCTGGAGGTGTCTTGATACCTTTTGTGAGGCCTCTGGATCCAAAATCAACCACAATAAGACCGCCTTTAGGGCCATCGTGGGACATCAACCTGGCCTTCTCATTGATCATGGCTGTCAAATCATTCCGCAGGGCCAAATCTTTCGGCTACTTGGAATCCCCTTGGGGTTTGGCGTCTCTATGGAGCAGCGATGGAACTGGGTGCTGGCCAAACTTGAAAACAAGCTCAATTACTGGAGAGGCATGCAAATCAATCTCGCTGGACGGGCGATGGTTATCAACACGTTCCTCCTCTCGTCTACTATCTATTTCCTTTCTTGCTGGAGACCGAATGAGCTAGGCCTGTCCAAACTGAATAGCACCTGCAGAAACTTTCTTTGGACGGGTGATCATAACAGAAGGGGGGTGCCTAAAATCAAATGGGCCATCTGCACCAGCCCTAGAGATAGCGGGGGGCTTGGCATCCTGGACATCGGGTGCATGGCTAACAAACTGGCAGCCAAATGGATGATTAAAGCTTGGTGCAATAAGGAGGCCTCGTGGGCCAAGCTGATCTTCAGAAACAAAAATGAGTTGGCCCTCACGGGGTTCCCGAACTGGAAGAACCTTGACATCATGACCCTACTTTTCTCCCCGATTCCTGTCTTCCCGAAAGGCTCCACTCTCGTCTGCTCTCTTTGGAAGGGCTGGAATAAAGTCAAAAGCTTCACAAGAATCAGTGAGGACTGGAAGTGGGCGGCCGGAATCAGACAAAACGACTCTATCTGGTTTCCGATACATGGCATCCGGAGTGTGGAGTCGTGGAACATTCAAAATGCCAAGAAGTTATGGAACAAAGGATTCAAAAAATGGAAACACCTCTGGAAACATGACACCAACAGCTGGATCAACTACGAGGATATCGACCCTCGCATAAACATCTCCTACGAAGAATGGAACACCTTGCAAAGCAGATGCCTCGCTTGGGATCGTCACAAAACTCGCCTTCTCATGGGACAAGTTGCTCCGAACGCGCGTGGTCTCAAATGGCACAATGGGAATAGCCTACTCAAAATCCCGGACATCAAAGAAACGACCGACCTCCAGATCAGCCTCAACAAGAAGTGGCGCCTGTCCTGGACGCGGCTTCGGTGGGACATGAAATTCATGGGTATCTGGCACCCACTTATAGAGATTAAGAAGTCGGTCCTCTTATGGCAAATTCTTCATCGAGGAATTTGGACTAACCATAAGGCAAGCAAAATTTGTGGGATCCCTCCGTGGTGCAAACGCTGCCACCGTGCAATCGAAGATATCCCACACATCTTCCTTACTTGCCCCAACTCCTACAGAATCTGGCAGATGGTTGGACTGAAAATCAGAGTTCAGAAACAGCTTAACTGGAAACAAGTCCTTTTGGGTGAAGCGATTGGATGCTCTGCGGCTCTCTGGAACGCGATCAGAGGGGAAGTCCTGTGGAAAATTTGGCGGGAGCGGTGTGCTCTCAACTTCGGCGACCCCCCCGGGGAGTGGTCGATTGAAAAATCTCTATTCCTCCTTGGCAAAAGGATTGTCAACAGTAAGAAATCCCCCCCCTTCAGGCACCACCAAGTCCTCCTTTTGATCAACAACAAGCTCAAACCCAAGTGGGTCCCGCATGAGGGCGACGAGAGGGTGATCAACCTTCTTTGTACTGCAACCTAGGAATCAACCAAGCTTCCCCTGCTTTGTGGGATTTGGGGGGTCCCGTGGGCACTAGTCCCCTTCTATTGTACCTTTGTTTCTTAATTTAATTCAAGTCCGGGAGAGTAGGCTATTGCCGAACTTCCTTTATATTAAAAAATCAAGAGAAAGAGGTGGAGGAAGCACACAATGAGCATGTGCAATTGAAGCCTTAGCTATGGCGACTTGAGATAAGTGCAACTTTGTGAGCTAGAGATAGAACTGAGAGAACGATTCGAGGCTGGAGCAGAGAATCATCTCGCTGGAGCAAAGAATCATCTCGCTGGAGCAAAGAATCACCTCACCTTTCAGCACTAAGAGCAAGCATCTCTGAGAGTCTACGCAAACAAGGAGTGGCAAAAGAAGGCTTATCTGGTTTGGCGCTTACAAGCTCTGGCCATGATAGGCAGGATTTCACATGATATCACATGTTTCATTACTTTCACCCAACAAATTCCCCGTGTGGCCTACATTAAAATGAACAATCTTTAATCTCTCAATTCTGACTTCCATCACATTAATATTTGTCTGTTGCCATCAATAGCTGGCAAACTCTCTAGATTTGGGTGAGTGATACTGATAGCTGATATGACCAAGTGGCACAGTGTCCAGATTTGGACTATTCCAAATATAGCATTTTTGATTTGAAACTGCTATGTGGACCATTCACCGTAGTGCACTATTACATTTCACATTGTCTTTTGAAAATTTTGCCATGCGTTTGCAAGTGCATCCTTATTACATATCTCTCTATTTACAAAAAGAAGGCTCACACAGTAATTATTTCCTCTAATAAAAATAGAGGACACGATTCCATGTTAGCTATCCCTTAAATAAAGCACAAGTACTTTTATTGAGATGACACCTTGTGAGCATCGGGCTCATCTAAGCCCCCTCCTCTCACCTCGGCTTCTCTTAGTGTTGTACAAGTGCAGGGCTAATCTAAGCCCCCTCCCCCCCCTCCCCCAATTTTAAGTTTGGTGTCCAGTTTTTCATTTCAAGCTTTGCAATTATTTCAAAGTGGTATTTTTGGAAAGCATCTTTGATAGTGTTTCTAAACAATTTACCCTCAAAGCTTTGTAATGACCAAAGGTGAAGGTAGCTCATTATCTATGGCTAACTTCTTACCCTCTTTCACCCCCTATTTTTATGCCTAAGGATGAACGCCTCAATGGAGAAAATTACAATCTATGGAAAGATGTCATGCACGCTTATCTCTACACAAATCTTCTTCATGAGGTAGTAGAAGGGTCAGACCCCGAACCTAATAGGGATACCAACTTAGACAATTGGCATGTGTGGAATGTCAAGGACAAAAGAGCTTTAGGTCAGCTATTACTTGCCTGCAATGAATTGACAAAAGGCATATCACAGCCTGCAAGACATCCAAGGATGCTTGGGATAGGTTAGTCGCTTTGTATGAAGACAAAACCCCTTCGAAAATATATGCATTAGAGTCCAAGTTTCATACTTTGACAATTAGGCCACACGACACAATTACCAAGGTCATGGCCCAATTTGAGGACTACTAGCATAAATTAGCACTATGTGGTAGGTAGATCTCTAGTGAAGACATGGCCATTAGACTTGTTAACAAGTTACCTAAGTCATATGAGACATTTGTCACAACTTTGTATAATCGTAGTCAAGTCTTATCTTGGGAAGAGGTTCGTCGACTATTTCTCCTTCACGACTCGCGAGCCAAATCCACTTGCTCCCAGGAATCTGCCATGAAGGCCAAAGGCCCATTCAATAAGGGAAAAACCACAAGTCATTAGGCCAGCAATGGATCTAAGCAAGGATCGAAGAAGTTCACCTGTAATTTTTTTGGAAAATCAGGACACTTGGAAAAGTTTTGCTATAAAAAGAAACAATCATCAAAGGCTTCTACGTCTAGGAAAGCATCCAAAGGATCCCAACATAGATCCCACTATTCTAGTGAGGAACTTTTCATCTCCTCAAAAGCCACTGCACTAGTGACTTCTAGCTCCCCGCATGAGTGGATCTTTGATATTAGAGCTACATCCCAAATGTGCAAAGACAAGGAATCCTTTGAAGAACTCGAAGAGCACACGGGAGAAGTCTATCTTGGCAACAACAAAAGTTTACCCATCGAAGGAAAAGGGAAAGTTCAAATTACAAACCATCAGGGGGAATGCAAGTCTTTATCCAATGTTCTTTTTGTTCCAAATTTATGTATGAATCTACTACCCTTCAAGGCCATTACAAATCAGGACAAACAAGTATGGTTTGATAACACCTCAGATAAGGTAGTTAATCCCCATACAAAGGATGTCATTGCTCAAGGTATTGAAGAAAAGGGCCTCTAGAAACTATCTTGCTTTGTATCCAAAGAATCATCCTCAAGTTTGTGGCACCAAAGGTTTGGCCACATTTCTTACTTATCAAAAATCTCTTCATCCTAACTTGTGAAGGGATTGCCCAAGATAGGGCAACGTACTAATGTCTGCCAAGCTTGCACCCAAGGCAAGCAATATAGGGCCCCAGTTCCCAAGCAAGCTTCAACACGAGCGAAGAACCCTCTAGCCCTTATCCACATGTACTTATTTGGACCAATGAACACCGCATCCCTGAGTGGATCCCTCTACTTTTATCTTCTAGTATATGACCACTCTCACTATATTTGGGTGTACTTTTTGAAGTCAAAGGTAGACACATTCTCTAAGTTTCAAACTTGGATCAAGGAAGTTGAGAATGAGGTTTCAACTAAAGTTAAAACCATCAGAATAGATAGAGGTGGTGATTTTATCAATCATGACTTTGATAACTTTCTCAACCACAAAGGGATCAAAAGACAAGTCACTCAGCCTCATACTCCATCCCAGAATGGAGTAGCTGAAAGAAAGATACACACTGTGATGGAAATGACACGAACAATGCTTCATCACAAGGATCTACCCTACAAATTAGGGATAGAAGCCATGCATACTACTGTTCACATTCTTAATCGAGGATTTACAAGTGCATTACACAACAAAACACCCTTCGAAGCATACTATAGAAGAAAACCAAATGTGAATTACTTTCGAGTCTTAGGTAGTGAAGCTTTTGTCCATGTACCAAAAGAAGATAGAAACAAGCTACAATCCAAGTCCAAGAAACACATATTCATAGGGTACAGTGACCAATCAAAGGTATACCATCTATATGATATGGAAAACCACTCCATCACCATTTCGAAGGATGTGATCTTCAATGAAGCTTCCTCATACTCAAGAAAAGAATCAAGTACAAGACTTAGTCCACCTATCTACACTTCAGAGGGGGACTCAGTATTTCCAAACTCCAAATCAGAAGCAAGTACTTCAAGTCATCCAAGAAGATCGCAAAGACTTATTGACAAGAGACAGCGGGAACAAAGTCATTATGTCCATTACACCTTAATGCATCAGATTCAAAAAATCCCAAAACCATCTAATTACAAAGAAGCTCAAGGAAAACCTAAGTGGGAAGAAGCTATGCAAGTAGAAATGGATGCAATTGAGAAGAACAAAACTTGGACTCTTGTACCTAAGCCCATAGATCATCAAGTCATAGGAGTTAAGTGGCTTTATAAAGTTAAGTACAAGTCAGATGGCACATTAGACAGGTACAAAGCAAGATTGGCAGCTAAGGGATACAAGCAACAACATGGCATTGACTATGAAAAAACCTTTGCTCCTACTACAAGATTCATAACCATAAGAATCATTTTAGCACTAAGTGCTCACTTTAAGTGGCCCATTTACCAGTTGGACGTCAAAAGTGCATTCCTCAATGGAGATCTTTAAGAAGAAGTATATGTTGAACAACTTGAAGGCTTCAAGATCAAAGGCAAAGAAGATCAAGTCTACATGCTTCACAAGGCACTTTACTGACTCAAGCAAGCTCCAAGGGCTTTGTATGAAAAGATTCACAGGTTCTTTGAAGACAAGGAATTTCACAGAAGCAATGGTGATGCTAATCTCTATATCTATCAAAAAGAGTCTTTAGTAGCCATCATCATTCTCTATGTAGATGACTTGATCTTAACAGGCTCAGACAAAGAACACATCCAGTTTATCATCACACAACTTCATCTTGAGTACTCTATGACATATCTTGGATTATTACACTACTTCTTGGGTATGGAAGTTTGACAAACAAAAGAAGGTATATTCCTATCATAGAAGAAGTATTGCTCTCATCTACTTTCCAAATATAACATGGACTAGTGTCACTGAGTTTCTACACCACTTGATCCAAACATCAAGCTTACACTAGAGGATTCATCATCACTTGTGGATGTACATACCTATCGATAGCTTGTTGGCTCATTACTCTATCTTGCCAACACTAGACCAGATATTGCTTATGTAGTTGGTATACTCAGTCAGTTTGCACATCAGCCTCATCAGACTCATTGGGATGTTTCTCAGAGACTACTTTGTTACCTTGCCCTCACCCGACATCATGGTCTTTGGTATAGTGGGGGCATTGAACTCATCAGATATTCAGATTTTGATTGGGCTGGTGATCCTGATTCTTGACGGTCTACTTCTGGGTATATATTCTTGCTTGGCACAAGACCTATCTCTTGGGCAAGTAAGTAGTCAAATACATTCCTTCATCTGTGTATATCACCTGCATACCTAGGAAATATGTGAGCTCACCTAGGTCACTGATTTTGAACTCCTCTTGCATGTGTCTCTTGATCCTTTGAATGCCATTTAGATCATCACCTGTCACAATAATATCATCTACATATACACATAGATAGATAACCTCATTGTGATCCCTTTTGATGAATAGAGAAGGATCTGAGCTGCTAGCTTTGAACCCTTGATCTTGAAGATATGTAACCAACCTGTAATTCCAAGCTCTAGGAGCTTGTTTCAATCCATACAATGCTTTCTTAAGTCTGCAAACATAAGATGGATTATTAGGGTTTTCAAAACCTGGTGGTTGTGACATGTATACCTCTTCACTTATCGAACCATTTAAGAATGCATTTTTCACATCAAGTTGGAGGAGTCTCCAATTCCTTGCAGCAGCTACACTTATCAATGTCCTTATTGTAGTCATCTTTGCAACTGGTGAGAATGTTTCCTCATAGTTTATACCATGAGTTTGTGAGCATCCTTTGGCAACTAATCTTGCCTTTTACCTGTAGACTGATCCATCTAAATTTCTTTTAACTTTATATACCCATCTGCAACCAATTACCTTTTGATTTGGCGACATTGGAACCAAATCCCAAGTGTCCATCTCCTTCAATGCATCTATCTCTTCATTTATGGCCTTTTCCCAATTAGGATTTCCCTTTGCCTCTTCATACGTTGAGGGTTCCTCTGAAATAGAGTCTTTTGCCAAGTAGATTGAATGCTTCGTAACAAATGTGAAATCATATCCATACCTTTCTGGTTGCTTCTTCTCTATTGTTGATCTTCTAGGTGCTTGTTTTGAACATTCTCCAACCTCTTGCATCTTTGTTTTGCCTCTTGACTTCCATAGCTTGTAATCCTTTTCTCTTTCATCTTGGTCATCGTCTGTATCACTTCTTGGATCCTGGACCTATGTATCATGCTTCCTTCCTAATTGATGAGAGTCAGAATCAAGATCATATGGTAGTGTTACCTTTTGTTTGTCTTCATCATACCAAGACCTGTGTTCTTCAAACACAACATCTCTACTTGTAGTGAATTGCTTGGTTGAAGGATTGAAGAACGTCTAACCCATCTGAGTTGAATCATATCCAATAAACACTACCTTTGTTGCCCTTTCATCTAGCTTACCTCTTATTTGTGATGGTACATGAACATAAGCTAAACAACCAAAAACCTTGCAATGTCCAAAACTAGGTTTTCTTCCATGCCATGCTTCATAAGGAGGCATACCTTGAAGTGATTTGGATGGTAGTCGATTGACAAGGTACACAGCAGTTGAAATAGCTTCTGCCCATAGATAATGTGGCAACTTCTCTTCAAGCATTGTTCGGGCTGATCCAACCAATGTCTTGTTCCTCCTTTCTGCAATTCCATTTAGTTGAGGAGAGTACCTGGTAGTCACTTCCCTTTTGATACCTTTGTCCTACAAGAACTCATCAAACTCTTTGGAGAAGTATTCTCCCCCTCCATTAAATCTGAGCTTCTTTAGTGATCTACTTATATGATTCTCCACATGTGCAAGATACTTCTTGAAGCAATCAAATACTTCATTCTTACTCTTGATAAAGTATAGAACAGTCCATCTACTATGGTTGTCAATAAATGAGACATAATACCTTGATCTTGCCAATGAAGGTTCTTGACTTGGTCCCCATACATCTGTGTGTACAAAATCCAATAAGTTGTTGTGGATGTAGCCTTTGTGGTTGAATGGTTGTCTTTGTGCCTTCCCAATCTAACATGCATCACACCTGTTGATCATGTGTTGCTTTGATATGTTCGGCAGTCCTAGAACACTTTGATCCCTGCATATATCCTTCAAGGTTCTTTCATTCACATGAGCAAGTCTCTTATGCCACACTTCAAGCTCACTTAGGGTTTGAGACCCAAAGTTGAATAGAGTGCTATGTTCCTGGTTTCTCCTACTTCAAAAGTAAAGAGCCAACCATGCTTCTCACCTCGGGCTATCTTCTTGAAGCCTTCACATGGATCTTCCACAAAAGGTCCATGTTGGGTGAACCTTACTTGCAAGCCTTTTTCAACTATTTGGCCTACACTTATTAGGTTTTTAGTGATAGTGGGTACATAGAGAACCTTACTGAGAATGTTTGTCCTTCCATTGGAAGCTTTGACATTACCAATCTTCTCCACATTGTGTTTTGTGTCATCCCCTGTTTGCACTTCATGTATATGCTTTGGACTTTCCAAGTCAAATAGAAGAGCAATGTTGCCTGCAACATGATTCGAACATCCTGAATCTATGTAGAACAAATGATCATCTTCTTTACCTTCTTTGTGGCTTAGATTCATGAGAAGTAATGAGCCTTCATGTGGTTGATCTTCTGAATAATTGTTGTAGTCTCTTCTGTTATAGCTTCTATTGTTATTGTTGAAGTTGTGTCCACCTCTGCCTCTATTGCTACCATATCCACCTCTTGCACTTCCTTTCTAGGTCTTCCCATTGAACCAGCAATTCTGAGTGGTGTGGTTGGTCTTCTCGCATATGGCACAAGGTTGAAAATTTTGACCTTTGGCTTTGGCTTGCTTTGGTCCTTTCTTCTTCCCTTTCCACTTGCTCTTGCTTGCAAAGTTGGCTTGCGAAGTCTCTTCTTCATCTTCTTCCTTCTTCTTGCCTTTTTGCTTCTTATCCTTCTTATCTGCATATAGAGCACTAGTTGAATTACCATGATAAGAGTTACCTTCCTTTATGCTATTGTTGGATTCTTGATTGAAGAGTTGTCCAAGAAAGATGTTGAAGTCTGGAGTCTGCACATCCATGATGAGATCATAAGCCGCCGTGAAGGATTGCCATTGCTTATCACTTCGAATGCCGTTGAGAATTTTCCTCATGATGACCTCTTCTTCAATCAGCTCTCCAATGGATGCTAATTGATCAGCAACCTCCTTGACCTTGGTAACAAACTCTGTGATGGTTTGTTTAGGTGTCTTCTTCATTTGGTTGAACTCGTTCCAAAGATGATTCTTTCTTGCTTTGGTACTAGCAGAAAAGAAAGTCTCAAGGGCATCCCAAGTCTCTTGAGATGTCTTGCATCCTCTAATATGTGGTAATAGAAAGTCAGAGATAGATTTTAGTATGTACAACCTTGCTTAAGCATCCCTTGCGCACCAAAGTGTGATCTTATCTGTCTCCTCTTGTGTAGGTCCTCCTTTGGATCTTGGAATAGACATAACTTCATCACCTGCTACAATTCCATAAAGATTTCTACCTTGAAAATAGGCCTCCATTCTGATCAAGCTTCTCGATCATTGAGGGAAATCCGTCACCCATCTTGATCTAGCTCTGATACCACTAAAAGAACTTGGAGAAGCTTGTCGAAGGTAGAAAAATGCGTTTCGAAGCGACGAAGTTTGGTCAAGCCAACCGGCACAAGACCAGCCCTTGAGCTTATGGAGACTCAAATATACCTTATAGGCATGCAATAAGTGCAAAGAAACACACTATGTACTTTGGAGCATCAAGGAGAATGAGCCGATACAAAACAAATAGGTTCGCGGGTCGACTAGCTCAAAAAACTTACTATCTTTGGAAGAGACAATGAACTTCAAATGCCCATAGCGACCAGCGTGATTACAATTAGAACAAATCCTTTTATGGGAGTGATACACATAGGGTTGAGTATATGGAATGCACAAAATTATAAGGAATAAGAAAAATATGCTATAGGAATGAATGCGACATTCACCGGTGGTACTGCGTACTTTCAGGAATATGTAGAGATTGACACCGAGATAGAAAATCTACGATTTCTACAAATCTGCTGAACCAAATGATTTGAAAATTTACAGGCATAAACTATACACTTATACGTTTCCAATGCGTTATCTTGCACTCAATTTCGAGCTCTGGGGAGAGAGCAGCAACCTTTGCAAGCTTACTGTTGGCGAAGAAGATGATGCAGAAAATAGAAGGAGCAAGACAATGATGGTCACAAGTGTATGTATATTGCTTCCATGTAATGCACAAGTAATTCAAAGTCTTTATATAGACTCTACTAGTGTTCCACGGCTTTTACAAGTTGAATTTGAATGCAAATGAAGGTGGGAATGGTTGTTGGAGGGAATCAATTCACTTTCCTACAATCTAGGAAAAGTGAAGATCTTGATTGATCTACTTTTAGGTGATTTGATTTGCTTGATTGAATGCAACTTCAACCACTACAAATTCGTGGGATTTGGGCTCTATCTTTCTACCTTTATATGTTTAAAGCTCAAGGCTTTTACAACAGTAAATGAGCCATCAAAAATCTCTCAAAAAAATACAACAAATGAGCATATGAAAAAGAACTCTCCAACGGATATTCCTTCAACGCGATAGCCTTTGATGTAGATCAAATCCACCTCAATCATAGTGTAACCTTGATGTTCCAACAAGATTCATCTCTCTAGCTTGTGGTGGTCCTAACAGTTAGTATTTTACAACAGTAGTGGCTATCCCATGACATACAAACTATAGAAAATGTATAAGTTAGGTAGTAGAGTCAATGCGTACAACTCAAAGTTAAATAGCTCAAACAAATTGTCCACATTTAAAGAGAGATATGAATCGTCCGTACAATTTCCATAGTCTCTCAAAGAGTATGCACAGACTGATCTTGAGACTTGATCTTCCGTTACTTGACTATGTTATCTATCCAAAGAAATAAATATTACATAAAATGGATGAATAGTGAAGAAGAACTAAGGCTAAGAACTCTAGAGTAGACAACTACAATACTATGTACACACATAGATATGCCAACTCAAAAATAACAAAATAGAAAGAAAGGGTCTAACTTAAGCAATATTCTTGCTGCCTTCCACCCAAGCTTGTAGTGCAAACTCTAAACAAACACTTTTCTTATCTTTTCTTCTCCTAAGTTAGAGAGATGAGTCGAGAGATTTGGGGAAATTGTTTTGATGGATACAAGTTGGTTAGACCACAAGAAGAACCCCTCCATTTTCATGTGTCGAAGTGGAAAATTCATGAATATTTAATTTTGGATAGGTTGAAGGGCTAGTTAACTCATGTTATCAGTATTTTCACATAATAGACATCAACTTGACTATGATATCTATCCAAAGACATAAATATTAAATAAAATGGATGAATGGTGAAGAACAACTAATGCCAAGAACTCTAGAGTAGACAGTTGCAATAGTTTGTACACATATAGGTATGCCTACTCAAAACTAACAAAATAGAAAGGAAGGGTCTAGCTTAAGCAATATGCTTGCTGGCTTCCACCCAAGCATGTAGTGCAAACTCTAAATGACCACGTTTCTTATCTTTTCTTCTCCTAAGTTGGAGAGATGGGTTGCAAGATTTGGGGGAATTTCTAATGGATACAAGTTGGTTAGATCATAAGAAAAACCTCTGCATTTTCATGTGTCGTAGTTGAAAATTCATGAATATTGAATTTTGGATAGGTTAAAGGGCTAGCTAACTCATGTTATCAGTATTTTCACATAATAGACATCAAAAAATCTTAAAAGCGAGAAGCAAATGAACCAAGAAAACCGAGAATGGCATTAAGCATCCTAAACCTCTATCTTCCAAAAATTAATATTCCTTTACGTTACGGGTGAGTTTCACTTATATTGTAACTTCGCACCCATTTATTTTGAGAAAGGTGTATTCCTACTCTAAGAAAGAGTCAAAACTACTAGTGAGATGCGACAACTAATCTAGATCGTATTTTTCTTACAATTGAGATTGCGTTTTTTTTTAATATATTCAAGTAAAAATAACATCTAGGTATGCTAGAGTTTCACATACCTTCTTCTAGCATGCTTTTTCTTATGTATGTTTTTCTTTTGTATTCATTATCTTGGTGGATTCCACTTGCTTGGTTTGGACTGTGATGTGAATATCAATGAGCCATGTATTATAACATTATTTGAGAAAGATTAATGTCAATCTTACACCACGTTTTCGAGAAAGGTTAGCGTAGCTGAGTGGTTAGTTCTAATGGATGAGAAGAAGGAGGTCTTGAGCACAATCACCACGATTGGATGGGGAGAATGACTTGCTAAACACTATCTAGAGCCTTTTAGTAGCCGCTTCAACTCAGCCTCAATTGAGTTAACTCAAGTACACTAACACAAGGCAAACATAGCTCGAGTAAGCCAAGACACCTAACTGTGTGTAGATTCTAGTGGATTGCAAACGTATTTGATTGTGGTCTAGTTGTGGTTACATATGCATTAATGGAGACTATGCATGCATATATGAGCTCTAGTTAACTATAGTGGTCACCCTTAGTAAGGAGAGCTATATAATAACCGTTTCAGTGAAGTCTTCATTGCGATTTCTCGTGTAGTGGGAGGTTCAATAAAAATATCATGCCATTCTCAATTTTGTATTCCTATAATCCATGACAAGGGCGCGATTTGAAGCGTGCACATATATTAGTTAGATCCTACTACTCCTTTTCTAGCGGTGATTATAGCTTTGTTTCTCCTCTTGATAATAATCTCTTGCATAGTGGCGTTCCTTGGAACAGAAAAAAAAACATTCATATGTTTAGATTCCTATTAACCCCTCTTCTCCATCTCTTCCTCTTGCTTTGCATCTCTTTCTTGCTGGAAAATTCCATCTTTTTATGCTTTATGACTTTTGTTTTATAAGGATGTTCCATTCCTTCCTTTTCCCAGCTTTCAAGTTCTTTCTCTGACATACATACAGAAGATGTAATCAATTTCTATTATGTTTCCCGCTATTCAGTTCATCTCCTTGTCAAAAAGAGAGAAATCAATTGCTTGATGGAAGACGATCCAAATAATGCAAATGGTTTCCTATTTTCATCATCTCTCGATCAATTTGGAATGTATGCAACGACATCATGACTATGAATTTCATATCCAAATGATCCTATAGGATCAGCAAGTAAGTATATAGATACTTATTGTCTTAAATTGGGTCCGTTCTAAACTTACTCAACTCATTTATAAGCTAAAATACTCCATCTTTATGCATGTTAATCATAGTAATTCTAGGTGCTTCCAAATCTTTTGGGATGTATGACAACCTTGAATATCTCCAACGATGTTGTTCCTTATGTTTTGTGTTCAATCATGACTTTCTCACATGAGACACATACTTGTGGCATTATGTAGGGGATCCTGACCCTCAAAATGATAATATGAGAGATTGGCCAATGGTATGCACACCTTCTTTATGTTAGGAGTCACATACACACACACACACACAAGCACTCTCACACATGCACAAACATTCACGCACACATATATGCAAGCAAGGCTCATTCATGGACACAAAATCTCCCAAGAAACTTACACTTGAATAGAATAGAGACAAAAAAGAAAGAAAAAGAAATACAAATTAGGGTTTGGTTCACTTTTATAGCCAAGTTTTAGAAAGTGATGATATTGAGAATATATTGTCCACTCTAGTTAAAAACATTTCCTAAAGGCTCATTTGGTGTTCGATTTAAATGCAAAATACAACATTGTGTAATGTTCTGTAACTTCAATGCAAGCCCTCTTTTGTGCTCTCAACAATAGTTGTGTATGTCCATCAACATACACAGAGAGATTATACAAGCCATTCACCTCCCAGCCACACTCGAGCCTCATTTGTTCTAATATGAGAATCTCTTGATTGTCCCTCAATCTTCTAACTTTTAAACTTTCCCATGTGGTAATACACCATAGTCTACCATATGGCTCCTAGGCCCATGATGTGACATTTCCTTCCCCGTGAGAGCATTTTTGTCCTTGAAAATGTAAATGAAATGTCTGTAGTGGTAGAAGAAAGTGCTTGGACTCCCCTGAACACCATGTACTCTATGTACATGGTCATCTTTGTGTATTGTTTCCCCATATGCTTCCCTTAAGAAGTCTCATATAAGATCATCTCAAAGGTGGGAAACCGTCTGAGTAGTGCTTACTATCTCCCATATACTCTCTACTTCCAAACTCTCACTCCCATGACAAGTGACATCATAAAAATGACCCAAATCCATATGATGTTATTTTCTTGGAGCAATAGTATGTAAAGCAACTGTAAAAGTGTCAAGCTTGTAGGCTTGACATACCATATTGGAGATAATAAACCATAGAATCCTCTGAAATATAGAACAAAGTCTCATAATAATTGACTCCAAACCCATCTAGAACCACATGATAGATTGCCCCCATACCACTTTGTTTGTGCAATTAAGCCCAAGCCTACATACTTGATGAATACACTTAAGCTCGTTGTATTAGAACATCACCTTGTGAAGCATCATGTGTACAATCTCTTGTAACTTTCAGTTTAATTACTCATAGTAAAAGTAATTTAGAACCACAAGGAGTTAGAAAGCATCTATCTTGTATGCATTTGGTAGATGAAGTCAAGAGAGAATCAATCCTATACTTTAGGATAACTTTTAGGTGGAGATCTGAATTCAAATTCAAATGGTTAGCTCCAACACAAGCTATAAAAGTTAAAGAAGAACATCCCCTGTGTATCTCGAGGCTCTAAGATCATTTCCATGTACCTTCATTGTGAATTGGAGCTCATACCATAGCTCTCTCATCCAACACTCATTGGGTAATGTCTTATTGCCAATGATCTTGTAATTTTACATGAGTTAATCAATAAATGTTCATTACTTCCTACTTTCATATCTCTATCACACTCCATCAAAATAGTGACATTGTCTGAGCTCGCTCTCACTATGTAGTGCATAATTTTGCATGATTCAAATCATGACATATTCAGCATAGTATCTATTTTGATCCTACAAAGTTTCATTGAAGTTGGTTCTTGCAATCATTAGATATCAATCGAGTAATGCTCACTAGTCTATGGCTATGTAAGCCTGTAAAAGTGGGGAGTAATGCTCTACTTGCAAAACCTAATACTCTAAATATAGTTCATCATTTTAGACGATTCCACTCATCAATGGTATCTTGTTAAGATAATTAAAGAGCCCTAAAAGGAATTTCACTAATTGCTGTTGTATATAGAGAATTAAGTGAAACATTGGGTAGGTGTCTCAACCAAAATAGTAAGTTTTATGCATTGGATCATATGCCAACCTATCTGTTTTGATCGTATCATTTGTGCATCATCTTCTAAGCAACATATATGATCATTTATGCTTATTAGCTAGCTAAGGAGGCCTACAACACTCTTCAACCATTACTTATAGTAAGTGTGATGCATGTTTTAGCTACACCATTTCATCTCTTGTGATTATCCACCATCTCCTCCAACAGTGGTATTAGAGCAAGCACAATCAAGATGGGAGATGGTTTTCCATCATTCATTGAAAAATTGGATCCGAACAACTACGCAGCATGGTCCCTAAGGATGCAAGAATACCTTTGAGGGAGAAGCCTATATGGATACGTCTCAGGAGATGAAGACATTCCAATCTTCAGGAGCAAGAATCAACCAACAAGGGAAGAGCAAGAGAAGCTAACCACATGGTGTGCAAACGATGCTCTTGCAAGGTCATACTTACTAAACTCAATCTCTAATTTCTTGTTACCTCATGTTAGAAGAGACTTGAAAAGTGCTTTCATCATATTTCTCCTCCAACACAAGAGCTAGGAAGAATAAGTTGTGGATGGAATTCACAACTCTCAAGAAGCAATCAAAGCAACAAGAGGCCGACTATGTAACCAAAATGAAAGATGTTGTAGACCAACTTGCAAGCATTGAAGAAGAGGTAGAGGAAGAGCACATAGTGAGGCAGATCATCAATGGGATTAACGCTGATGAAAAGTGGGAATACTTCACAATTGCAATGGATCTCTACATGGATATGTAGATACCTGATCTCAACACCTTGATGGGACAACTCTTCACCCATGAAGCAAAGCTCAACAGAAATGGTGACAACTCAAGAGGTAACCAATCTCCTGCTGTTTATAGAGATAAGAGTAAAGAGAAGGATAAAGGTAAAAGTAAAAAAACAAGATGAAGAGGCTAGTATCTCTCAAGCCAATTATGCAAGTAGAGGAAGAGGTACTAGAGGTAGGGGCAAAGGAGGTAAGCAAGGTAGGGGGAGAACCTATAATAGTTCACCATGCAACATGTGTGGTCTCAACAACCACACTATTAAAGAACACTACAAAAATACAAGGAATCAAAGGGGAAGAGGCTTCCATAGAGGAAGCTATGGACAAACTAGAGGCAGGTAAAACAATGGCGAGGCAATTAGAACCACAACTACAATCAAAGCTACAACAACAACAACTATCAAGGAGGCTTTAGAGGAAGAAGGGACTTTAATAACTACATTGAAGATCAAGATGATTTGCTACTCATTATGAACATGACATCCAAGCAAGGTAAAGAAGACAAGCATCTGTTTTACATTGTCTCATGTTGTTCGAATCATGCAGAAGGGAATGTAGCACTCTTATCCGATCTTGAAGAACCAAAGGGAAAGCATGAGGTACAAACAGGTGATGACACCAAGCATTCTGTTAAAGAAAATTGGAAATGTTAAGACATCAGATGGTAGTATGAACCTCTTGAGCAAAGTCTTGTATGTGCCTACCATAACCAAAAATTTAATTAGTGTTGGGCCGATTGTAGAGAAATGTCTACAAGTTAGGTTCACAAAACATGGAGCATATGTGGAAGACCCCCAACAAGGATTCAAAGGAATAGCCAAAGGTGAGAAGTCATGTAGACTGTTTACTTTTCAAATTGAAGACACAAGGAACATAGCACTATTTAGTTATAGAGAGCAAACCCTATGTGAGTTGGAAATATGGTACAAGAGGCTAGGACACATAGGAGAGAGAAATCTCAAGAAAATTTGCAGGGATCAAAGTGTGCTTGGGATTCCTATTGTGACAAAGTAGCATATGATCTACAAATGTGGAGCTTGCCAATTTGGCAAAGCTCATAGGCAACCATTCAATAGGAAACGATACATCCATGAAGATTATTTGGAGCTTGTACACATTAATGTGTGAGGTCCTAGCAAAGATCCATCCATCTCAGGTTCAAGGTACTATGTCTCTTTTATTGATGATTACAGTAGGTGGACAATTCCCTATTTTATGAAGCATAAGGATGAGGTGTTTACATGTTTCAAGAAATACTTCGCATAAGTGGAAAATCAAACAGGAAAAAGCTTGAAGAGAATCAGGTTTGATGGAGGTGGTAAGTACTTCTCACATGAGTTTGATCTATTCCTATAGGACAAAGGCATAAAGAGGGAAGTAACAACTAGGTATACTCCTGAATTGAATGGAGTGGCAGAGACAACGAACATGTTAGTTGTTGAGGTGGCTAGGTCTATGTTAAATGAGAAAAAATTACCTAATTATTTATGGGTAGAGGATGTTTCTACAGCCACCTGTTTGGTTAACAGGCTTCCATCCAAATCATTGGATGGCATGAAACCATATGAAGCTTGGAATGGCAAGAGATCCTCATTGGATCATTGCAAGATATTTGCATGCATTGCCCATGCACACATTCCATCACATATCAGAGGGAAACTCGACCCTAAGGCTAAGAAGTGCATACTCATTGGGTATGATCAGAATCAAAAGAAATATAGACTTTACAATCCCACTAACAAGGCATTCATAGTTAGTAGGGATCTAGTACTTGATGAGAATAATTCTTAGTTTGAAGATGACTGCAGGAAAGTCAAATTACCATATGATTTGGAAAGGGATTTTCCAACCCTAACTGAAGAAGACCAACACCAAGGAGAGGACACCAACTCAAAAGATGAGGAGCATGTAGACTTCAAAGCTTGTAAGTCAAGAGGCAAGTGCAAATACAAGCAACTAGAGGATCTACATGAGTCTTCCAATCAAGATTTAAGAAGATCATAGAGAGAAAGTAAGAAGCCCATAAGGTATGGATATGATACATCCTTAGTTACAAAGCACTCTATGTACATCACTAAAAATTCAATGGTAGAGGAGCCTTCTTCATTTGAAGAGGCTAAGAAGAAGAAAGAGTGGAGAGAAGCCATGCAGGAGGAAGTGGAAGCGTTGTAGGAAAACCAAACTAGGAACCTAGTTCCCAAGAAACGAGATATGAAGGTAATTGGTTCAAGCAGGTCAAGGCTCAATTGATGAAGGAATTAAAAATTATAGATTTAGGGTTGTTAACCTATTTCCTTGACTTAGAACTTGTGTATACGGATTCATGTATATTCATCACACAAAGAAAGTACATAAATGATATGTTGATAAAGTTTAAGATGGAGAAGACTAAAGATGTAGGTATTCCCATTGAGATCATTCATAAGCTAAGTTCACATGAAGGTGAACTACTTGAAGATATTACTGGGTATCAACAACTTGTGGGTAGTCTTAATTATGCTACTTTGATAAGAGTGGATATTGCATATGTTGTGAGTACATTGAGGCAATTCATGCATGTACCAAGGAAGCCACACATGGGAGCTGCAAAGAGGGTGCTTAGGTACCTAAAGGGTACAATGAATGAGGGATTCATCTATCCCTTTGCTTCTGACATATAAAGTTATATTCTGATGCAAATTGAGCTGGATCCAATGATGATAGGAGGAGCACTTTAGGGTACCTAGATTTTGTAGGTTCAAAACTCATATCATGGTCATCCAAGAAGCAACCAACTATGGCCTTATCTTCCACAGAAGCAGAGTATAGAGGCTTGGCTAATGGAACTCAAGAAGCGATGTGGCTTAAACAATTCTATGCAGATTTGGAGATACATTCCTACACTCCAATCATATTTGGAGATAATACTAGCTCACTCCATTTGGCTACTACTCCTATGTACCATGCCAGGAGTAAGCACATTGAAGTGCATTATCATTATGTTAGAGAGAAATTGCTATGCAAAGACATTCAATTAGGATGTGTATCAACTCATTTGCAATGTGCAGATTTACTTACCAAAGCATTGGATGGAACAAAGATAAATAGGTTCAAAATAATGATTGAGCTGCAAGAGATCAAGGAACAATGAAGATCAAGCATGTTAGGCTTGAGGGGGAGATGTTGGTGAAATTCATCCCAAGCCTACATACTTGATGAATACACTTAAGCTTGTTCTATTAGAATATCACTTGTGAAGCATCATATGTACAATCTCTTGTAACTTTGAGTTTAATTATTCATAGTAAAAGTGTTGTAGACCCATGAGGAGTTAGAAAGCATCTATCTTGTATCCATCTGATAGCTGAAGTCAAGAGAGAATCAATCCTATACTTTAGGATAACTTTTAGGTGGATATTTGAATTCAAATTCAAATGCTTGGCTTCAACACAAGCTATAAAAGTTAAAGAAGAACTTCCCGCATGTATCTCAAGGCTTTGAGATCTCATTGTGAAGAGGAGCTCATACCATAGCCCTCTCATCCTACACTCATTGAGCAATTTCTTATTGCCAAGGATCTTGTAATTTTACTTGAGTTAGTCAATACATGTTCATTACTTCCTACTCTCATATCTCTATCACACTCCATTAGAACAATGACTTTGTTTGAGCTGGTTCTCACTGTGTAGTGCATCATTTTGCATGATTAAGCATACTCTCTATTTTTATGCTACAAAGTTTCACTAAAGTTGGATCTCTCAATCGTTAGATATCAATCGAGTAATGCTCACTGATCTGTGACTGTGTAAGCCCACAAAAGTCGTGAGTCTTGCTCTACTTGCGAAACATAATTCTCTGCATATAGTTCATCATTTTAGATGATTCCACTCATGAATGGTATCTTGTTAAGCTTATAATAGCCTCAAAAGGAATTTTAGTAATTGCTGTTGTACACAGAGAAATAAGTGAGACATTGAGCAGGTGTCTCAACCGAAATAGCAATTTTTATGCATTGGATCATATGCCAACCTATCTGTTTTGATCCTACCATTTGTGCATCATCTTCCAAGCAACATATATGATCATTTATGCTTATTAGCTTGCTAAGGAGGCCCACAACACTCTTCAGCCATTACTTATAGCAGGTGTGAAGTAGGTTTTAGCTACACCATCTCATCTCTTGTGATTATCCACCATCTCCTTCAACACACTCTACATCTTCCTAACCTCGAGTGTACTTACAAATAATAGTTTACTCTAAGCTACTTTGTGATCTATGAAAATCCATCATCTAAGTCATATATAAGAATTTCTTGGTAGTAAAATGTAATCTATACATTTCATCAGCCAAGATGTCTATGGTTTGTCATCCTTTACCATTCGATTAGGTTCTATTGGAAGAGCATGTATTGGCACTTGTGCAAAGTCTAAAATATTCTCTTTCTTTTAGTTTTCCATATGAATGCAAAAAGCATTTCCTTTGAGATACAAACAATCCCTGAGTACCCATCCTCCTAACTGATGTTTACACATCATGCTCATGTTGTAACAGCAATTGAGAGTTTGGTACCCCAACACATTAGACATACTTGAAACCCTAAAGAGAAGATTTATAACTCTACTCCCATTCTCACTAATGTCAATAACGAGATCATTGCATCTAGTCAACGAACATCACTACAAGTAAACATAAGTATTTCACTCTAAAGTTTCCATGTGGGACTTAATCTTGACACCATGATTGAATGATCTCCCTATTGTCTTTGATAGAAGAGTGCCACTCCTATCTAAACAACCCAAATGAGAAGGTGAAACTCTCTCTCTCTCTCTCTCTATCTCTCTCTATAATCTCCTCTAAGCAAACGAGCTCTAGTAGTGGAATCTACTCCACTTTCCCTTTCCCTTTTCCTTTGAAAGAGATTCTTTTGAATCCAATTGCCCTACTAATCTATACTTAACATCACGTTCATAAGCTCAACATGTTTTTCCTTCTAAAATAGTGGATAAAAAAACTCCCATGTGAAGGAAAATTACATTGAAAAGTAGAATAAATGAATTCCTTCTGAAATATAAACTAAGAGATGTCTTCTAAGCACCTCTTCTCTCCAGAGGAAAACATAGTCTATTCTTCTCCAAAGAAGAAATCATATTTTCCTTTCTTTTTCCCGTTCAAGGGAGAGCAGGTAAAGTAGCATCTCTAAGCTAGAGTGAGATCACTCCGAGATCTCTAAGCTAATTCCCTCTTTCTCCTTTCCTTAAAAGAGAAACTTATGAATTCACTTGCTCTGATACTAGTGTCGTGTAACTTCAATGCAAGCCCTTGTTTGTGCTTTCGACAATTGTTGCATATGCCCATCAACATACACACAAAGATTACATGTGCCGTTCACCTCCAAGCCATGCCCGAGCCTCACTTGTTCTAATATGGGTTGTAGGCCCATGATGTGATAACCCATGATGTTACATGTAAAATCTTATAGGCTTAGACAATCAACTCAACGTCGAGGACTTCCTATCTTGCACACTTATGGAGTTAATTACAAGGAATGGCTTTTGGGGATATATTTCTAAAGGTGGATTTCTATATACAAATGGCTAATTTAACGAATAATTTTGAATGTTTTGGGGATCTATTAAATAGTTGCAATACTTAAATGCATCCGCCATGCTTCTTGACTCTTCTTGTCTTCCGTCGTGGATGATCTTCATTTCACATTGCTTCAACACGTAAGAGGAATCTCGGAATTGAGTGCTTCTTTTTAAAACAATTTAGGTCATTTTATCCGCGCATGTATTCAAGGTTTTCCAACTTTGGATTCTTTCATCGCATTAAGGAACCTATGATATCCTCTATTTTTTATTTAGACATAGGCTACTCTATTTTCTTGTTCAAACATTGGGCGCCCTCATTCTTGTTGATCATGAAGATAAAGTCCTTGCTTTGTTTCTTCTTAGAGAACTTTCATATCGGTTGACTGATCTATCCACTCTCCCTACTCTTCAATCCCTACTAATATCAGAGAACAATTACACGTGTAGAAAGATGTTGATGTTGATGATGATGATGATGACGATTATTATTATTATTATTATTATTATTATTATTATTATTATTATCATTATCATTACTATTATTATTATAACGGCGTTGCTCTACATTATGATGGGGCTTTTCTAGACATGTGACGAATTCCCATTTTATTGGCGTGAGATTCAATATAGTTTAGCACATGGTCGGCGTCTTTTGGTCTGAATTGTGCTTGCTTGTATTAAATTGTTGTGCGTAAAAAATTACGCATTAAAGTAGAAGGAATAAAATTACGCATTAAAGTCTCAAGTGCGTATAAGGCTTTTCGATGAAGTGATCGCCTGTAAAAGAATAAGTGTGATACGAATGTCCCATCCGACCACCCGTTTTTGCTCTTCAACTTCATACCGTAATACCTGTAGAAATGCCAAGTACCGATAAGAACACCATACCCATGCTTTCTTTTTCGTGTATAGTACTTCAATATACTCTCTTCGTGCATGATTTTTAAATGATTTATTGAATACTATGTTTTGGCATCCCCGTTTCTTTGTTGTTGCCTAAGGCGTACATATCAGATGACCAAAACTGTAGTTTCTTTGTGTATGGGTCCATATGTCCGTATAAGTCAAGACCAAAAATCATTTGTTTATGTCGAGGAACAACCACTTGTACGATTAGTAGTACATAGATACATTTGTTTCCGAGGTATTTGTCTAGATTCATTGAAATGGTCTAGTTACAAACAGTGACAACACAATCGTTCATCTAGCTCACTAGCTAGCAAATAAACAGATTTAGAGAGTATTCGTCTTGTGAATCAACGATATATTGTATAATATGTCCACCACATGAGTATAACAGATGCTATAGAGGAACTCCACCGAAGAGATGCAAGCAAGAATTAGGCTATCACTGCATAATATCATTGTCGTATCAATATGTTACAAGTAGAGAACATGACTAATATGACTTGAAGCAACTAAAGTATGGGGTCTACAAAAGATGAAGAAAGAACCACCTTCAAAAGTATCTACCACATGTGGAGAATAACGCGTAAACCCCTAAAAGAATAGACCATAATAACATGATGTCGAATTCCAATGATGCTAGTTTCAATGGAAGAAGAATTCCATGATCGTCTAAAAATGTTTGACCACATAATAACATGATCGTCTAAATACCATGCCCTCCGTTTGACCACATAATGTGTGGCTTATCTGAAAATCTGATTCTACGTTGAATATATAATAGTATAATGTCGTATCGAGGACCTTCGAAAACCTAATTTGAACTCAAGATACTACTACAACTTCTCCAACAGATGAATTGTAAAATGTATGAATTCTTGTCAATGATCCATAGTCTCTAAATTGATAATAACAAATCAACTGTTCGATTGACCATATTTGAGATGAATGATGGAGCAAGTGAGACATTGTTTAGCCTACATTTGGGGTACTCAATCTATCGAGAGAGCATTACTTTTGACACTGAGAATGCGTTTGGAATGTCTAAAAGGGAGTTCCAACACTTGCATGACCTCTCCATCAAGGGTTGAGGTATTCTACATAACATATATAATGGTACATTCACCATACATGGACCTAGAACCAGAGAACCCAATACTCTCCATCTATACAATCGTTTGAGAGCTAGAAAACCTAACACTCTAAATCTAGACTATAGATTTATCTCTTGAAAGTCAAGAGACCCCAAATTTATGGTAAATAGAGAGCTAGAAGACTCAAGAGTCTTCAACTGTATGATTAATTTGGAGCTAGATGATGCAAGAGTTTCCAACTCTACTATAATATGTTTATTAACCCAAACCTAAAGAAGACATGTTCAAAGGTTCAAGTCAACTGCATTATCGTATAACAAAGAAAACCATCTTGAACCTTAGATTCCATGTCAATTTCTATATCTCATCATTGGCTCAGAGTTTGGAGAAACTAATGCTTCTATTGCGTCTGGAATGTGCCAAAACCCCAAGATTGATTGTCTATTTGTTGAATTCGGATACCGGGAGGTCTTGTTTCAAGTTGATAACATCATGATGATATCATCAAGTCACAATCGCCCTTGGAAACTGCCCTTGAAAACCTACATAAGGAGGGGTTGGCCACATTCATAATGAGTCATGCAGATACCAGTCTTGGGAGCTCAAGGAGTCGCGACCACCAAGTAAGTACTCTCCAAGTTCCAGTTCTTGTTCTTGTCTTGTTCCTTGTTCCAATCTTGTCTAGTCTTGTATCCAGGACATCTAGTCTTTTCCTCTTGTAATCTTGTAGTACGAGATCTTGTCAAGTTCTTTCTTGTATCTAGTTCATCTCCCACAAGGGAGTTCTTGTAATCTAGAGATCTTGTTCCATACTTACGATCCCGGGTTGTGGGATCTCCTGTATCATCTCTAGTCTAGTTTTCCATACGTATCGGTCCTAGTTGTGGGACGTATTGTATCAGTCACATATTCTTGTATTATTTTTCCTACGTGGGTGTTCTTGTAATCATAAGTGTATTTCTGAAATCCTGTCTACTATAGTTAGAGAGCATTATCTAGCGCTCCCCTGATATTTTTGCAAGACTATCTTCATCAAGCCCAAGAACCATGGAGATTATTTGAGAAGAATTTTTTTCTGCACTTAAAGTAATTCAACAACAAGTCCAAGAGATACGAGAGAACCAACAAAGGATTCAACAAAAAAGTATTCAAGTGTAATCATAGAGCTTCAAAGGCAAATCCAAGAGCTACAGATCATTGTAAGTCAATCTTTTTCAAGTACCCCCATGACAACTAACATGAAGAAAAGTCCAAAAGTGAGCATGCCTGAGAAATTTGATGGGACAAGATCAAAGTTTCGAGGATTTTTGCAACAAGTGAAGCTATTCATAAGGATGCAACCAATTAGGTACCCAGATGATGCTTCTCAAGTAGGACCCATAGGAACTCTGTTATGTGGTCCTACTCTTTCATGGTTTGCACCTATCATTGAGAAGGATATGGATATTTTGCATGATTTCAAGGCGTTTATTCAAGAATTCACATCCTCATTTGGAGATACCAATTGTTCACGTGTTGTCGAAACAAAGCTAAGGAAGCTACATCAAGGAAATAGGCCTGCATCTACCTATGCATCAGAATTCAGACAAATCATTTGTGACCTCACATGGCATGATGATTATTTTATCAACCAATTTCGATGGGGCTTACATGATGATGTTAAGGACCTCATCATGCCCAAGGTAAATACTTTGAACGAATTCATGAATCAAGCAATTGAGTGTGATAATAGGTTGTTCGAGAGAAAGCAAGAGAAAACTTTTAGTAGAGATCAAGAATACAAGTTTACTTCTATTCCACCACAACATATGCTCAAGGAAACTCAACCAAAACCCATGCAGTTGGATCACATCATGGTCAGATGACTTACAACAAAGGAAAGAAAATATCGAAAGGATAATGGATTATGATTTTATTGTGGAGAGCATGATCATATGGTATTCAAATGCCCTAAGAAGAAGTTACAAGTTGGGATTAGAACTTCCACAATCACCATCCCAGATCAGAAGGACCATCATCAGAGTCAAAAGAAGAATACAGTTCATCATGAGAATCATGCCCTTGATTCTGTACCTCGATATACTACAAACGGTTTCCAATTTCATCATGGATATCCATCATCATCGTGTTCTAGTACCACATACCAAGAGCTCTACAAAGACCAAGAGCTATGAAGATTGAAGTTCTAGAAGATCTCACAGTCACATAACTACTCCTCATGGATCTCGTCGCTTGAGGGGGAGGTGATGTCATGGACACAAAGGAAATCATCTTAAACCTTAGATTCTATGTGGCTCTCCATATCTCATGATTGGCTCATAATTTGGGGAAATTAATTCTTCCATTGCATCCAAAATTGCCAAAACCCTAAGATTGACTGTCTTCTTGATTGATTCTGACATCCGAAGATCATGTTTCGAATTGATGACATCATCAATGACATCATCAATTCGTAACCACCCTAGAACCACCCTTGGAAAACCTATATAAGGAGGGTTGGCCACATTCATAATCAGTCTTGCCAATACCAGTCTTGGGAGCTCAAGGAGTCGTGACCGCCAAGTAAGTACTCTCCAAGTTCCAGTTCTAGTTCTTGTCTTGTTCCTTGTTCTAGTCTTGTCTAGTCTAGTTCTTGGACATCCTGTCTTGTCCTCTTGCAATCTCCTAGTACGAGATCTTGTCAAGTTCTTTCTTGTATTCAGTTCATCTCCCAGAAAGGGAGTTCTTGTAATCTAGACATCTTGTCTCGTACTTAGGATCCCGGGTTCTGGGATGTCCTGTATCATCTTAGTCTAGTTTTCCATACCTATCAGTCCCGGGTTGTGGGACGTATTGTATCGGTTACGTATACTTGTATCATTTTCCCTACATGGGTGTTCTTGTAATATGAAGCATATTTCCATAATCTTGTCTAGTGTAGTCAAAGAGCACAATCTAGTGCTCCCTTGACATTTTGGCAAGACTATCTTCATCGAAGCACCATGGATTCCTTATGCAAGGAGGTTCAATCTACCATAAAGGACTTGATCGAACATGTCCAAGAGATGAGAAGATTGCTACGACAAGATGATCGATCCATTTCAGACTATGCCTTGAATATCAAGATGTTGTTTTGTGGAACTACATATCAAGAAGACTACATGGTTAATGAGTTTCGAAGTGGCCTCAATCTTGAAGTCAAATATCTCTTGCTATCCATGCCTCAAGCAAACACCTTGGAGGATGTTATCAATCAAGCAATTCAATGTGAGAATCAATTGTTAAAAGAAATCCAAGTCCAAGAGTCAGAAGTCTTGAATAAAGAAGACACTATTCCTCAAGAATCTGAATCAAGAATCTTTGAAGCCCAAGAAGTCATTACAACTGATATGGAGCATACACATTATGAAGATAATAAGAAGGTAAAGGACAAAGATAATAAGAAGGTAAAGGACAAGGAGTTTGTGTTCAATCAAGGAGGTGTGCTTACTCAAGAAACTCCATCAAAGATCTTGGAAACACTACAAAGCACCACTAAAAGCTCAAAGGACCTATCTTGTGATGAACCTAAGGAAGCTCAAGGAAGACCCAGTCCTTCACCACCTTTCAAGATTAAGGATCATGAAGAGTTCAAGATTGATCCTATCTTAGATTCAAGAATCTCTCGAGGACGATTGGAAGACTTTAGTCATTGGAAAGGGTATGATGCCAGTGATCGTACTTGGGAACTTACAAAAAATATTCAGAGAGCAAAAATCAAGATTCAAGAATTCCATAAGAAGAATCCAAGGAAATCCAAGCTAGAGAACATGGCCGCTCCTCGTGGAACTCGTCGCTTGAGGGGGAGGTGATGTCATGGACACAAAGAAAACCATCTTCAACCTTAGATTCCATGTCAATTTCTATATCTCATCATTGTCTCAGATTTTGGAGAAACTAATGCTTCCATTGCATCCGGAATGTGCCAAAACCCCAAGATCGATTGTCTATTTGTTGAATTCGGACACCGGGAGGTCTTGTTTCAAGTCGATGACATCATGATGACATCATCAAGTCGCAACCGTCCTTGGGAACTGCCCTTGAAAACCTATATAAGGAGGGGTTGGCCACATTCATAATGAGTCATGCAGATACCAGTCTTGGGAGCTCAAGGAGTCGTGACCACCAAGTAAGTACTCTCTAAGTTCCAGTTCCTATTCTTGTCTTGTTCCTTGTTCCAGTCCTGTCTAGTCTTGTATCCTGGACATTTAGTCTTGTCCTTTTGTAATCTTGTAGTAGGAGATCCTTTCGAATTATTTCTTGTATCTAGTTCATCTCCCAGAAGGGAGTTCTTGTAATCCAGAGATCTTGTTCCATACTTACGATCCCGAGTTGTGGGATCTCCTGTATCATCTCTAGTCCAATTTTCCATACCTATCGGTCCTAATTGTGGGACTTATTGTATGAGTCATGTATTCTTGTATTATTTTCCCTATGTGGGTGTTCTTGTAATCATAAGTGTATTTCTAAAATCTTGTCTACTGTAGTCAGAGAGCACAATCTAGTGCTCCCCTCATATAAGTTGCATATTAGTAGATACATAAGCAAGTTGAATCTCTTTGCTCAAGAGCTTCTCTGTAACATAATGTGCACTTCTATGTGCTTGGTTCTAGCATGATAGACAAGGTTGGCTGCAAGATGTAATGAACTAGTATTGTCACCAAAAATCATTGGTGATTGAGTGAAGTCCCAAATCTGAATATAACAATCTAATCCATATAGCTTCTTGATTGGCATTGGCTAATCCCTTGTATTCAGGTTTTGTTGAGGATAGAGCAACAGTTGGTTGCTTCTTTGCAGACCATGAAATTGGTTTATCACGTGAAAAAGATACATACCTAGAAGTACTCCTTCTATCCTCCTTGCATCGTGACCAGTCTGCATCTGAATATAGCTTTATATCCAAATCTGATGTATAAGGGAAGAAAAGACCTTGGTTTTGAGTGCCCTTAAGATACTTCAAAACCCTTTTACCTGCTTCCAAGTAAGGTACTCTTGGTGTGTGCATGAACTGACTCAAAACACTTACTGCATAACAAATGTCAATTCTTGTCAATGTGGTATAGTTCAAGCTTCCTACTATGCTTTGATAACCTACAATGTCTTCAAGTTCAACACCTTCATGAGTACTTTTATGGTTTACCTCCATAGGGGTGTTGGATATCTTTTCATTCTCCAATTGAAACCTTTTCAACATGTCCTACACATAATTCCTTTGAGTGATGTAGATACCTGAGTTTGTATATACTAACTCAAGTCCAAGAAAATATTTTAGTAACCCTAGGTCACTAATATTGAATTCTTGCATCATCTGATTCGTTATATGTTTGATGTCATTGGCAAGGATAATGTCATCATCAAACCACAAGGTACTAGGATGGTAACAAAACATGACTGTGTTAACCCACGAAGGTTCCATTGATAATGTTTCTTTACCCAAAACACTAATTCTTCACTTGAGACTAAGTTAATCTTTTCTTCATTTGATCTCTTTATGGCACTCTTTCTTGGAATCAAATTCGTATGCATTAAAATGAGTCACGAGATTGAGTTTATAGAGTAAAGGTAGGAGCTTGGTACTCACTTAATCTATCAAAATTTGGTTGAAAGGATCTTGAACCATTGAACCTAAACTTGATTTAGAACTTAGACTTGGTGAAGATTTATAGGCTTCACTTTTTGAAAGTAAAAGGTCTCCTTCAATTCTTTATCCTTTTGTCTAATTTTTAAAGTCCATTGACTTAGTGCAATTTCCCAAGAAAGATATAACCTAATTGATGCTTTCTATAAACCATGATTTCTTTTTCTTTCTCTCAATCAAATAAAAGTTCTCAAAGCCAGCGAGCATTTCACTTTCCCATACCATTGTATACTTTCTCCAATCCACAAAAGTACATCCTAAGTTTGGCCTTCTTTCTTTTTCTTTCAAAGGCTCTCATAATCACTTCTAATGATCCTTTCTTGAACCCTTGTTGGTGCCAATACTGAGAGCTATGTTGAAGATGTTATATTCAATGTATACACCTACTAGGTCTTCAAAAGAATTGAAAGGCCAAACATAAAGGTTATTTCTAGACCCTTTTACCTCTTTATGCCTTGATTTTGGAAAATGTTGATTCCATAATGTAATCCAACTAAGGTTTTAAAGCTTAAAGAATTAACATTCATGTGTCATGCATAAGGTTTATTGCTAGTACTTAGGCAAACTTTGTAGTGGTTCCAATCGCAACTTCTTGATCAAAATTTTCCAAGCTTGATTGATTCTTGTTGACCTTGCAAAAAAAGACAAAGACCTAGTCTTTATTGTAAAATCTCTTAAACTTTCTAAAGCTCTTTGGCTTACCTATACTATTTTTTTAGAGATCTTTCCCTGAAGTCAAGTCCAAGCATGTGCTAATGCTTTGTAGATTCCAAAGCTAAGATTCACATCAACCTTGATACATGTATGGCTTATATCAATCATTGGACCTTTAGGTACCACTACTAGTGGTTTGGGACTTCTTGGGAACTACTTGTTGTGTAACTATGATCCTTGAAAGAAATTCTAGACTCTTGGAGAATATTAGGAATCTGATTATTTGCATTTTGATCACTTTGTTAGTGTTATACTAAAGGATAAATATCACCTAGGGTATGGTTTCCCATTCCATAGAGAAAGTCCAACTTCAACTTTCATTTATATGTGATATATATTCTATTTCTTGAGTTTGAAACAAGAATGCGAGCTATAACAAGATGGATGATGGCTTTCCCTCAATGATTGAGAAGGTTGATCAACACAACTATGCAGCTTGGCAAATCAGAATGGAGGTCTATTTGCAAGGTAGAAATCTTTATGGAATTATAGCAGGTGATGAAGTTATGCCTATTCCAAGATCTGAAGGAGGACCTACACAAGATGAGACAGATAAGCTCACACTTATGGTGCGCAAGGGATGCTCAAGAAAGGTTCTACATAATAAACTCTATCTTTGATTGTTTATTGCCTCATATTAGAGGATGGAAGACATCTTAAGAGACTTGGGATGCCCTGGAGACTTTCTTTTTTGCTAGTACAGAAGCAAGAAAGAATCAGCTTTGGAGTGAGTTCAACCAAATGAAGAAGACACCTCAACAAACCATCATAGAGTTTGTTATCAAGGTCAAGGACGTTAGAGATCAGTTAGCATCTATTAGAGAACTGATTGAAGAAGAGGATATCATGAGTCAAATTCTCAATGGGATTCCAAGTGATAAGCAATAGCAATAGCAAATTCTATCATTCTTGGACAACTCTTCAATCAAGAGGCCAACAATAGCATAAAGGAAGGTAACTCCTATCATTATAACTCAACTAGTGCTCTATATGCATATAAGAAGGATAAAAAGTTGAAAGGCAAGAGGAAGGAAGAAGATGAAGAGGAGACCTCCCAAGCCCACTTTGCAAGCAAGATCAAGTGGAAAGGGAAGAAGAAGGGACTAAAGCATGACAAAGCCAAAGGTTGGAATGTTCAACCTTGTGCCATCTATGATAAGACCAACCACACAACTCAGAATTGTTGCTTCAATGGGAAGACCCAGAAAGGAAGTGGAAGAGGTGAATATGGCAACACTAGAGGCAGAGGTGGACACAACTTCAACAATAACAATAGAGGCCATAATAGAAGGGACTTCAAAAATTATTCAAAAGATCAACTACATGAAGACTCATTTCTTCTAATGAATCTAAGCCAAAAAGAAGGTAAAGAACATGATCATTTGTTGTAGATATATTCAGGATGTTCAAATCAATGTTGCAAGCAACATTCCTCTTCTATCTGATTTGGAAAGTTCAAACCATAGACATGAAGTTCAAACACGGGATGACACACAACATAATGTGGAGAATATTGATAATGGCAAAGCTTCCAATGGCAATACAAATATTTTGAGTAAGGTTCTCTATGTACCAAACTAAAAACCTAATAAGTCTAGGCTAAATAGTTGAAAAAGGCATGCAAGTTAGGTTCACCCAACATGGAGCTTTTGTGGAAGATCCATGTTAAGGCTTTAAAAAGATATCCAGAGGTGAGAAGCATGGTAGAATCTTTACTTTTGAACTAGGAGAAACTAGGAACATAACTCTATTCACTTTTGGGTCTCAAACCTTAAGTGAGCTTGAAGTGTGGCATAAGATACTTGCTCATTGTGAATGAAAGAACCTTGGAGAATATATGGAGGGATCAAAGTGTTATTGGACAGCCAAACATATCAAAGCAACACATGATCAACAAGTGCGATCAATGTTAGATTGGAAAGCCACAAAGACAACCATTCAACCACAAAGGCTACATCCACAACAACTTGGGTTTAGTACATACAAATGTATGGAGACCAAGTCGAGAAACTTCATTGGCATGATTGAGGTATTATGTCTCATTTATTGATGGCCATAGTAGATGCACTATTCTATGTTTTATCAAAAGTAAGAATGAAGTGTTTGATTGCTTCAAAAAGTATCTAGCACATGTGGAGAATCATACAAGTAGATCACTAAAGAAGCTTAGTTCTCATGGAGGGGGAGAATACTTCTCCAAAGCGTTTCATGAGTTCTTGTAGGATAAATATATCAAAAGGGAACAAACTACCATGTACTCTACTCAACTAAATGGAATTGTAGATAGAAGAAACAAGACATTGTTTGGATCAGTTAGAACAATGCTTGAAGAGAAGACATTGCCACATTATCTATGGGCAGAGGCTATTTTAACTGCTATGTACCTTGTCAATAGACTACCATCCAAATCTCTTCAAGGTATGACTCCTTATGATGCATGGCATGGACAAAAACCTAGTTTTGGACACTTTAAGGTGTTTGGTTGTTTATTTTATGTTCATGTACCATCATAAATAAGTAGTAAGCTAGATGAAAGGACAACAAAGGAATGTTTCATTAGGAAAAAAGGTGAACCCTGGATGGGCCTTTTAGCTTAAGGAGTGATTAGTGATGGACCAATCAGAAGAGGGTGGTGGCCACAGTCTATACCCTATACAATACTAGGCTGAAGGGGGAAGAGGGGACTAGATTCCTCTATGTTTAGGGTTGTCTTCTAGAGAGAGAAGAAATCTCGTAATCAAGTTGGGCCCAAAAAATCAAAATTTTTAAAAAGTTGTAAAACTCATCATAATACCATTAAATGACCTCCATATCACTTTTTAGGGTCAAAAGTGCTATTTTTGACTTCTAATTCAAAATCCCTGCATGTTTTTGAACTAAAAAAGTGACTTTTTTCAAAATAACTCAAAAAACTCTATTTTCCCTCTTCAAACTCCCATTTTCATACCCAAAACCCAAAAAGTCATATTTTTCACCTCTATTCCCTCCATACCATACAACAGAAGCCTTGTTTCTCCTCCTACCATTCTCCCAACTTTTGCAGCAATGACAACAACTCTTACTCCCATGGAAAGCTCCAGAGCTCATAGGAGACCAAAAGACGAAGTTCACACAATGATGTGCCACAACATCAAAACAATGGAAGGAACTTGGCTACCACAAGAGTTTTGCAAAGGTGCATGCGTGTACATGCAGCGATCTAGACTTGGTCCTCATCGCGTTCGAGATCGTGGAAATTTGGATCTTCATTGGAAAGGTAAGCTCTTAGGCTTCAAGCAACAAACACATGGTGGGATGGTTGCTATTGTACAACATGTCTTCACAGTTTCAACCATGAAGTTAGAAAACTCCAATAGAATTAGATATCCAATCCATTGTGAGTATTTCTATTTTTTCAATGCTTCATGGTGTTAAATGTGTTAATTACTCATCTCATATGTTTTTCATTGCTACAGTCATATTTCCTTCTAGTTTAGTGGAAGAACAACCACTTCATAGTCTTATAGGAACTTTCAAAGCATTACATGCAGACAGTGGGGCATTTGTGTTTCCAGATGTACCTCCTGCTAAACTTATTCGCGAAAGGATCTTCTTCACTCACAAGTACATTGTTCCTTCCATAGATGGTGAATATGGAAGGTTGGAGATTATCAAAGTTTTCTCTTCTTAGTTTAGAGTGGCCAAAACCTGATTTTTGGTCCATATCATCTTTCAAGCGTAAGATGGTGATGGACATACATAACTCTTTGAAATTCACACGAGTGTCTAGATCAATAGGTCTTCATTGGACTCTACCAATCCATTGCTTTGTTTTCATATTTCAAGGCATTCCTTTTGTAGAAACTCCTACAATGTTCCTATATAAAGATATTACATACAAAGCAGTAGAAGGATTGTTAGGGGAAAACTGGGTTATGTAGAAGGATTGTCAAAAGGGGATAGATATCGTTGTAGAATTGGTGACACAGGTATAGGGTTTCGCTATTTAAAACATCGCACCTCATTGTACATCAGATTTTATTATGATCGTTGGATGGGTAAACTAGGAGAGTGGATACGTTTGCAAAGCTCGGAGGGATCTTTAGCTTCATTTGAAATTAATGTGAAGTTACCAAACATTGATATGGAGGTGGTTTTAGTTAATCAACATTGGAACTTGGCCAACTTGAGAGAGCACTTACTTATCATGGGATATGATGATCTTCATGATTTCAAATTTCGAATACGAGGAAACAAGGTAAGAGTTGTACTCCATATATACATATAGATATATATATCTTATTCTATCACTATTGTTCATGATTTGAAAATGTTTTACTCTTTTATGAATTTTCCACAGATTGGAAAGAGATTGGAAGACAAAATCAAGGTTCTTGTAGATTGGAGCATGGATGGAACTGAAATTTCATTGTCCTAACTCTTTTTTGTAAAGATACTGTGAAACCTGTAAAAAAACCTATTTTTGCAATGAAAAATTTTTCATAGAGGATTCAGATTATAAAGGTCAACATGACCTATATGATCTTCTCTCCAAGGTTCCTGACCTCCATGGAACCGTGCAAATGAATGTCGATGCTTTGGACGAGCTACTTCAATATATGCAAGTTCATATATTGCGTTTCTCCATCGAAATACCAGCATATGATGGAACCTGGGTTCCATGTGACCTTCTCACCTACATTCACAACGGTGATGAGGCATTTGCAAAATGATTGAAATGGTTCCAGGTAATTGCAAAGGAAGCAGGGCACCTTCTTGATGAAATTGTGCCACTTATAAGGAGATTGAATAGGAAACACAAAATGGGTGCAAAATATCTTTCATTCATTGCTGCCACAATTTTCTTTGTGAATGAGGAACCAGAACCAATTCCTCATGAGATCCCTCATCTTCTTACAGGTGGTTTTGTCGATGATAAAAAGGAACCACCTCAAGAACCCCTGAATCTCCTATTAGAGAGAGAAACTATTGAGAAAACTTATCCTCTTGGTGTGGATGATAAGTTGAAAGAAGTGCCTAAGCCATCCACCTCTTCGGAGCCAGAAGCAACTATTCCAGAGGTGGCGATTGAAACTTTTTCAGTGGTTCTTGTCAAGGGAGAAGAATATTTGTTTTTACATGATGTAGAGAAGGCATTTGGGCTACAGCTGGATGAATGCCTAAGTTTGTTTTGTACTTTGTCGGAGTGTCCTTTGGATAGCACCTCTGACTTGTTGGAGAAAAAGTGTTTGCCATTTGGTGACTTAGTGGCCGACACAAAAAAATTGGTTTGCAATGACATACTTACAAGTGAACATCAACATATCATAGAAAACAATTTAGTAATGCAAAAGAAAGGATATTGGAATCAAAAGTTCCCGCCTCACCAGTAATCGAGCAAAGTGGGATGTCCCACTCTAGCATTAATTTACATCTTCAAGAGAGAGGAGAAGAAGAAGATAGATTTCAAGATGTAAGTATCTTCAATTCATGTCATTCATTCTTACAAACGCATGCAGCTACTAATCATAAAACTTTGTGTAGGAGGTGATTGAAGTCGACAAGTTTGCAGCAAGGAGTGGAGGTGATCGAGTGGCTCGTGGAGGTGGCTCATCCCTTGCAAACTACAATGGGAAACTTCCCAAAGAACATTTTGTAATTATCCATAAAGAGTTCAGTCCGTAGGGCCACTTCATGACATGGTGTCTAAAGGCCTTAAGTAAATTGCTTTATTTATCAACCATTACATAGGGGAGTAATTGTATCTTTTTAGTTAAGAAATCCCTTGTAACTACAACCTTAGGTTCCAACTTCCGTGGAAAGGTCTTAGGTCAAATAGGTATATCTCTAGGTCTAGGAGTTAGAAATGTTGATGAAATAGCAACCTCAATTTTGACTTACACACTACCCATGGCTTTGGAGCGTCGAAAGAGAGTCATTGAGAAACTCAAAGCCAATTGATGTAAACAATTGAATTAATATCAAATTTTCACTTTTCTTTATTTACAATTGTCTCAAGTTTTTCTTTTTTAGTATATTATCTAAAATTCTTTTGGAGCTGCATGTGATGTATTGAGGTCATGTACGGCATTGGGAGGCATTGGGAGGTTCTTTACTCTCATTCTTTTGGACATTCTTTCCTCTCCTTTAAGGTCATGTAGGGCATTGGGAGGCCAAATAAAGCCCTGCCACAGAAACGCGGGAGAAGGCCCTGCAAAACGTTTGCAGGGCCTTCTCCCGCATTTCTATGGCAGGGCTTTATTTGGCCTCCCAATGCCCTAGGTGACCTTACATGAGAGTGAAACTTTACTAGATGGATATTTTCAAGAATGCAAATGTTCTAAGTTTCAAAATGATCTGCTGATATGTTTCAAAGGTATAGGAAGGTCAAAATTTCTCCATGTTCACTCCTCATAAACTAGCTTTACTCCTCATGATCCTTCTTTACTCTCATTCTTTTGGACCTTCTTACTCTCATTTAAGGTCTTGTAGGGCATTGGGAGGCCAAATAAAGCCCTGTCACAGAAACGCGGGAGAAGGCCCTACAAAATGTTTGCAGGGCCTTCTCCCGCATTTCTGTGGTAGGGCTTTATTTGGCCTCCCAATTCCCTACATGACCTTAAATGAGAAAGAAATTTCACTAGATGGATATTATCACTATATCAAAATGACAAGATAAGAAAACAATCATTGATATATGTGAGATTATCACAAGAAAACACATGGAAATGTATAATGAATGCTCATGTTTCATTCTAAATAATGAGATTATAAAGAGAATAGAGGACAAGTGCTAATGTTTCATTGAAAATAGCAATATTTACAAAAAATCTCTTGTGTGTAGAGATCAATTACAAAACTAAGCTACAATCACCCGTAATTCTCCTAGCTAATTGTATGTCCTTCGGTTGTATAGTGACTCGCTTAGCATGGATGGCGCACAGGTTGGAATCCTCGAGCATTGATATCAAATACGATTCAGCTGCCTCTTGTAAAGCTTTTAAAGCTAGAGCTTGGATCCTTAACCCTGCACAATACCTCTGTAACTCTTCTTTAACCACCCTTGCAAAGGGTCTTCTAGGTATCAGAAGCTCAGTTGTCTTTTGATAGTGCCTTATCTCTGCAAATGCCTTCGTATATCTTCTTCTTCATTGTGGTGCTCTAGCTTGTGGTGGTGGTGGTCTTCGTTGGACATTTTTCTGTGGTCTTGGTTGGGGTCGTCCATGACAGGTTTGAAAGACTTTCTTCTTACGTTGCACGCAGCTTGAGCTTTCTCCTTGTTCAGAATGTTGTTGCTGGCTTTGCTCCCTCTCTTGATCATTTGGTATGGCCCTGTGATTTGTTGGTAGTGTCTTTCCCGCTACAGTAACCCTATGATTTGTAGGTATTTCTTTGTTACCCCATGGTGGCTATGTTTGACTCTCCTCACTTGATTGTGAACATTGTTGAGACACATCCTCATGCGATTCATCAAAATCATCATCAGAAACTACCTGTTTGTGAGCACGCTCCTTCACCCTTGTCTTTGTTAGTCTCTTTGGTGATGGAGGCTCATCATATGATGATGGTGGTGATTGGAGTTGATTTACGGCCTCTTCCCTGGATTGCCCATGTTCCACTTGTTCATGCAACTGTTCACTCTGAGAGGTATGACCACCACATGTTTCGCGATGGGATGCAGAGCGCGAGACACTGCATCGCCTTTTGTGGTGATTCATCCATGGTGGCTTCTGAGTGCCTTACACATAGGTAGGAAAGTTATTGGGATCCTTCCTTGCAGTTTGCTTTGTTCGTGCCATCCTCTATAGTGCTAGAATGTTGAAATGAGACAATGAGTCTCCTTTTATAATGTTTCACTTAAAAAGGTTCTGTTCATATCTGAATGGACAAAAGAAATAGTTAAAAAATTAAAAATTACCTTAAAAAATTGCAAACAAGAGATTAGTGTGTAGCAAATCTTATGAATTATTCAAAAAATGCCATGAATGTATTAAATCACTTCACTTCCATGATGAACCCTGTCGTGTTCTTGTAGCCCACCATTGAGCATGACGTAAAGGTCCCAATGATGACTTCCATTTTTCACTAGCTAAGTTGTGTTGATTAAATCTTGCAAGTTTTGCAACTTTCGACACTTTGGACTGTTCCATTGCATATGTCCTTGAAAATGCAGTACGATAAAACCAATTAAATATCTCTTCCATATAGTTTGATTGCATTGCACCACCACCATGTCGTGTGTTCTTGAAGTGAACACCTTTTGCCTTGTAATGTGACTTCTCCATTCCTTGTGTACTGAAAATCTCCAATGAACCATATCCATGCATAAAAAATGCTCCATGTGCAAATAAAATATGTTGAAATGATATAAGTACATATAACACAATCTTATCAACAAGAAAATTGAAACAATAAGAAAACTTACAATGTAATGTGTAATATTGCTCTCTCCCCAAGATAGGATGAAACACTTTGCAAACTCCATTAATGTAACTTGAAACAACTGACGGTCATTTTTTTTGGAGCTATTAAGACTCATTAAGCCTATCAACTTATCTAAGCATGAGCAAACCTTCTTTCGCCTATTACTAAGGTCAATTTGAGAGTCATTATCAGTGTTGATCATGCACAATTCTTTCCATAGCTCCCTGCATTCATTTTTCTTAGGGCTTACACCTCTTCTGAAAAATTTTCTTGCCTTCTTCCCTATCATTGACACTTGTTGCAAACTATTTTGCGATTCACCAGGTTTTTTGACAACTAGAGTTACATTACCACCATGACAACCAATCGAATTAAGCAACTCTTCTAATTTTTTGATTGCTTGTACAGATTTATCAATTGGCTTCATGGAAAATGCATATTCTATGTGGAGCTTCAATAATCTATCAAATATTCTCATGAAAGCATGCAATGTGCGAAAGTGAACATTAACTAATGGAAATGGAATAATGGGATTCCACCCAGCTATATCTTCATTGGACATTGACTTCTTTAGCGATACCTTGTAAGGAGATGGAAACATATTCTGCAAAATACCTTTTCTTTGTAATGAATGCTTCAAAAGGTTGTACAATGCACTGTATCCTTTAGTACTAATTCCTACTTCATCACATACCATCTGCACGTCTCTAGGAGTGATAATATCTTGTAACTTTTTTGTGAAACCTTTAATCACTTACTTCTTGATAAGGTTTCCTATCCATGACTCCAAAATACTAACCACCTGCTTGTTGGTCAAACAAGAATTTAATAACTTGAATTGATCCTCTGTTGCTGATGACGCACTAACATCTTCAACAAATGACCTACATAACAAGAATATATATATATATATATATATATATATATATATATATATATATATATATATATATATATAAGTCTTCCAAAAAGAGAAACAAATATAAGCCAAACCTTATCGCAAAAACTCGTCGTTTGCGTGCTCCACCACCAATTGAAAGAGATCAAAGGATGTTAATGATCGTCTCCTATGTCGCATCCCAAGTGGAGTCTCTCTCAAGTGTTGGACAATGTTTTTTAATTTCTCAATTGTTCTCTCCTTTTCTTCCATATGCTTTTCAAGCTCTGCAAGCTTTTCTTGTAAAGATATGATTGTGCTTTTAAAAGTGACCAACCTTGTATGATTTAGTTGATATTGTTGAATCCAATACTTAGTAATGACAGTTGAATGTGTAGATAATCATTGACAATAACCTAAGAGCCCAACTTTACCGGCACCGATGAACTGAAGTAAAGTTGAGAGGTTATGGAATGTTGGATGGTAAGAAGACATTGGATCAGGAGGGTATAATGAACCATGAGTCCAAAGATCAATATTCTTTTCTCCACCTTCACGAAGCTCATTTTGAGAGTTCACATCATTGTTGCACTGTGTATTTGGAGCAAACTCTCTAGGCACACGAACATGGATACTTTTTGATGCTGGGGCATGAGGACGTCCTAATGTGAGGTTTGTAATAGGTTTCAACACCATCTTTTCCAACATTAAACAATACTGAGAAAGAGACCAGAAATTTGTTTGGAAGAGATGCTAGAGCATGATTTTCTCAGGAAAATTTTGTTTTCTTAGATGTGGATGGGTCAGAGTGTGTTTTCCACTGAGAATAGCCAAAAATGATGAAATTTTGAAAAAGTCATTTTTTGGGTGAAGAGTAGTTATGGATTTGATGATGTGGCACTCTAATTTTGGAGGGATTTTAAAAATATTACTTTTTCAAAAGGAAAATTAAAAACTAAACTAAAAAAAGTAACTTCTGACATATATATTAAAAAATGAGCCCTTTCAAGTAAATAAACACTGAAATTGAGACTTTGAAAAAAGAAATCATTTTTTATTCCCATACATGCTCGATTTTGATGATGTGGAAAGTAGATTCCCTTTCTCTCTCTCTAATAGAAGAGAGAGAGGAGCCTAGTAAGCCTTAAAAAAAGCCTACTCCAGCCTACTAAAAAGTGCCCTATTAAATGCACTTTGTCCCCTTAGACAACAACAGAATTAGGCTTAATCCCTAAAAATTAGGGATCCTTACAAGGCCCATGCAGGGTTCACCTTTTTTCCTAATGTATTGTCTATGAATCTAACCAGATGGGTTAGAGGTTCTATAATCTGTCAACCAAGCAATTAACTACAAGTAGAGATGTTGTGTTTGAAGAACACAGTCTTGGTATGATGAAAATAAGCAAAAGGTAACTCTTCCGTATGATCTTGATTCTGATTCTCATCAATTAGGAAGAAATCATGATACAAATGTCGAGGATCCAAGAAGTCATACAAAAAAATGACCAAGATGAAAGGGAAAAGAATCACAAACTATGGAATTCAAGAGGCAAAGCAAAGATGCACGTGTGGAGAATGCTCTAAGCAAGCTCCTAGAAGATCAAACAAGAGAGAAGAAACAACCAGAAAGGTATGGATATGATTCCACATTTGTTACAAAGCATTGAATCTACTTGGCAAAAGACTCAATTTCAGAGGAACCCTCAACCTATGAAGAGGCAAAGGGAAACCCTAATTGGGAAAGGGCCATGAAAGAAGAAATTTATGCATTGAAGGAGACGGATACTTGGGAATTTGTTCCAATGTCATCCAATCAAAAGGTAATTGGTTGCAGATGGGTGTACAAAGTTAAAGGAAACTCAAATGGATCAGTTTGCACGTGCAAGCAAGATAAGTTTCCAAAGGATGCTCACAAATGATTGGTATAGACTATGAGGAAACATTCTCACCAGTTGCAAAGATGACTACAATCAAAACATTGATAAGTGTAGCTACTACAAGAAATTGTAAACTCCTCAAACTTGATGTAAAAAATGCATTTCTAAATGGTTGGATAAGTGAAGAGGTATACATGTCAAAACCCTAATCATTCATTTTATGTTTCTAGATTTAAGAAACCATTGTATGGATTGAAACAAGCTCCTAGAGCTTGGAATTAAAAGTTGGTTACATACCTTCAAGATCAAGGGTTCAGACCTAGCAACTCACATCCTTTATTCATTAAATGGGATCACAATATTTATCTATGTGTATATGTAGATGATATTATTGTGACAAGTGAGGATCTGGATGGCATTTAAAGGATCAAGAGACACAAGCAAGAGGAGTTCAAAATTAGTGACTTACGTGAGCTCACATATTTCCTATGTATGCAAGTGATATAGGGAGATGAAGGAATGTATTTGACTCTAAGGAGATACATTCAAAATATACTTCTTAAGTTTGAAATGGAGAGCACTAAATGTGCAGGTACACCTTTGGAGATGAATCATAAACTTAGTGTTCATGAAGGTGATAAAATTAAAGACATCAAAGAATATGAGAGCTTGGTAGGTATCTTGATATATGCTAGTCATACAAGAATAGAAATTTCATATAGTGTAGGAGTCATATACCAATTCGTGCACTCTCCAAGAAGACCACACATGGATGCAGCTAAGAGAGTACTTATCTAAAAGGTACAATCAATGAAGGTATATTCTATCCTTACTCTTGGGATTTGAATATCAGAATCTATTCAAACATAGATTGGGTAGGAGCTAAGGATGATAGAAAAAGTACCTCTAGTTACTTAGCATTTTCAGGTTCAAAGCTAGTGTCATGGAGTTCCAAGAAGCAACCAACAATTTCTTTATCCTCAACTGAAGCATAGTATAGAGGTTGACCATAGCAACTCAAGAGGAAATATGGTTAAAACCATTGTATAAAGATTTGGGACTTGTCAGTTCCAAACCTCACATATTTGGAGATAATGTAAGTTCCATGCCTCTAGCAACAAACCCTATTTTTCATGCAAGAACCAAACACAAAGAAATTCATTACCACTTTATCAAAGAGAAGCTCATGGCAAAGGAGAATGAAATTTCTTTTGTTCCAACTGAAAAGCAAGTTGCAGATGTGATGACAAAGAGACTTGATGGAATAAAGTTTTGTAGATTCAAAGTTATGGCATGTATTCAACCTACTAGAGAATGAATACTGAAGCATACTTTAGCTTGAGGGGGATCTGTTGGATCATCAAGCTTACACTAGGCTTGAGGTGTTTTTGCTCCGTATCAAAAACTATCGCTTGGATTACGTCGAAAGAATATGTGTTGGAGAGTTCTTTTACTTATGCTCACTTATTGTATTTTAAAAAAAGATTTTTAATGGATCTTTTACCATTTTAAAAGCCTAGAGAATTAAACATGTAGAAGTAGAAAAAGAAAGCTAAGCTTCCATTAATTTGAGGTGGTTGAGTTGTAATCAATGAATCAATCAATCACCTAAAAGTAGATCAAACTAGACATTCACTTTTCTATGTTGTAGGAAAGTGAATTGATTCCCTCCAACAACCAATCCTGCCTTTATTTGAATAAAAAATCCACTTTTAGAAGTCATGGAGCACTTCAAGAGTCTATATAAAGACTTCAAATCACTTTTACGTTACATGGAAGCAATATACATACACTTGTGGCCATCATTGTCTTGCTCCATTTTTTCTACATCATCTTCTTCAACAAGAGTAAGCTTATAGAGGTTTTTGCTCTCTCTACAGAGCTCCATCTTGGATGTGTGAGCATGCATTGGAAATTTATTAGTGTCTTGTTTATGTGGATAAAGTTTCAAAGCATTTGGGTATGTAAATTGAGAGAAATCTTAGTGTTTCTATCTTGGGGTCTATCTCTGTGCATTCGTGAAAAATAAGAGATACCACGATTGAGTGTCAGATTCATTCCAACATCATATTTTGCTTATTTCTTGTACTCTTGTGCATTCTATACACTCAAACTATGTGTATCACTCCTACAAAAGGATTGTTTCTAATTATAATCATGCTCATCGCTATGAGGATTTAAAGTTGATTGTCTCATCCAAAGATTGTAAGTTTTTTGAGCTTGTCAATGTGAAAACCTATCTATTTTGTATAGAGCCTTTCTCTTTGATGCCCCAAAGTACACACTCCATTGTATTGCACATATCCCATGCCTATAAGGTTGAGTCTCCATAAGCTTGAGGGCTAGTCTTGTGTCGGTTGGCTAGACCAAATTTCATTGCTTCGCAACTCATTTTTCTACCTTCTACAAGCTTCTCCAAGTTCTTTCAACAAGGACCACAAATGTAACTATAATCCAAAAATTTTATGTGAAAGGACTAGAGATGGATGAGTTCACCTCTAAGATTGAAAAGTTAGACAAATAGAACTGCCAACCATGTAAGTTCAATGTTTCTAATAACCTCATGGGCAAAGTCCTCTGGTGATTGATTAATGGAATTGAGCCTAGAACAAGTTTGGCTTGAAAGACAATCAATGTCCATCTAAGGGCATGAAGGAAATGTATTTTAGAGACAAGATGGTGGTCTTTATCATTTAAAAAAAAAAGCACTAGCATAATAGATGACATCTAGGATTTGGAATCAAGCATGAACGTATGGAAGAAACTTGCAAGTTGCTATTCAACACACACCAAATCAAGGAATATATAATCCAAGAATCAGATTAAAAGCCTTAGGAAAAGATCAAGGAATAGCATAAATGACTTAGGAATAGGGATGTTTTTCCCACTGACTTACCTAGAGGGCTACCACCTGAGAGAGGGGACATTGACCATGCTATTGAGGTAGTTACTAACACTAACCCTATTTGTAACTCACCTTATAGGCTTAGTGTTTCTCAGCATGAGGAGGTTGAGAGGTAAGTATAGGATTACTTATAAAAGGGCTTCATTAGACCTAGTAACTCACCTTGGGCATCCCCAATGCTCCTAGTTAAGAAGAAAGATGGATCTATGAGATTATGTATAGATTATAGAGCACTTAATAAGGTAACTATAAAAAATAGGTTTCCAATGCCTAGATTGGAAGACCTATTTGATCAATTACATCAAGCTAGGTATTTTACCAAGCTTGACCTTAGATCAGGATATGATGAGTTTAGGATTAGTGTAGAGGATGTCCCTAAGACTATATTCAGGACTAGATATGGGCACTATGAGTTTTTAGTGATGCCTTTTGGTCTCACCAATTCTCGTGCCACTTTCATGAAGCTCATGGATAGTGTATTAGGGACTTATCTAGGACACTTTGTAGTAGACTTCTTGGATGACATTCTGATCTATAGTGCATCGGATCAAGATCACTTGGAACACTTAAGAAAGGTATTTCAAGTGCTAAGGGAAAATTCACTCTTTGCTAAGTAGTGAAAGTGTGAAGTTTTCAAAAAAAAGGTTAGATACCTTGAGCATATAGTCTACCAAAATGGAATCTAGATGGATCCAAAAAAAGTAAGGGCTATTACGGAATGGCCACATCCAAGGAACCTGGAAGAGCTACACATCGTCGTAGGTTTATTAGGTTTCTATCGAAGATTCATTAAGAATTATGTCAAAATTGTTGTCCGAATTATAGAACAACTTAAAGGGAAAGGGAAAGCCTTTCATTGGGGAGACGAATAGAAGCAAAGTACGGAGAGATTGAAAGTAGCAATTGCTATAGCTCCACTTTTACATATAGCAGATCCCAACAAACCCTTTGTGGTTGAGACTGATGTGAGTGACTTTCCTATAGGAGCACTTTTAGATAGGAGGAGCACTTTTAGTCTAGGATGGTTGACTAGTAAATTTTGAGAGTAATAAACTAGAACCGGTTTAGAAAAATTACTCCGTCTATGAGAAGGAGTTCTATGCAATTATCCATGCTTTGAAGAACTGGCATCATTATTTATATGGTGCCAAAGTTACGATAGTGTTTGATCAAGAGAGCATTAAGTGGCTCTCTAATCAAATAGACCTTAAAGGTGATAAGGATCGATGGGCACAAACCCATCAGGAGTTTGATTATGAGCTTAGATATAGGAAGGGAAAGTTTAATGTAGTGGCTGATTCACTCAATTGCATGCCTATGCTCAACAGACTAAGCTTTAATCAGATCACTAGTGAGCTACTTGATTCCATTAGAGGGAAATGTAGGCTTGATCCTACATATTCCGAGAGTTGGGAAGCCATAGAGAATGGGGATCATGATATACCGGTTTCCAATGAGGATGGAGTATCGACGCGTACTTGAGAGGGATTCAAGTGGAAGAATTATAGTGTCCATGATGGATATCTATTATATAAAGGTAAGGTGTGTGTCCCTAGAGATGTTGAGATGATACTCCATATTTTATATGAGTTGCATGACACACCTAGTGTAGGATAACCAAGAACTAACAAGACTTATGATCTTGTTAAGAGGCAGTTTTATTGGTCTAGACTTCATAAGGACGTCCTAGAGTATGTGCTTAACTACACTAAATGCCAGGTCAATAAAGTTGAAAGGTTGAAGATTGGAGATCTACTCCACCCATTAGATATTCCCAAAGGGAAGTGGGAGAGAATCTCCATGGAATTTATAGTTGCATTACCTAAGACACAAAGAGGGATGAATCTGTCTTGGTAATTGTGGATAGGTTAACAAAAATGACTAGGTTTATTCCATAACACACTACAGTGAAGACACTTGAGTTGGCTAGAATCTTTGTGGAAAACCTATATCAGTGACACAATCTTCCTTTAGACATAGTTTTTGATCTGGATAGGAAGTTTACTAGCCACTTTTGGAGGGCAGACTTCAAAAGCTTGGATACGAAACTTAGCATGAGTACGGTCGAGAAACCATAGTCAGATGGGCAAAGAGAGAGGGTTAACCAAATTTTAAAGGATATACTTCGATCATATGTGAATGAAAGGAAAATTAATTAGGGAGAGTACTTAACTATTGTATATTTTTCATGTAATAGTGCCAAGCACTCTTCCACTGGGCATAGTGTACTTATGCTTATGTATGGGTTTAAGCCAAGAGCTCCGTATGCAGTAGGACTGCTGTACGAGAAAGTTCAAGCTACAAAGGACTTCTTGCAAGAGATGAACAATATGCTTAGGCTTGCTAAGGATCACATTATAAGATCTCATGATAGGGCTAGAGCCTATGCTGACCCTCAAAGGAGAGACATCAACTTTGAGGTAGGATAGCAGGTCTATCTTAGAGTTCCATCTAGATCTAAAACCATGAATATGAGACCTTGTCCAAAACTATCTCCTAGGTATTGTGAACCTTTCCAAATACTTAAGAGAATAGGAAACATAGCTTATCATCTCCAACTTCTAGAGAATAGTCAAATCCATCGAGTTTTTCATGTTAGTCGGCTTAAGAGAAGGTTGGGTGAATCTGACAACCTCATTCCACACAATGAGGTAATATAGCCTATTTCTGTTCAATCTATTCCACATGAACTTGAAAGCATACTATGCACTCAAGAGAAATGGACGAGAATTCACTTATATAAAGAGTGTCTGGTAAAGTGGAAAGATAGTTTAGAAGATAGTGCCACATTTGAGGGGGTAAGCACCCATTAGAGACGGTTTCCTAGTTTTAGACTACCTTCCCAAGAGTCTTCTTAATGGGAAGGATATGGGGAAACAACATGGAGATATGACCATGTATTTTGATACATTGGGATATAGTGGGAGTACCATTCTATTAATTATCTCTCTTTACTAGACCTTATGTTACCATTTTTGAGGACAAAAATGGAATTAAGGGGAAGGAAATGTCATGTGGGATGTCACTATAGAAGGGATGGTGTATACCCTCCCTTAGATTCCACTACAAGGGAACACACATGAGTGCCATGTGGCACTCATGTGAGATGCCACTTAGTGATCCCATCAAGAGGTGAATATATAGAATGGCTACGTGGTTGGGCACATATGATAGAATAGATCTTTGTGCAACTTCGTCTGGGAACTTGTGCCTAGAAGGAGACAAAAGCAAGGGGCTTCATGGGGAATACCACAATACATCAACCAAGCTATTCAATGTGATAACTGTCTTTTTGAAAGGAAACAACAAAAACAAGTAGACGGAAGACCTCACCAATGGAAACCCTTCTAGCCCACTCCTAGAGATGATTCTATGCCCAAACCTATGCAGATAGATGTAACTAGGTTTCAGCCTTTAGCACCATAAGAGAAACAGAGAAGGAGGGATAACAAGTTATGCCTATATTGTGGAAACCCTAGCCATATTGCAGTAATAGAACAAACTTTAGATTTGCATCCGCCCTTGTAGAGCAAGGATATGGGGAAGTCTAGTTGTAAGAGAGACCATATAGCCGGACCATGATATAAGAAAGGGTCTCATAATTCTATCTACACTCATAGAAACATGTCTTTCCCTTGTCAAGTTCATCATGCCTAAGAAGACCCTTTCCCTTTTAGATCAAGTATATTCAAGAACCTCATCATGTTTCATCGATGAAAGATTGGTTAAGAAACATGGGAATTCCAATAGTTCGGAAGAACAAACCAATAGTAGGTGAAGTAGTAGATGGACGACCTCTAGCATCTGGGAATATAACCATGGAAACCCCGCCATTAAGAGTACACCTTGGTGACCATGATTCCCACATATGTTTTAATGTAATATCGAGTCAAATAAATTTGGTGATCATTTGAATGCCTTCATTGAAGGAACATAATTGAGAAATTAATTGGGAATAAAATCACCCATCGAGATATCCAGAAGAAATCAACATATGTCAGAGCCAAAGCCTTCATACATGTACTAAGGAAGGAACCAACATGTATGATCTATGCCATACCAATGCAAGAGCCCAAAAAATATTATTCAATAAAGCTACCCAACCAATACCAAGGTTTTGAAGATGTTTTTGAAAAGAATAATGCAGATATGCCCCTAGAGCATAGACCTTATGATTGTGCCATATAACTTCAAGAGGGAGCACAACCACCCTTCAAACCAATCTACAGACTATCCCCATAGGAACTTAGAGAACTACATAAGAATATTGATGAGAATCTAGCCAAGGCATTTATCAAACACTTGAAGTCTCCTGCAAGAGACCCTATCCTATTTGTAAAGAAGAAGGACGGAACTCTTCGAATGTGTGTAGACTATCGTGGGTTGAATAAAGTTGTAATAAAGAGCAGATATCCTCTAACACTTATATCAGAGCTCTTGGAATGCCTTGAAAAAGAAAAGTTCACAAAGATTGACCTTCGGGGAGCTTACAATCTTGTCAGGATAAGAGAAGGAGACAAATGGAAGACAACATTTCAAACAAGGTTTGAGAACTTTGAATATGTAGTTATGCCATTTGGTCTCACAAATGCTCTAGTTGTCTTTCAACATATGATGAATGATGTCTTTTGAGAGTATTTAGATGATCTTGTGGTAATATATCTCGATGATATCTTGATACTCTCCAAAAATTTAGAGGATCATGAATATCACATAAAGACAATCTTAAACAAACTAAGAGAATAAGTTTTATATCCAAAAGTGGAGAAGTTCTCTTTCCATCAGATAGAAGTTGAGTTTTTAGGGTACATTGTATCAGAGAAAGGGATCTTTATGTACCGTAAGAAGATTGAGACAATCCTTGATTGGCAACAACCTTCATGTGTTTGAGATATACAATGTTGTCTAGGGTTTGCCAATTTCTCAAGATATTCATTAGAGATAACTCCAAGATAGCAACAACTCGTACCAAGATTATAGGAAACTCCAAATTCTCATAGAACAAAGAAGTAGAAAAAGCCTTTGTCGGAGTTTGACTCTACCGAAGCACACGAACAACACAAGGAAGAAGAGGAATCTTGCAGCACAACATACAATACTAAATGTATTACTTGAGATTGTACAAAGAGAAGTAGACCATTAGGAAAATATGCGTACATACAAGCCGGGGGTAAAATCCTCCTAAAGAGGGGAAAACGTGCCCCGGTGGTCCTAGTGCCTTTGCACACATCACAACCTAAATATATCAACAAATCCCCCCTAGGAGTGATGTGGTGAACAAGGAGCTATCACTCATGTATAAGAAAGTCTCAAGCTATGTGGAATCAATCCACAAAAGGAAGTAAGCCCAAAGCTTTGTGGAAAGCTTCAAACTTCTCCCTAGGCGTAGCCTTCATGAAAAGGTCTGCAATGTTCTCTTTCGTGGGCACATATGCCAAGCTGATCTCCCCAACAAAGAACCTCTCCCTGACATAATGATAATGCACCTCAATGTGCTTAGTGCAAGCATGGAACACAGGGTTCCTCACAACTGCTAATGCACTCTCACTGTCAGTGAAGATGGTGGTGGTAGAGATTGACCAACACCGAAATCAGCCATAAGGGGTCTAAGCCACACACACTCAACAGCCACTATCAAAGCTACCCTATACTCAGCCTCACAATTGGAACTGACCACAGTAGGCTGCTTCTTGCTCAGCCAAGATATGCATGAGCTACCAAGCACAAAGCAAAAACCACTAGTGAACACACGAGTGTCATAGCAAACAGCCCAATCAGAGTGAGAAAAAACATGCAAATCTCGCAGTAGTGATCTCCCCTTGGGATAAGAAAAATCAAGTAGCTGAGTACCACTTAAGTAGTGAAAAATGCTCTTAACTGCCTACAAATGCTAGACTGGTGCACAATGCATAAACCTGCTCATCTATGAGATAGCAAACTGAATATCTAGTAGAGTAATGCATATGTAAATCAAGCATCCAATAGCCTACTGATAGAGAACAACATCAAATGCATCTCTAGCATCATGAAGACTTAATCATAAATCTGTTTCCATAGGAGTGGCAATAGATTTACAGTCTTCAAGGCCAAAATGCTGCAATAATGTGTTAATATATCTCATTTGACACAAAGCCATTCCACCATCAACGTGCATAAATTGAATGCCCAAATAGTGATGCAAATGCCCCAAATCAGACATCTCAAATGAGGCATGCAAATCAGCCTTAAAATCAGCAATATGCATCACATGAGGACCAATAAGAAGCATGTCATGAACATAAACCACAATGATCAGAAGCACATCATTAGCATGCTTAAGATATAAGGTGCTTTCAGTTGGACTGTTCTCAAAACCATGTGCAATCAAATAGGCATGTATCTTTTCATACAAAGCATGTGGTGCTTGCTTTAAACCATATAATGCCTTATTTAACTTGCACACCTGGCTCTCATGCCCTTTCTGCACAGAGCCATGGGGCTGAAAAACGTACACTTCTTCATACAAGTCACCATTCAGAAATGCTTTTTTGATATCCAACTGATGTACATTCCAACCATGATGAGCTTCAAGTGCACATATGCTACAAACAGTAGTCATTTGGCAAGTAGGTGCAAAGGTCTCATCAAAATCAATGCCTCTTTCCTGTGCATAACCCTTTGCAACAAGCCTAACCTTATACCTCTCAACTGCTCCATCAGGTTTACGCTTCAGCTTGTATACCCACTTTGTGCCAATGGCCTTCTTGCCAAGAGGTAAGTCACATAAAGACCAAGTACCATTCTTCATTATAGCATCATATTCAGATTCCATTACAGCCATCTAGTGTTCAAAATTTTGTGCTTCATCAAAAAAATAGGTTCAATTGCATAACAGAGACTAGAGGCAGCCATAGCATAGCAATCTGATGCAAAAGAGGAACTATCAGAGCCTGATCGAGTATGATATGATAGAGGTGCATCGAATTTGTTGTCATGCAAAGTTTGCACCAGCCATTTTGGCATAGTTTTTGCCTGTTGAATATCAGCTCTCTCATCAACAAGTGCATCATGTAAATCTGCATCAAAAATGGAATGACTTGCATCATCACATGAAACCTGCGAAGGTTGAGAAGTTGCCTCATTAGGACCAACACTAGAATGTCCACCTATAAAAAGAGGCAGCAAAGTATCATACATGTCTTTGGAGCTAATACGTGTCTCCTTAGTACATGAAAGTGTTGGTGCAAATGCCAAGTCTTCACACTTGGCTAGGCATTGGAAGAAGCTATGTGCAACTTCTCCAAGATCCACATGACCTATTGCTTATGGTTTTTACCAAAAAACTTTTGTAAAAGTCTTACTGACTTGGAAGAATCTTGTAAAGCCTAAAAACTCATGGATTTTGGAGAGATAAAGCTAAAATTATCTTTGGGGAAATATCTCCTAACTTAGAGGAGAACTTTTAGAAAACGTTAAGTTTGATTTTGAAATTAAACTTGGAGGAAAAATATCTATATAAAGGGTTGTAATCTCGTGGACATTGTGCCCACGTTATTGAGCTTAGAGTTGATCATTTGATGTAATTGAGAGGCTCACACTATAGCCTACTCCTATCACCATCATTGGGCGTCATATTCATGCCAATGATGATGTACAACATTGTTACATAATACATTATATTTATGATTACATCTTTATTCATCTCTATCATTGTCACTCATAGTAGTGAACGTATCTTGCTCATATTGCAGTGATCTCTCCACCAGTTTCAATGTTCTATACCTTATTGGAATAAGCTCAAAGTTTACTACATGCTATCGAATTTTGAAGAATTTTCATTTAGCCAACTCGGAGAAATTCATCTCGAAGTGGTCACTGGTCATTCTCTGCAGAGTTCCTAAAAAGTCACGGGGTAAGCTTCTACTTGCTAAAGTGATTGCTCAGAGTACAGTCTATCATTTTAAGTGATTCTACTTGGAATCATTAGCTCTCTAAGCTAATTAGATATGCTTACAGCGAATTTTTCTAGCTGCTGTTATACTCTGAGAACTGAGCAAAACTTCTAGCAAGTATCAAGACTAAAATAACAACTTTTTGGTCATAAGCTAGTTGCAAAATTATCTGTTTTGATCAAAGTGTTTGAAGCATCATCTCCAAAGCACATAGGCACTTATTTAGTGTCATTGGAAAGCTAAAAGGGCCTACAACGCAAATCTGAAGTAAAATAGGTTTGACACAAAGTAGGGATTAGTAGTACCAACTCATTTCTTGAGGTGTCCATACATCTTTCCCAACAGTGGTATCAGAGAAACTTGAGGTAAAATGGGACATGGGTTTCCTTCTTTTATTGATAAATTGGGTAGGAACAACTTATAAACATGGTCCTTGAGGATGAAGACATACTTGCAAGGAAGGATTCTCTATGGATACATATCAAGAGATGAGGAGATGCCCTTTTTTAGAAGCAAAGGACAACCTACAAGAGAAGAGCTTGAAAGACTCAACTCATGGTGTGCCAAAGATGCATTAGCAAGGTCATACTTACTTAAATCTATTTCTTATTTCCTTCTTCCACACCTTAGGAACTATAAGACATCCCAAGAGATTGGGGATACATTGTCTTCATACTTCTCGTCCAACACAAGGGCTAGGAAGAACCAATTGTGGATTGAGTTTACCATTCAAAGGAAGCAACCCAAGAAAAGTGTTTCAGAATATGTGACCAAAGTGAAGGATGTGGCAGACCAATTGGAAAGTGTAGGAGAGGAGATTGAAGAGGAGAAAATTGTGAGACAAGTAATCAATGGTATCAAGGCAGATGACAAATGGGAAAGCTTAACCACAGCTATGGACTTATACATGGACATTTAGATTCCAAATATTACCACACTCATGGGGCAACTCTTTACCCATGAAGCCAAGGTCACAAAAAATGGAGATTCATCAAGCGGTAACAACTCTTCTGCCCTATACATAGATAAAGGCAAGTCTAAAGAGAAAGGGAAAAATAAAAAGAGTGAAGATGAAGGTACTACTTCTCAAGTCAATTATGCAGGTAGAGGTAGGAACTCAAGAGGTAGGAACTCAAGAGGTAGGGGTAGAGGAGGTAAGCAAGGTAGCGGGAGATCCTTCAACTCTTCCCCATGTAATATTTGTGGTTTATCAAATCACACCACAAATGAGTGTTACAGGAATTTCAAGAATCAAAGAGGTAGAGGTTTCCAAAGAGGTGGCTACACACAATCAAGAAGAAGGTTCAACCATCATCAAGGTTACAACAACAATTACAACAATAATTACAAGAACAACTACAACAACTACCAAGGAGGCTACAAATCAAGGAAAGACTACAACAATTATACAGAAGATCAAGAGGATTCACTTTTGATTATGAACATGGCTTCAAAGCAAGGAATGAATTATGAACATCTCTTCTACATTGACTTAGGATGTTCAAACCATGTGGCAGGCAATGTAGCTCTTCTCTCTGGCCTTGAGGAACCTAAGGGAAAGCACCAAGTGCAAATAAGTGATGACATCAAGCATTCAGTGGTCAAGGTACCAAATGTTAAAACCTCTTATGGGAATAGAAATCTAGTGAGTAGGGTTCTATATGTACCTACAATCACCAAGAACTTGATGAGTGTTCGATAGATTGTGGAAAAAGGTTTGTAGGTTAGGTTCAAAAAATATGGAGAATTTATGGAGGATCCCCAACATGGATTCAAGAGAATTTCCAAAGGCGAAAAGACAAGTACTTTATTTACATTTGAACTTGAAGATACAAGGAATATTGCACTTTATAATTACCAAGATCAAACATTGTTAGAGCTTGAGATTTGGCATAAAGATTAGGACATATTGGTGAGAGAACCTTAAAGAAAATATGTAGAGATCAATGTGTGCTTGGGATACCTAATGTATCCAAGCAACACATGATCTATAAATGTGGTGCATGTCAGTTTGGAAAATCTCACACGCTACACTTCTCAAAAAAAGGTTACATGCATGAGGTTTACTTGGAACTTGTCCACACAGATGTGTGGGGTCCAAGTAAGGACCCTTCAATTTCTCGATCAAGGTATTATGTATCTTTCATTGATGACTTCAGTAGGTGGACCATCTTATATTTTATGAAGCAAAAAGATGAAGTGTTCAATTGCTTTAAGAAGTCTCTTGCACTTGTGCAAAACCAAAGAGGAAGAAGCCTAAAGAGACTAAGATCAGATGGAGGAGGTGAGTACTTCTCAAATGAATTTGATGCATTCTTGCAGGATAGAGGAATCAAAAGGGAAATTACAACAAGGTATACCGTGAGCAAAATGTGGTGGCAGAGAGGAGAAAGAGGTTGATTGTTGAAATAGCTAGGTCAATGCTAAATGAGAAAAAATTACCAAATTATTTGTGGGTAGAAAGTGTATCTACTGCCACTTATCTTGTTAGCAAGCTGCCATCTCAATCACTTGATGGGATGACCCCATATGAAGCATGGCATGGTAGAAGGCCATCACTTGATCATTGCAGAATCTTTGGATGTATTGCTTATGTGCATATCCCATCTCAAATCAGAGGTAAGCTAGGCCCTAAGGAAGAGAAGTGCATCTTCATAAGGTTGCATCTTCATAGGGTATGATTTAAATAAAAAAGGATACACATATGTAAGACATCCAACAAAGGTTTTATGGTTAGTAGAGATGTTTTGTTTGATGAGAATGAATCTTGGTTTGAAAGTGAATGCAAGAGAGTAAAGTTGTCTTATGACTTGGAAGAGGAGTTTCCAAGCCTCACCAAGGAGGAGCCAAACCAGATTGAAGACATCAAATCAGATGATGAGGACATCATCAACCTAGAAGAATTCAAGGCATGGAAATCAAAAGGTAAGGCCAAGATGAAGAAGTTGGAGGACATACTTGAATCATCCAACCAAGTAATCAGAAAATCACAAAGGGAGAGCAAGAAGCCAATCAGATATGGGTATGACACTTCTTTAGTTACCAAGCATTCCATTTATCTTACGAAAGACTTACCATTTGAAGAGCCTTCATCATATGAAGAAGCAAAGACCAAGGCAGAATGGAAGGAAGCTATGGATGAAGAAATAGAAGCAATCAAGGAGAATGGCACTTGGGAGCTAGTGCCAAAGAAGGAGTTTATGAAGGTAATTGGTTCTAGATGGATTTATGAAATCAAGAGAAATTCAAATGGATCAATAAATAGGTATAAAGCTAGACTTGTGGCCAAGGGTTCTGCACAAACCCAAGGAGTTGATTATGAAGAGATTTTCTCACATATGGCCAAAATTCCAACCATCTGGGTATTGGTAAGTGTGGCTACCTCAAGGATTTGGAATATGTACCAATTAGATGTAAAAAATGATTTTCTGAATGGCTGGATTTCAGAGGAGGTCTACATGGCTCAACCTCTTGGTTATGAAGACTCAAGCAAAGTAACATATGTGTGAAAACTAAACATATCTCTTTATGGATTGAAGGAGGAACTTAGGGCATGGAACTATAGGTTGACTACCTATCTCCAAGATCAAGGATTTATTATGAGCGAAGCAGGTACTTCTCTGTTTGTCAAGAGAAGTAATTCAAAGGTGATATACCTATGTGTATATGTTTTCTATATCATACTTATAGGTAGTAATGCCAATGGCATCAAGCAGATCAAGAACCAAATGATGCAGGAGTTCAAAATCAGTGATCTAGGATCATTAAACTATTTTCTTGGACTTGAGTTAATCTATACAAATTAAGGAATTTATATTACTCAAAGAAAGTATGTGCAGGACATGTTGACAAGTTTCACTTGGAGGATACCAAGATAGCCAACACTCCTATGGAGGTAAACCAAAACTTAAGTGTTCATAAAGGTGATGTGCTTGACAATATTGCAGGATAGGAAAGCATCGTTGGAAGCCTAAACTATGCTACATTGACAAGGATTGATATTGCTTATGGAGTAAGTGTCTTAATTCAATTTATGCACAAACCTAGAGCACCTCACTTGGAAGTTGCGAAGAGAATTTTGAAGTATCTTAAGGGTACTCAAAATCAAGGTTTATACTTTCCTTATACTTCAGATTTGGACATCAAGATATACTCAGATGCAAATTGGGCAGGTTGTAAGGATGACAGGAGTACCTCAAATTATCTCTCTTTTGTAGGTGATAAGCCCATCTCATGGTCTTCCAAGAAGCAACCTACTGTTGCTTTATCTTCAATAGAGGCAGAATATAGAGGATTAGCCAATACTACTCAAGAAGCCATATGGATCAGATTGCTATATACAGATTTGGGGTTACATTCTAATTCACCAATGATTTTTGGTGACAATACAAGCTCTTTACATCTTGCAAAAAATCCTATCTATCATGCTAGGACCAAGCATATAGAGGTTCACTATCATATTGAGGAGGAAACCAATATGCAATGTACAAACTTATTGACAAAGGTACTTGATGGTACTAAACTTTATAGGTTTAAAGCTATGATTGGATTGTAGAACATTCAAGATGATTGATGAAGAAGACCAAGCCAAGATGTTTGGCTTGAGGGGGAGCTGTTGGTGCAAATGCCAAGCCTTCACAATTGGCTAGGCATTGGAAGAACCTATGTGCAACTTCTTGAAGATCCGCATGAACTATTGCTTATGGCTTTTATCATTAAACTTTTGTAAAAGTCTTAATGACTTGGAAGAATCTTGTAAAGCCTACAAACTCGTGGAGTTTGGAGACATAAAATACGAATTAGCTTTGGTGGAGTATCTCCTAACTAAGAGGAGAAATTTAAGGAAAAGTTAAGTTTGAATTTGAATTCAAACTTCCAGGCAAAGAATCTATATAAAGGGTTGTAATCTCATGGCCATTGTGCCGACATTACTAAGCTTAGAGTTGATCGTTTGATGTAATTGAGAGGCTCACACTATAGCCTCCTCCTATCACCATCATTGGGCATCATATTAATGCCAATGATCATGTACAACATTGTTACATAATACATTACATTTATGATTCCATGTACATTCATCTTTGTCACTGTCACTCAGAACAATGAACTTGTTGTGCTCATATCTCAGTGATCTCGCCACCATTTTCAATGTTCTATAGCTCATTGGAACATGAACAAAGTCTACTAAAATCTATCAAAGCTTAAAGAAGTTTCATTCAGCCAATTGGTAGAAAATTATCTGGAAGTGGTCACTGGCCATTCTCTCTAGAGTTCCTAAAAAGTCGGGGCTCGTAAGATTCTACTCGCCAAAGTGATTGCTAAGAGTATGGCCTATCATTTTAAGTGATTCCACTTGGAACCATTAGCTCTCTAAGCTAATTAGGTACCCACGCAAGGAATGTTTTTATTGCTATTGTACTGTGAGTACTAAGAAAAACTTCTAGTAGGTATCAAGACTAAAATAGTAGCTTTTTGGTCATAAGCTAGTTGCAAACTTATCTGTTTTGATCAATGTGTTTGAACCATCATCTCCAAAACACATAGGCACTTATTTAGTGTCATTTGAAAGCTAAAAGGGCCTTCAACTCAACTCATAAGTAAAATAGGGCTCGTACAAAGCAGGGATTAATAGTACCAACTCATTTCTTGAGGTGTCCATCCATCTTTCCCAACACAAGGCAATGGTTGAATAGAATCTTCCACAAAAACAAAAATGTGGATGATGTAAAGCAAGGATTAGCACTAAGAACTCATTTCTTGAGGTGTCCATCCATATTTCCCAAAAAAAGCAATGGCTAACCAGAATGTGTTTATTCTATGGATAATATAGACGATAGCCTTTACTTTCAGAACTATACCCAAAAAAAATATATTTGACTACTTTATCATCCAAATTTTCAGCGATGTTGTTCAGGTACTAATGCATATGGCAGACAACCAAAAACACGCAGATGAGCAATAGATGGCTTCCGATCATGCCAAGCCTCATATGGAGTGATAGACTATAGTGCTTTGGTGGGACACCTATTAAGTACATATGATGCACACATAATAGCGAAATGGAGGGTGCCCATTTTGCATGCTGACATACTTTCAGCCAAAAGCAGAAATTGTTTGAAGCACATAAACACTTCAGACTTTGCTTTGAGTGGATATACCCATGCATGCCTAGAAAAATCATCAATGAAATTCATGAAGTAAAGACAATTTCCAAAAGAGGGTGTCTGCATAGGACCACAGACATCGCTATGAACAAGCTGCAATTTCTGAGTAGCGTGAACTAAACCATCTTTTGGAAATGAGGAATGCTGCATTTTGCCCAAAATACAGTCTTCACATACATGTTTATCGGGTGCAAGTTTGGGCAAAGAGGACACCATTTCAGATTTTTGCAGGCATAGCAAACTAGCAAATTTTAGATGACCAAAGCGTGCATGCCAAAGCTTTGCATCTCACATAGCCTGAGAATCATGTACTGCACATGCCAAATCATTGAGTTATTCTTGATATAGAAGTGTTCTAAGATCAAGGATAACTTTTTCTTTTGGAGATTAACACTCTCCATCACATCAAAATAGAAGAAAGGAGGACTCTCACTACTGCAATCATATAGAAATCACCATTTGAAGGTTCAAAAGGTGAAAGATTCAAGGGAAAGCTTGAGAAGGAGGTCTGAAGCTATCAATAAGATCAAAAGGAACTTCATTCAAAGTAAAGGGACACTTATTCCCCATAAAGCTTGAAGAATTTAATATGCAAGTAAAGAAGGGATGGGAGATTCTCTTCAGATAGAGAAATTGGATAGAGAAAACTATCCAGCTTGGTCAATGAGGATGGAAGCTCATCTCATGAGCCAAGACCTGATAGGTTATATAGCAGATGAAGAAGAAAAACCAAAATTTAGAGATCCTATTGTTCCAACTAGGGATGAACTCTCAGATTTGAAGACATGGATGAAGAAGGATGCTCAAGCAAGGAGCATTATCTACATGGGAGTCAATGACTACTTGCTACCTCATATTAGGGGACTTGAAAGTGCAAGTGACATACAGAACACTTTGGAGGAGCATTTGCAAAATACTACAAAGTCAAGGAAGGCATCCTTATGGGAAGTGTTCACTACATTTAAAAAGAAAGCTTCTAAATCCATTTCTAATTATGTAACAAGGATGAAGGACATTGCAGATGCATTAGTAACAGTTAATGAAGATATTGAGGAAGATAAATTGGTAAGAAAAATCCTCACATGTTTGAGAGGAGATGAGAAATGGAAGCCATTCATTTTGTGTACTGCATTGTCACTAGATCATTTCACTTCTGATTTAAATCAGTTGCTAGGACATATGCTAACTTTTGAGCAGGATGTCAAAGGTGATGGTGATAAGGGTGTAGGTCAAGCACTCTATTCAAAGGACAAGAAGAATAATAGCAAAGGCAAGCAACAACTAAATGAAGAAGAAGGTACAACTAGCCAAGCCAACTTCTTAAAGAGGAAGAGAAGGTGGCAAAGGAAGAGGAAGAGGCAAAAGCAATAAAGATGGATCCAAGGCTTGCTAGATTTGTGGTAAGACAAATTATTTAGATCATGATTGTTGGCATAATAATCAGAATAATGGAGGATATAGTCAAAACTTTAATTCAAGAGGAAGAGGTGGTATAAACCAAAGAGGTAAGTTCAGAGGTAGAGGTAGTAGAGGTTACTTTGGAAGAAAAGTAGATAGAGGTTTCCAAACTCAATCCTACAACAATACCTACTACAATTATGCTTCAAATAAGAAGAAGGATTCAACTTTGATTATGAATGCAACTTGTGAAAGACAAAGTGAAGAACAAATAATCTTCTACATTGACTCAGGGTGTAGCAATCACGTGAGTGGTAATATAGCCTTGATGACTCATTTGGGGAATAAGGTAACTAATCATGTAGTTCAAACAGGTGATAATACAAAGCACAATGTGAAGTAAATTGGATTAGTGAAGGCCAAAGATGGAAGTAATCTTCTGAGTAAGGTTTTGTATGTTCCTACAATTCCAAAGAATCTGATAAGTGTAGGGCAAATTGTTGAAAAATGTTATGAAGTAAGGTTCACTAATGATGGAGTTTTTTTGGAAGACCCTAGCAATGCGTATAAAAAAATTGTTTCAGGAAAGAAAGAAGGAAGACTCTTCACATTCAAGATTCAAGGTAATGTTGGTCATGCCTGGTTTACTTATGGAGGACATAAGATCTCTAAGTTAGATCTTTGGCATAAAAGGCTTGGACATTCCAATGAAAGAGGTATTAAGGATATGGTTAACAATGGTTCAGTGCTTGGATTGCCTAATGTTGTAGGTCAACATATGACATATAGATGTGAGACATGTCAATTAGGTAAGGCTCATAAGCAATCATATTCTAAGCATGGTTTCATGGATTCAGAGAAGCTTGTGTTGGTACACACAGATGTGTGGGGACCATCCAAGGATTTCAGTATAAATGGTTCAAGATATTATGTGATTTATGTTGATGATGATACTAGGTGGATCACTATATATGTGATCAAAGATAAATCAGAGGTATTCAATACACTTAAACATTATCATGTGCATGCAGAAAGAATCATAGCTCAGAAGTTGAAGAGACTAAGGTCAGATGGAGGGGGAGAATATTTCTCTAATGAGTTTAGTGATTACTTATGGAATGCAGGTATAAAATGGGAAGTTACTTGCAGGTACTCTCCTCAACAAAATGGTGTAGCAGAAAGGAGAAATAGGACTCTTGTTGAGTTTGCAAGATCAATGATGAAGGAGAAAAATTATCCAAATTATTTGTGGGCTCAAGCTTGAAATATAGCTACATACTTGGTTAATAGGTTACCATGTAAAGCTTTGTAGGGTGTGACACCATATGAAGCTTGGTGGGTTAAGAAACCTACCTTAGATCATTGCAAAGTATTTGGATGTTTGGCTTATGCATTTGTGCCATATCAGTTGAGGCATAAATTGAAACCTAAATATGAAAAGTATGTGTTCATTGGATATGATGATAAACATATGGGTTATAGGTTGTGGAGTTCATCCACAAAGCAATTCCTTGTATCAAAGGGTGTTACATTTGATGAGCAAGGTACTTGGTATGCACGTACAATCAATAATCATGCAGTTGATGAAGAAGTTTTGAATCAGAAGAAAGATAAATCAAAGGTTGAGATATTTGATGAAGAGGAGAACAATGAAGTACAAGTTGAAGTTGAAGAAGTGCCAGGGTTTGATCCGGAATGTGATGAACTAGAAACTTCAAGAAGTGGAGAACTCAAAAGGTCATCAAGACACAAAAGGAAACCTACAAGGTATAGCTATGACACTTCTTTTTTGACTATTAAAGATTATGCTTACATGGTGAAAGCAGAGGAAGACCCTTCTACATATGAAGAGGCAAAAGGTAAGGAAAATTGGGAAAAAGCTATATAGGGAGAGTATGATGCATTAATGGAGAATGAGACATGGGATTTGGTTTCTAAACCAAACAATCAGAAGATCATTGGATGCAAATGGGTCTACAAGACAAAGAGGCATGCTGATGGAAGTGTGTCTAGGTATAAAGCTAGACTTGTTGTGAAAGAGCATGCTTAGGCATATGGCATAGATTATGATGAGACCTATAGCCCTGTGGCAAAGATGACAACCATGACACTCATTGCCATTGCTGCATGTAAAGGTTGGAGATTATGTCAATTAGATGTGAAGAATGCTTTTCTTAATGGTTATATTTCATATGATTTTTTCATGGAGCAACCACAAGGGTTCAGAGATAAAAGGTATTCAGAATATGTATGTAAGCTCAAGAAAGCTTTGTATGGTTTGAAGCAGGCCCCAAGGGCATGGAATTATAGACTTGTGAAGTTCTTGAAGGAACTTGGTTTCCAAGTATCTAAAGCTTTAGACATAGATGTATTATTCGGATCATTTCTCAAGATCTACTAAATCTTTTGAGATGTTTTAGCTTAGAGAAGGTGTGGCGACACCTTGTACAAAGTTTCATTAGAAACTTTACACATTTGATCAGTCAATTAATAAGTTAATTGTAGTAGACTTTTCTGAGTAGTGATTCTCTTCACAGTTTTGCAAATTTTGATAGTGTGGCATTGGTCTTCCAAAATTGAACAAGGTTTTGTGTTATTCTTGATATAGAAGTGTTCTAACATCAAGGATATCTTGTTCTTTTGGAGATTAACACTCTCCATCACTTGAGTGATGGGTGAATGTAAATTAAAGGAAACATCTTTATTGCAACTCATATGGTTGCTACAACCACTATCAATGTACCATGTAGAATATGAATTGACTCTTTCACTTGAACCATACATCATAAGAAAGTTCTCATTTTCTAAATTTGTTGAAGTACTATCATAAGTACCTTGGTTCCTTTTGTATCCTTGATTGCCTCCTCCTTTGGACCAACAATCTCTTGCATAATGGCCTAGTTTTCCACAATTGTAGCATTCTCCATTGGATGCTTCTCTTCCATGTGATCTTCCTCCTCTTCCTCTACTCCTTCCTCTTCCTCTACTCCTTCCTCTTCCTCTTGATCCATAGCTTTTGTTGGAGCCTTCTTGGTTGCTTGAGCTTGAACTTCACCTTCCTCTCCCTCTACCTTGGGAGTTTTGTCCACCTCTTTTGCCTTTGCCTCTCCCTGCATAGAAAACTTGGGCTTGGCTGCGCTTTGATTGTGCACCTCCTTGGTTCGTCTCCTCGGTCACCATCAATGTGACTAATTGATCAAATTCTGGTAGGGAATCCCTCACCTAAACTGATGTGGAGATATTTCCACCTTTCATCCTCTCTCAAGCCATTGAGAGTGTGTGCAACAAGATCATCGTCTTTGATTGGGTTCCCAATTGAGCCTAAAGCATCTACAAGCTCCTTAACCTTCAAAATGTACTCATTTATGTTAGTACTTGATGATTTCCTAAGATTATTCATCTCATTCTTGAGCTGAATCTTCCTTGCCTTGGTTGATGAAGATGACAATCTCTCCAAGGTCTCTGAAACCTTCTTGGATGTGTCTAATTCTTGTATATGCCATATCATGCTATTGCTTATATGTTGGGATATAATGAATATGACTCTCCTATCCCTTTCTATCCATTCATTAAGTGACTTGACCTGCCCTTGAGGTGGTGGATCATGTACATGAGGCACATGCTCCATGCCGCTCACTAATCCCCACAATCCTTTGCCCATAAGGTAGTTGCTAACTCTAAATTTCCACCGTTGATAATTGCCTTTCTCTAACTTCTCTATTTGTGCATTATACCATACTAAGCTCTACGATGCTCCTCTAGCTTCTCCTCAATTTTTGTATTCTTTAGAAGGTGTGGATATTACCTTTTGATAGCTTATCCCTTGCTAACCTTCAACTAGTTGAGATCTCGATCGACGTAGCCCCCTTTCGATGTCTTCTTGCTTTGATGAGTTCTCCTTGTGCTTCCACGATTTGTCTTGATCCCTTAAAGACTTCAATATGATGCCAATGATGTCTCCAAGCCTAAAAAATGGCTCTGATACCACTAATGGGGGATGATTATAACACCCCAATGCAAAAATGGAAGATGGCTGCCATCCATTAGGTCCACAAGCAATGATATATGCTCACTATTCTAAAATTTTCTCTACACTAGTACAGAGACTCAAAATACAACATTTTACACTTGTAGAAGACTATAAGAGCTACAAAACAAGATTTAAATCATCCCAAATGGATATTCCAAGTGGGACAACCACCCTCTAGAATTTGGGCTATGTTTTTGCCACACTCTCTACCTATGTGCAGAGATATACCTTCAAAAAGTTGGCAATTTCACACAAGTCACTCAGCCAAATAACTTGAACCTTTGGCAAGGTTCAGGGCACAATATGATAGACCAAATGAAACTTGAAATCAATGAAAATGAGTAGAATGCAAGAGCAAACAATGCTCTCCGATTTGGAGCAATCAGATTTGGAAAAGCCTAACTACATCTGTAGATAGAGAGGAGCAAAATCATGAGAACATGAGGTAAGAAAGCAGGGGGGCTGCTTGTTGGAGTTTATGACTTCACCAAAGTAAGTGGGAAATTTGTGGAATGCATAAAACTCAAGAAACAAAGGTGGGATGATGCTTATATAGAGTTTTTCTTTTCCTACAATCTAGCTAGCCACCCACCAATCAGTTTAGGTGCACTTTTTGGTGGCTGATTTGATGAGATTTGAATTTGATTGAGTTTGAGTCTTTTTGCATGATTAAGACTTGCTTTTCAACAAGAATCACCATACAAATAATAGAACCTTGAGCCTTAAACCCTACACTCTAAATCATAAACCCAAAAGTACTACACCCTAAACCCTATATCAAAAACCCTAAACCCTAAACCATAAGCCCTGTCGTTAAAGCACAATGGCAAGCACGAACGTGAGCAGACCCACCTCATAATGGTCAATCCATAGAGATATGAGGGCAATATGATGACCATGAGAAAGTGGATTCCATAACTGCATGAGTGAGAAGCACACACACACACACACACATATACAAGGTGAGCCAAAGCGATAGAACAATAGAATCTATTTCTTAACTGCTTTCCTTACAATGTCACTTGAATTCTCTAAAAGATCCAGCCTTAACAGTGAGCTCCTTAGATCTTTCTATAGTTTTTAAAAGCTTTGGCCCTCTTCATACCAGCATCTGACCTAGTTAAAAATTAGGTTCCAAGGATTATTTGAGGGACCAAATGGAATCCAAGACTTTTGAAAATTGATATGTAGATACTTCTAACACTTCACAATCTAAAGGAGTCCTCGACTTGGGAAAAGAGAGTTGGAGTTATGAAAAATAGTGTTTACAATGTGATTCAACAATAAAAATTATTGTTGTTTGAAAATAGATTTCTTTGAAAACTTTAGTAGACCTAATCATCTTATGTTCTTCGACGAATCTCTCTACTTGGTCTTGAGAGCTCTTCTCTTTGGCTTTCTCCTCTTGGACTCTCTCATCTGCTAAATTCTCCATGTTGCTCAACCAACTGTGCATCCATACCCACGATCAAAAGCCGGAAACATGAGACCCTTACTGCTAAATATTAAAACCTAAACCTCAAGCCCTCAATTCTAAACACTAAAGCATAAACCTTACACCCTAAGCCCTAAACCCCAAACTCAAAAATCTTAAATCTAAATCATTAACCCATACCCTAAACCTTAAACCTTACAACCTAAAATCCTAAACCCCAAGCTCTAAAGCCCAAAACCCTAAACCCAAATTCCTTAAACCTAAACCCTTACCCACAAACCCTAAAACCTCAAACCTAAGCCCTAAACAAAAACGCCAAAACCCTCAACACTACCCAAAACCCTGAACCTTTCATCGAGAAAGCTAGACCCTAAATGTTAAATGCTAAACCTTAGCCACACAACACTAAACCCTAAACCCTTAACCGTAGACCTTAGTCCTAAACACTAGACTAAATCCTAAACCCTAAAACCTAAACCCTAAACCATAAACCCTAAATCCTAAACAATAAAACCTAAACCCTAAAACCTTAAGAGCGAAGCCCTAAACCCTAACTTTGAAACTCTAAAACCCAAACCCTAGATCCTAAACCCTAAATGCTAAACCCTAGGCCCTAAATCTTGAACCCTATTCCCTTCATCCTAATGCCTAAACACTAAAGCCTAGTTCATAAATCCTAAAACCTAGTTTGAAAATGCAGACCTCAAATCTTCAACCCTATTTGCTACACCCTAAAGCCTTAAGCGTAGACCATTGACTCTAAAATTTAAACCCTATACCCTAAACCCTAAACCCTGAATCCTAAACCCTCAAGCCTAAACCTTAAACCCTAAACACAAAAGCCTAAGACCAACATCCTAAACCCTAAACCCAAAACCCTAAGCCATAACCCTAAACCTCAAGCCCTAACCCTAGACTCTAAACCCACTAAAGCCTAAACCCTTAGTCCCAAAACCTAAACCTTAAATGTTAGAACCTAAATCCGAAACCTCAAATAACCATAAACATGTTATAAAAGAGTGTATTTCAACATGTCCCCCAACATATACGAAAGCATAAGACACATACTCAAGTGAAATGCTTATTTTGCAATTACTCAAGTTTGTACATTTATATAATTCTCCCATGAATAAAACGTGGGTTTATAAATTCAAGTATGTATAAGAATGTACTACATAAGCTATTGAGAGCTTTTAGAAATATCTCTAGGTATGTTTAAAATTATCCAATATGGATGGTTTAGGACCGTTTTGAAGTGACACCCAAAACCTAAATGGGAAAACATGAACCATAAACCTAAAGCCTAAATCCTAAAGCCTAAACCCCGCACCCTAAACCCTAAGATCTAAGTTGTGAACTCTAAAACCTAACTCCTAAACCCTAAAACCTAAACCCCTAAACCTTAGATCCTAAAACCTTAAGCCCAACATTATAAACTCTAGAAACCCAAAACCTAAACTCCAAATGTTATACCCTAAACCCAAAACCCTAACAAATAAATCATAAACCTTCAATCCTAAACCTTTTAGATCATTCTCTAGTTTGTACATTTAGATTATTCTCCCATTCATAAAAATGTGGTTCATAAATTCGAGCATGTATTAGAACTTACTACATATGAGAATATAACCAAAAGAGTATATGTAAATAAGTTACTTAATTTTTTTAGAATGATGGCTTATGACCATTTCGAAGTGGATTAATGTAATTGAATAGAATTGTTAATCAAACATTATTTTTGTTACGGTTTTCAATTTAAATATTGTATTAATAATGTATAGTTGTTTCTTTAAGTTGACCTCTTATGGTGATATATGAATTTATGTTGAACTCTTATGGTGATATGTGTAGTGATAATGTGGATTGTAATGTGTCGTGATGGTGTGGATTTCAAAATTTAACATATGGAGTGATATGGTATGGATTTTAGTTTGAGTGTTATGATGTGGATGATGTTGACTAAATCTTAATTTAAATATCATGATATGGATTGATATAGAAAAAATGATATGGATTTGAGAGATGTATATTGATATGAATTGGATTATAATTGAAATGTTATGTGATGGATGACATCGATTCTATTTTAATTCAAATATTATGATATGTATTGATATAGTAGTGATGATGTTCATCTGAAAAGTTAATATGTGCAATGATATTATATGGATTCTAGTTCAAAGGTTATGATGTGGATGATGTCAGTTGTATTTCTATTTGAAAGTTAAAATATGTACTAATATTATGTGGATTTCATTAGAAGGTTATGATATGGAGTGTTGTGCTGATATCATATGATTATTGATCTAGTGGTATATATTATTTAATATAAATTACTAATGTAAATGTTTCTTTTGGAGTTTTCAAAGTAAAACGTTGAAAGAATTCCAAATATGAGTGGTTGATCATGTTAAATCTAAAAGAGTTTAAGATGAATAAAATTATTAGGGGAGCAATAGATTGCGCTCTCTAGCTACACTAGACAAGATTTCAAAAATACAAATCTGATTACAAGAACACCCACACAAGGAAAATGATACAAGAATATGTGATTGATAGAAGACGTCCCACAACCCGGGATTGATCGGTATGAATAACTCGACTAGAGATGATAACCGAGATCCCACAACCCAGGACCATAAGCATGAAACAAGATATCAAAATTATGAGAATTCCCTTTAGGGGGATGAACTAGATACAAGAAATAACTGGAGAAGAACTTGTATTATTATATTACAAGAGGACAAAACAGGATGTCCAAGAACTAGACAAGATAAGATTAGAACACGGGGAACAAGACAAGAATTGGAACTCGAACTTGGAGATTACTTACTTGGCAGTCTGACTCCTTGAGCTCCCAAGACTAGTATTGGAAAGACTGAGAATGAATGTGTCCAACCCCTCCTTATATAGGTTTTTGAAGGGCGGCTGAAGGGGAGTTATGATTTGATGATGTCATCATTTTGAAGCATGCTCTCTAGATGTTAGAATCAAGCAAGAAGATAGTGGATCTTAGGGTTTTGGCATTTTCTAGATGCAATGGAAGCATTGGTTTACCCACACTTTGAACCAATCACAATATACAAAAGTCACATGGAATATGAGGTTCAGTAGATCTCCTTTGTCCATGACATCGCCTCCCCCTTAAGCGATTATTTCCACGAGGAGCGGTCATGATCTTTGGTCTTTGTTTTATTGGATTTTTCTTATTGAATCCTCAAACCTTTACTGGTGCTCTCTGAAGGTTCTTTACAAGTTCCCAAGTACGATCAGTGACCTCATACCCTTTCCAATGATCAAGCTACTCCAATCTTCCTCGTGATATTCTCGAATCTAGGACATGCTCGACTTTGAATTCTTCATGATCATCAATCTCGATAGGTGGTGAAGGACCTAGTCTCTCCCTCCTCAATGGTGAAATGTAATATAGTTCCAACATGGACACATGGAAAACTGGATTTATTGTCATGGTACTTGGTAATTGGAGCTTGAAGGTGACTGGACTAATCTTCACCAATATGGTGAATGGACCAAATCTGTGATGATCAAGCTTTGAACAAAAGTTTGCAAATTATTTTTGAGTAACCATGCTTTATCCCCGATTTGATAGGATAGATTTTGAACACGATGCTGATCTACATAATACTGTTGGGGATGTAAGGGTCATGTGACCTTACCCCCATATTCATATATATACATCAGTTATAGAGCATTGCCTCGACGGAGATCATTATGTGGGTTTCGAGGCTCCCACGCATATCCGCGCGTCTTTCCTCTCTTCTCTCTCCCTCCATCTCCTCCTTCCTCCTCTTGTTCTGCACACCAAAGCCCTTCATTGGTATCAGAGCATGTTGAAGGTTAGTATGCAAGAAGCTTCAATGGAAGCTTAGGTGAGAAGAGGTAGAAGTGCAGGTCGGCATCTCTTGACAGCTGTTCAGTATTTCGGTCATAACTCGAGCTAGGAAGCTCGGATTGACGCGTTTTAAAGTTCTGTGCGTAGCTAACACAGAGAGCTACAACTTCACAGAAGGGCGCAGAATGTACTTCGAACTTCTGAAGTGCCGAAAATTCGAAAAACGCAGAGAATTATAGAAGGCAAATCTACATTGAGTAGAACAGCAGGTCGGTTTTTTTGTCATAACTTGAGTTCTACAGCTCGGAATGCGATGATTCAACTTGCTGCTCGTAGCTTGGAAAGATAGCTACAACTTTGTAGAAGAACTCAGATCCAGATTCTGAGTTTTAGGTTGCCGAAATTGCAGAATACAGAGCAGTACTGTTGCAAGTGAAATTGAAATTGATAGCAGGTGCTTGTCTTAAGCATATCTTGAGCTACGCACCTCTGATTGAGGTGTTCTTTATGTCGTTACGTAGCCAAGAAGTGGATCTTGAAGTTTGCTGAAGACCAAAAGTTCAGATTCAGAGGTTATCACCTCTGAAACAGCAAAACACAGAGCAGTACAGTTTTGCCCAAACAACCCTAATTGCACTTGGAGGTTGAATTTGCTTTGGAACTTCTTCGAGAGAGAATTTTTGGTGTGCAAGCTCTTATTTTCAGAGCTTCAAGACATTGTACATGTATGATCATTGTGGTAGCTCCTCCATATGAGAGTAGAGCATGATCTTGTCACGCGTTTGGCATGTAAGATGACATTGTGGTATACTCTTTTTGAGGTTTATGTCATCATGAGTTCGATCATGGATGTATAGTGGCATTGTGGTCTACATCTTGCTTATGCCACTTGGTTATGGATTTACTTGCCGGTTGCACATACTTTTATGAGAGTTGATTTTGGATCTTGTTTGGTACTTGTATCTTTTGTTTTCTTTGCAGGTACATGATCCAGATTGGAGCCTCAGTTACACGTTCGTTTGTCACCGTTATTAGCATTTGGTCATTGATTGATATATATTTGCCAGTGTGATTCTTGGCATATGTGGATGGTGATTCCCACATGGTTATTTTGGTTCTAGAGTCCATTTTACAGAGGAGATGCTGCCGAAATTTCATCGGCTTTTATGCTAGAAAGGAGCTCTTGTGGATCTTGAAGCTTTTGTGATAGCTTTGGATCATTGACTATCTCCATTCACTTGGACTTGGTCACAGGTTGTTTGTGACAGGTTGGACCATCTTGCAGGATTTATTCTTGAGTGGGAGTTGTATTGCCATTGTATTGGCGTGTATTGCCATTAGTTTTTTGGCACATGTAGTTGCCATTATCTTCTTGATTTATATCAGTGACAGGTGGTGACAGATTATTCATTGTTCTTTGCTGATTGGTTATCTTGTTTGATTGCTCAGTTTTCAGGGGATACTCTGTCGAAATTTTCCCAGGATTCTTTCACATCTACTTGGTCACTTTGGAGACTTGGTGAGCAGGCTTATGCTCATGGTTTTATATGCATGGTAGATGCATGGTTATGTGACAGGTGGTTCACATGGTTTTCTTCTCCAGTGAGACATATGTGATGTGAGTTATGCATATGGATATGCAGTTGTGATCCTATTTAGGATAGAGTATTGTTTCTAGTCTCTTATTACATTGCTAGTCTTGGATTGCCAGCATGGTGTCTTCTCGATTCGATGGTACTGACTTTCCGAGATGGAAAGCTCAGATGTGGCATACATTGGTTGGTGCAGGGTTACACATGTATGTGCATAGAGATGCACAGAGGCCTTGTGACATGCCCGACCACGTATGGATGGATATGGATGCATTGGCCAGCTCCACTATCCGATTACAGCTTGTGGATTCTATATATGAGTCTGTTATGTATGAGGAGACGAGTAGTGCATTATGGCAGAGACTACATGATATATATGCGAGTCCATTGACTCATGTGAGACATAGATCACATCGACGACTTCGATGTTGGCATTGTGGTCATGAGGGCCATATTCGATGATGTTGCTTTAGACGGATGCGACGACGACGTCAGAGATATGCACGTGATGCAGGTCAGGTAGTGGTTTCAGGAGATTCTATGGTAGTTGATTATGCTAGTGATGGTGATATCACTTTCCCCTATAGTTCATCTCATGATTCCTCTTGTTCATTGGATAGCACACATATGGCTTGGTTGCTTGATGCATTAGCCACTTTTCATGTTACTCCATATCGTGAGTGGTTTTGTCGATTCTCAAGTGAGAGTCGTGGATGTGTGCACATGCCTGATGGTACGACATATGACATTGAGGGTGCAGGAGATGTATACCTTATGCTACCTAGTGGAGCATCACTTATACTCAGACATGTATGCTACGTGCCTTCATTCCCTATGAGCTTGATTTCAGTTAGCCAGTTACAGGAGAGCAGATATTATGCATTCCTTGGTGAGCATCATTTTCAGTTACAGTTGGGACAACTTATGCTTGTTAGAGATGCCAGGATTGGGCACATGTATCCACTGCAGGTACTTCATGTGAGAGACAGTCTCGTCTCAGTGGGAGTTCAGCCTTATGTGCGATGTGAGACTCGTCATGTCTCATTTTGTCTACCTATAGATAGGTCTATTGACATTCATGATGCACATGTATGGCAGGATTCAGATGCTCAGATGGATGCACATGTAGAGCATATTTCGGATGCTCATGATGCTTATATAGAGCATGATTTTCTTGATCATATGGATGCTCACATAGAGCATACTTTGGATGATCAGTTGGATGCTTTAGAGCATGATATGGATGCTCATGTAGAGTATTGTGATGATACTCAGTTAGAGTTAGATCATCAGTTTGACCTTGGTGTTGATGTTGTGCAGTTAGCTCATATGGAGCATGATGATACACTTGGTGTGGTAGAGCACGATAGCTCTCATGATACACAGTGTATGGTAGAGCATATTAGCTCTCAGGATGCACAACTAGATACATCCTTGGTTGATAGCATGGCTGATTTAGATGCTGAGGAGTCAGCAGTTATGCAGTCATTCTTGGATTCGCTCATGCCAGATGTTGACACAGATATTTCAGGACATGTTGGTCTTGATGATGGTGCTTTGGATGCCTTGGATACAGGCATGGCTGACATACTTAGGTTAGCCAGGATAGCACATGTTTCGTCAGCATTTGGGAGTCTGATGTACGAGTTGTTATGCTCGAGACCAGACATTGCAGTTGCTATTGGAGCATTTGCACTTGGAGTTGTCAGTCGTTCGATGATTGACATAGGCATGGAGCGAGTGGGAGCTTTGCAAGAACTTCATCAGTTCTTGCATCAGTCATATGTGCGCTCGACTCTTATCGATATGAGTCTAGAGCAGTTTGAGGTGCATGGATACACCTTGTTCGAGGCGGTTGGTGTAGGCTGATCTGGTATGGGTAGAGATCCAGACTCTTCCTGTACATTATTGTATAGTCCTACATCATTCTTTGTATATGTTACCACTTATGGTCACATTGACCCTTAAGTGGGAGATTGTTGGGGATGTAAGGGTCATGTGACCTTACCCCCATATTCATATATATACATCAGTTATAGAGCATTGCCTCGACGGAAATCATTATGTGGGTTTCGAGGCTCCCACGCATATCCGCGCGTCTTTCCTCTCTTCTCTCTCCCTCCATCTCCTCCTTCCTCCTCTTGTTCTGCACACCAAAGCCCTTCAAATACTTGTACTACTCTTGAGCTTTATTTGTCTCTTCCTTGAGTTCTTTGTGAATGTCCATGAGATGTTGGGCCTTATCTTTCACAGGTGGGTTCTTAACATGATTTGAGAGTTCTATATCCATCCTTGAATGTTCTCCGTAATTTTCAAAGAAGGGAGTGTGTGTGGTAAATGTATGAACACTATTATTATAGGAAAACTCTGTAAAAGTTAAAAGCTCCAACCAATCATTTTGATGATAGTTTATGGTGCATCGGAGATACTGTTCTCTATTTGTCCATCACTCTATGGATGATTAGCTATAGATAATTTAACTTGAACCTGGAGCTCTTTAACTAGTAAGCAAAACTTTGCTAATTCTGCACATTCAAAGAAGGAAGACAAAGATGAGAAGAAATCAGAAAGGCAAAAACTATTTTCTAGGTTATGTAAAGGAAATCATCATATCATAAAGAACTGTCCTAAGCTGGCTGCAAAAGAGGCAAAGAAAAAAGAGGCTAGAATGGTTGTTGTAGTTAGTGGCATCATATTGAAGACTTGAAGGGATCAAGACAACTCGTGGAAGCACAAGTAGGACTCATCAAAGCAAGACAACATCAAAAGGGGGCATATATGTACAAGCTCATGACCTTAACAAAAGGTATATGTGAGCTAACTACAAGTTTAATGTACATATGTATACAAGTCTTCATTTCCTAAATATGCCCTATCTTCAAACTTCATTTATTGATATTTTCTTCTTTTGACTTCAATTGTTTATTCAAGACATATTGATGGTTGACTTGTACCAACATCAAGGACATGTAGAGACAGGGGATGACACTGAGCACAAGATAACACATGTGGGAGATGTTGCATTGAATGGATATCAAAGCTTTAAGGTTTTGAAGGATGTGTTGCATGTGCCAACCATCACAAAGAACTTGGTTTCGGTAGGTCAAATGGTTGAAAGAGGTTATAAGGTGAGGTTCAATGAGCAAGGATGTTTTGTTGAAGACCTCATTCAGGACTACAAGCTCATAGAAAAAGGAAAGAATCAAGGAAGGCTCTTCACAATGGAGGTAAACAAATCAACCCCTCACACTCTCTACTTGTCAATTGGAAATAAACAGATTGCAGAAATCGACTTATGCATAAAAGAATTGGGCACATAAACTTACAAAGGATGAAGGACATGCAAAGCAAGGGCTTTGGTGAGTGGTCTACCTGATCTTACATCTCAGAATATGCAACATTTGTGCCATGCTTGTCAATTAGGAAAACGAAGGATATTGCCATTCAAGAAGAGAGCACATGTGAGCAATGAAGTGTTGAATCTCATACACACAAATGTATGGGGACCTACAAAGGAGCCATCCATTGGAGGTAATAGATATTTTGTCACATTTATAGAAGATCATTTAAGGTTTTTTTGGATGTATTGCATGAAGTCAAAGTCAAAGGTGTTCTACCACTTCAAGAGGTTCAAAAACCTAATGGAGAAGGAAACAAGGAAGTATATAAAGACTTTAGAGGGGGAGAGTATTTTTCAAATGAATTTAAAGATTTTCTACATCAACATGGCATCAAAAGGCAATTCAATTGACGGCATACACCTCAACAAAATGGGGTGGCAGAAAGGAAGAATAGATACATGACAGAAGTGGCTAGATCTTTGTTAAATGAAATGAATGTTCCTAACTCTTATTGGGTTGACGCAACAAATATAGACATATCCATTATGAATAAGTGTCCAACCTCAGAAGTACATGGAGTTACACCTTATGAAGCTTGGTGTGGTAAGAAACCCAACCTTTCACATCTCAAAGTATTTGGTTGTGTGTGTTATGTTCACATACCTCAAGAATTGAGACACAAGTTAGCCCCGATGGCAGACAAGTGTATATTTCTTGGATATTCTTTGGAGCAAAAGGGTTTTAGATGCTATAACCCTTGCACCAAAGAGCTTAAGGTATCTAGGGATGTAATATTTGATGTGTTGCTACCTTGGTATGGTAGCAAAGGAGAGGTTGTACTCTTCATCAACCAAGGCAAGGAAGATTCAGCTCAAGAATGAGCTGAATAATCTTAGGAAATAACCAAGTACTAACATAAATGAGTACATTTTGAAGGCTAAGGATCTTGCAGATGCTTTAGGATCAATTGGGAGCCCAATCGAAGACGATGATCTTGTTGCGCACACTCTCAATGGCTTGAGAGAGGATGAAAGGTGGAAAGCATTCACCACATCAGTTTATGTGAGGGATTCCCTACCAGAATTTGATCAATTAGTCACATTGATGGAAAGAGTCAATTCAGATTTTACATGGTACATTGATAGTGGTTGTAGCAACCATATGAGTTGCAATAAAGATGTTTTCTTTAATTTACATTCACCCATCACTGAAGGACATGTAGAGATAGGGGATGACACTGAGCACAAGATTACACATGTGGGAGATGTTGCATTGAATGGATCTCAAAGCTCAAGGGTGTTGAAGGATTTGTATGTGTCAACCATCACAAAGAACTTGGTTTCGATAGGTCAAATGGTTGAAAGAGGTTATGAGGTGAGGTTCAATGAGCAAGTATGTTTTGTTGAAGACCCTATGCAGGACTACAAGCTCATAGCAAAAGGAAAGAAGCAAGGAAGACTCTTCACCATGGAGCTAAAGCCATCAACCCCTCACACAGTCTACTTGTCAAGTGGAAATAAACAGATTGCAGAAATCGACTGATGGCATAAAAGAATTGGGCACATAAACTTACAAAGGATGAAGGAAATGCAAAGGAAGGGCTTGGTGAGTGGTCTACCTACCCTTACATCTCAGAATATGCAATATTTGTGCCATGCTTGTCAACTAGGAAAACAAAGCAGATTGCCATTCACGAAGGGAGCACATGTGAGCAATGAAGTGTTGAATCTCATACACATAGATGTATGGGGACCTACAAGGGAGCCATCCGTTGGAGGTAATAGATATTTTGTCACATTTATAGATGATCATTCAAGGTTTGTTTGGATGTATTGCAAGAAGTCAAAGGCAGAGGTGTTTTACCACTTCAAGAGGTTCAAAAACCTAGTGGAGAAGGAAACAGGGAAGTATATAAAGACTCTCAGATCGGATGGAGGGGGAGAGTATTTTTCAAATGAATTTTCAGATTTTCTACATGACCATGGCATCAAAAGGCAATTCACTTGCAGGTATACACCTCAACAAAATGGGGTGGCAAAAAGGAAGAATAGATACATAGCAGAAGTGGCTAGATCTTTGTTAAATGAAATGAATGTTCCTAACTCTTATTGGGCTGATGCAAAAAATATAGCCATATACATTATGAATAGGTGTCCAACCTCAAGAGTACATGGAGTTACATCTTATGAAGCTTGGTGTGGTAAGAAACCCAATCTTTCACATCTCAAAGCATTTGGTTGTGTGTGTTATGTTCACATACCTCAAGAATTGAGACACAAGTTAGAACCCAAAGGCAAATAGGTGTATATTTCTTGGATATTCTTGAGAGAAAAAGGGTTTTAGATGCTATAACCCTTGCACCAAAGAGCTTAAGGTATCTCGCAATGTAATATTTGATGAGTTGCTGCCTTGGTATGGTAGCAAAGATGTGTTACAGGTTGACGATGCATATGAAGCCGAGAAGAAGTTCAAAGAGCAACAACAAAGCATGGAGATAAGTAGTCCAACCACTTCAAGCACACAATCAGAGGAGAGTACTACATCAGCTTGGCATGGAAGGACAAGGAATGAAGCTCGTTCAAGTGAAGGAAGTAGCAAAGGAAAGGAAAAGGCAAATGACGATGACCATCGATGGGTAGACATGGAATCTACAAGTGATGAAGATATGGAAAAATTAGAAACTCCAAGATTTAAAGCATCTAAACCATGGAGGAGGAGATTCCTACCACCTAATGGTGAGGTAAGGTCATCCAATAGGGTTAAATACCCTATTCAAAAGTTCACTTATGATTCATTCATTGCAAGACATAGTCAAGTTATAGCTTGTGAAGAACCTAACTTTTTTGAAGAAGTAAATAAGCATAGGGAATGGATTGAAGCCATGGAGGAGGAATTCAAAGCACTTGAAGAAAATGACACTTGTTCATTGGTGCCAATAACAAAGGACATGAAAGTCATTGGCAACAAATGGGTGTACAAGGTAAAGAGGCATGCACATGGGAGCATCTCTAGGTATAAAGCAAGGCTGGTTGCCAAAGGTTTTGCTCAAACCTATGGCATAGACTTTGAGGAAACATTCAGCCCAGTAGCTAAGATGTCCACCATAAGAAGTTTGATTGCAATTTCAGCCTCAAAAGGTTGGAAGATGTACCAGTTGGATGTGAAGAATGCTTTCCTAAATGGAGAGCTTGAAGAGGTAGTCTTCATGGACCGGACCCAAGGCTTTGAAGATGAGAGGTTTCCACATCCTATTTTTAGGCTAAAGAAGGCTCTTTATGGACTCAAGCAAGCTCCAAGATTCTTGGAGCCAAAGACTTGTGGACTACTTAGTAAAATGTGGATACAATCAGAGTCATGTAGACCCATCACTCTTTGTGAAGAAGGAAGGTAGCAAAATTGTTTTCATTTGTATATATGTTGATGATTTGATCATTACGTGGGATGATGAAGGCAACATCAAGGACATAACGAGGAAGCTTGGATTTGAATTTAAAATCTCAGATTTGGGGATTTTAAGGTACTTTCTTGGGATTGAAGTACTTAGTATAAAGAGGAAGGTATATACTTGATGCAAAGGAAATACATTCTTGATCTTTTGAAGAAGTTTGACTTGTGTGATTGCAGACCCATTTCAAATCCATTAGAAGTAAATGTTAAATTAAGTGCTCATGAAGGTGAAGAAGTGAAGGATGTGACCATGTATAGGTCAATAATTGGTTCTCTCCTGTATGCTGCTATGACAAGACCTGATATTGCACATGTAGCTAGAGTGTTATCTCAATTTTTGTGAGCACCAAGAGTACCTCATCTTGTTGCAACCAAAAGGGTTCTTAGGTACCTCAAAGGATCAGTGAATGAAGGCCTATATTATCCATTTGATTATGTATTAAATGTACAAGCTTATTATGATGCTGATTGGGCAGGTTCCAAAGATGACAAGAGGAGCACTAGTGGATATGTTATCATGCTAGGGAAGAAGACCATCTCATGGATGTCAAAGAAACAACCAACCGTGGCTCTTTGCTTGATCGAAGCTGAGTATAGAGGCTTAGCACAAGTCTCATGTGAGCTTATGTGGCTTAAGAAGTTTTTTTTTTAATCTTGATTTGTAGGTTAAGCAGGTACCTATTTTTTGTGACAACATAAGTAGCATATGCTTGGCTCAAAATCCGGTGTTCCATGCAAGGTCAAAGATATAGAAGTGCATTACCACTCTATTCGAGAGAAGATCATGTCAAAGGATGTCAAGGTGGTGCATGTCAATAAAAAGGACCAATATGCAGATATGTTTACCAAAGCATTGGATGGAGTAAAGCTACAACACTTCAAGGCATGCATTGGAATGAAGGACCTAGGCATTGAGACTTGATGGGGAGTGTTGAAAATCAAGTCTCAATCATGCAAAAAGGCTCAACCATGAGTTTTGCAAGTGGACCAATAAAAAAGGAGGACCCACGTTTGTGGAATAAAGTTAGAAGCTCCACCAAACTCAATCAAATTCAAATTTCATCAAATCAGCAACCAAAACGTGCACCTAAACTGATTGGTGGGTGGTTAGCTAGATTGTAGGAAACGTTAAAGTCTATATAAGCATCATCCTGCCCTTTTTCTTGAGTTGTATGCATTCCACGAGTTTCCCACTTAGTTTAGTGAATTCATAGACTCCAGCAAGCAGTCCTCTTACTTGCTTACCTCATTTTCTCATGATTTTTCTCTACTCTATCTAGAGGTGTAGTTAGGCTTTTCCAAATCTCATTGTACCAGATTACAGAGCATTGTTTGCTCTCTCAGTGTACTCATTTTCATTGATTTCAAGGTTTATTTGGTCTGTGATATTGTGCCGTGAAGTTTGCCAAAGTTTCAAGTTATTTGGCTAAGTGAGTTGTGAGAAATTGCCAACTTTGTGAAGGTATATCTATGCACATAGGCAGAGTGTTGCAAAGAGGTAGCCTATTTTGCAGAGGGTGATTCTCCCAGGTGGAATATCCATTTGGGATGATTTAAAGCTTGTTGGGTAGCTCGTATAGTCTACTATAAGTTTGCAAAATTTAATTTAAAGTCTCTATAGTGGTGTAGAGAAACATTCAGAATAGTGAGCATATATCATTGCCTGTGGACCTAGTGGAGGGAAACCATCTTCCATTTTTGCATTGGGATGTTAGAATCATCCCCCATCATTAACTACCATGGCACGGCCCATGAATTTGATTTGTGTGCCCTTCTAGTATGCTACCTTGTTTTCTAGTTTAGAAAAGATCCAATTCCATCGCTGCACTATCGAGACACCAAAACCAATCGCAATACCAAGTAGGTGGAAGACCTAATGCATGGGGATAATTTGGCAACCATGGTTTACCAGCAATTGGGGTGGCAATCTGATGATTACTAGAAAAGTGATTTTGGAGTGGATGATTTTGGAACCTCGCACCTCATAGAAAGTGTTAAGGCACCCCCAAAAGGCTTCAATGCTGGTCCAATCATTATGCACAAATGCATCCATGTCGTTTGCAAAAAGTCTCATAATCATTTGACCCTAGTTTAGAGGTAGAGGGAGACCTTTAATATGGCCCATTTCCATGTGATGCTACAGAAGACGGCTGAGCCCTTCTATGGAAATAGCAAAGAGTAAAGGAGCTAGTGGGCATCCTTGCCTAATAGATTGTTTTAATCTGATAGCCTTCAATAACTTCTCATTGTTATTTATTTGCACCGATGCATTCTCTAGAAAAGTAGTGATCATCTTAGTGAATCTTTGGCTACAGTGGAGGTCTTTAAGAGATTGAAGGACATAAACCCATTCTCGCCTATTGTAGGCTTTGTTGAAGTCGATTTTAAGGAATACTATGTCTTTCTTTGACTCTTTAGCAAAGTGAAGACCTTCCCAGATATTGATAATGGCTTCTCATATTGATCTACCCCTAATGAATCATTTTTGTTCTTTGCTAAGCCACCTATTCAAGTGATAAGAGATCCTGTTGGCAATAACCTTCACAAGGATCATGTACCCTATTTGAAGCATCATGATTGGGTGCTAGTTTTCAATCCTATTCTTGTTAACTTTTTTGTGGATAAGCTTGGTGATACCATTGTTTATGCATTCGACAAGGGCACCGAAAGCTAATTCCTCTTGCCAAACCAATCGCAAAGATTTACAGATTTACATGATGCACCTCACCATCTCCATGAACATGGTTATCTCTAGTCTCTGTGATGAGACTGAACCTGTTTCGTTTGATGAAGCACAAAATTCAGAACATTGGATAGCTGCAATGCAGTCTGAATATGATGCTATCATGAAAAATGGTACATGGACTTTATGTGACTTGCCTCCTCACAAGAAGGCCATTGGCACTAAGTGGGTATACAAGCTAAAACGCAAACCTGATGGAGTGGTTGACAGGTATAAGGCTAGGCTTGTTGCAAAGGGTTATGCGCAGCAAAGAGGCATTGATTTTGATGAAACCTTTGCTCCTAGTTGCCGAATGACTATTGTTCGTAGCATTTGTGCACTTGCAGCTCATCATGGTTGGAATGTACATCAGTTGGAGATTAAAACAACATTTCTAAATGGTGACTTGCATGAAGAAGTGTATGTTTTTCAGCCCCATGGCTTTGTGCAGAAAGGGCATGAAAATCAAGTGTGCAAGTTAAAGAAGGCATTACATGGTTTAAAGCAAGCACCACGTGCTTGGTATGAAAAGACACATGCCTATCTGATTTCACATAGTTTTGAGAATAGTCCAACTGAAAGCACCTTATATGTTAAGCGTGCTAATGATGTGCTTCTAATCATTGTGGTATATGTTGATGACATGCTGCGCATTGGTCCTCATGACATGCATATTGCTGATTTTAAGGCTCACTTGCATGCCTCATTTGAGATTTTTGATTTGGGGCATTTGCATCACTATTTGGGCATTTAGTTTATGCAAGTTGATGGTGGAATGGCTTTGTGTCAAATGAAATATATTCACACATTATTATAGCATTTTGCCCTTGAAGACTATAAGCCTATTGCCACTCCTATGGAGACAGGTTTATTATTGAGTCTTCATGATGCTCGAGATGCATTTGAAGTTGTTCTCTATCAGCATGCTCTTGGATGCTTGATTTACTTATGCATTACTCGACCAGATATTCAGTTTGGTGTCTCATAGATGAGCAAGTTTATGCATTGCCCAGGTGTCAAGCATTGGTAGGCGATTAAGCAAATGTTTCGCTACGTGAGTGGTACCCGACTACTTGGATTGTTTTATCCCAAGGGGGGATAACTACCACCAGATTTGCATGCTTTTTCTCACAGTGATTGGGCTGGTCGCTATAACACTCCTGTGTCCACTAGTGGCTTTTGCTTCATGCTTGGTAGCTCATGTATATCTTGGTTTAGCAACAAAGCAGCCTACTGTGGCCACTTCAAGTTGTAAGGCTGAGTATAGGACAACTTTCACAACGATTGTTGGGTGTGTGTGGCTCAGATGCCTTATGGCTGATTTGGGTGTTGGTTAGTCTTCTACCACCACCAACTCCACTAACAGTCAGAGCGCATTGGGAGTTGCAAGGAACCCTATGTTCCATGCTCGCACTAAGCACATTGAGGTGCATTATCATTATGTCAGGGGAGGTTCTCTACTCGGGAGATCACCTTGGCATATGTGACCACACAGGAGAACATTGCATACCTTTTTAGAAAGGCTCCGCCTAGGGAGAAGATTGAAGTTTTCCGCAAAGCTTTGGGCTTACTTCCTTTTGTGGATTGATTCCACATAGCTTGTCACTTCCTTATACATGAGTGCCAGCACCTTGTTCACCGCATCACTCCTAGGGGGGATTTGTTGATATATTTAGGTAGTGATGTGTGTGAACACTCTAGGACCTCCAGGGTATGTTTTTCCCTCTTTAGGAGGTTTTTCCATTGACTTGTATATACACCTATTGCCCTAATGGGCTACTTATCTTTGTACATTCTAGTGGTAATACATTCAATATTGTGTGTTGTGCACCAAGCTTCTTCTTCTTCATTGTGTTTTTCGCATGCTTCCGCAAACATCTAAGTCCAACATCAGGGATACTTCATTGAGCTTTACTAGATTTATCATCCAAAAGTGATGGCACATTTGTTTCTTGCGAGCTCACTCATTGGTGGACATTAGGATTTTCCTTATTTGCTGTTCTTTTTATATTGCACTTGGTGTATTGTTGTTTTAGGTCGTTCTTATACATTGCTTTTATGCAATAGAGGAAGAAGAAGAAGATCATTCTTCCTTGCCTCAACCTATATGTGTGTGCTTCTCTTTGAGTGTGAGAGTGTGTGTCAGCTCTCTTCCTTATCTCCTCCCTCATGACATGCTGCACATACCTTTTGCATCTTTGAAACTTTGAAATTTGGTATTCCATTGAGAATATCCTTTGACTGCATCAATTTGTTTGCATTTCCAATTTGTTTGTGCTAAGTCTCTATGTCAACAATAACTTCTGCACCTTTTGCAAACATGGTTGTGTTCATTTCAAGAAGTTTAACATTTAAGGTGAACATCCTACTCACTTTGTTTCCTTTGGCAATCAATTGTCCATCCTATTTGTACTCTTCTACATATAACCCATCAGCATTGAACGTTACTTGTAATCCCTGGTCAACCATTTGTCCAATAGATAACAAATTCTTTGTTATATTTGGAACATGTAGCACAATAGGAAGATGTTTTACCTTCCCATCCTCTATAGACAATGCTATGTTTCCCATATGCTTGAAAGGGTGTGAAGTTTGATCACTTGTTTCAATATATCTTAGAACTGGCATTTTTTGCAAACTATTCTTCCGTTCAGCAATCCCATTCTATTGAGGTGTATACGGCATTGTACATTGATGTTTTATCCCACATTCATATAGAAATGCATTAAAGTGAGAAGACATATATTCCCATCCTCGATCGAAATGGAGGGTGCCCATTTTACATACGGATAGATTTTCAGCCAAAATCAGAAACTGTTTGAAGCACATAAACACTTCAGACTTTGCCTTTAATGGATATACTCATGCATGCCTAGAAAAATCATCATGAAAGTCATGAAGTAAAGATAGTTCCCAAAAGAAGGTGTCTACATAGGACCACAGACATCACTATGTACAAGCTACAATTTTTGAGTAGCCCGAACTGAGCCATCTTTTGGAAAGAAGGAATGCTCCATTTTGCCCAAAATATAGCCTTCACATACATGTTTATCGGGTGCCTTGAGTTTGGGCAAAGAGGACACCATTTCATATTTTTGCAGGCGTAGCAAACTAGAAAAACTCAAATGACCAAAGCGTGTCTGCCAAAGCTTTGCATCTGACATAGCCTAAGAATCATGTACTGCACATGCCAAATCATTTACAGATCTTTCATGGTCTATGAGCTTATACAACCCACGATATAAAATGCCAGAAGCAATAATGGCTGTGCCATTTGAGAGATCATGAACTGTACATCTATCATCAACAAATTTCACAGCCAACCCAACCTTGGCTAATGCAGAAACTGATAACCAATTTCTCTTGATCCGTGGCACAAACAAAGCATTTGAAAAAGTGAAAGAACTACCATCAACAATAGTCAAAATAATCTTACCAACTCCCATAATAGGGTAGCAGGAGTTGTTGGCACATTTAATAGTATTCCCTGTAGGGGCAAGCTCGAGTGAAGAGAAGAAATTGCATTGCCAGGTAATATGTTTGGTCGCCCAACTATCAAAGTACTAAACATTTGAGTCTACTACAGACATGCACTGCTCATGAGAAGATGGGTCAAAACTCCAAATAGTAGTAAATGCCCATTCTTCTTCTTGCGCAAGATTAATAGACTCTATTTTTGGTGTAGAGGCCTCTACAACAACCATTATGGCCTCTTTCTTCTTTGCCTCTTTAGTAGTCAGTTTTGGACAGCTCTTAATGACATGATCATTTTCTTTATAGTAGTTGCAAAACAATTTCTACTTTTTTTTATTTCTTCTCATCTTTGTCTTCCTTCTTCGAATGTGCAGTATTTGCAGATTTCTGCTTACTAGTAGAAGAGCTCCATTTACCTTTGCCCTTCTGACTAGCCAGGAAAGCTTGATCTGCAACATGCATAATATACCTGTTCTACCTAGACTAGTCTTCTTGCAATAGAACAAAGACTAACTCCTCAAATGACAAGGCATTAGGATTGCCTTTCATCATCAAACGAAGAGTAGAAGCAAAACTTTGATATGAGTTAAGAAGACCATTTAGAACAGTCTGCACAATTGTGCTATCTGGTATAACTTTATCAGTAGAAATCAACTGTTCTTTCAAATCCTTGATCTTTGTGAGAAAATTGTCCATAGAATCACCTTCATTCATGTGCTCACTCTCCAATTGTTTTTGGAGGTAAGCAACACAAGCCTCATTCCTAGCCTGGTACAATGTGATAACTGTATCCCAAGCATCCTTAGCTGTTCTCCAAGAGCGAATGTGAGAAATGATGGCATGTTTGACAGAAAAAGCTATCAATGCATGTAGCAGGACATTCGAGAACAAGCAGTGTGGGCTCAGAGGAATGCAGATTCTTGGCAGATTAAAGTTATGTTTTCATAGAAGTGTGAAGGATCTGAGAAAGATTATCAAAGAGCAAAATGTAAAGATCAACATTTTTGGTGGTTGGTACTGTGGCCAGCATGGATCAGGTTGAATAGTGATGGATCAGGCTGAATAGTGATAGAGCAGCGGAGTCCACTTATGGTTGCAGCTCTGTATGGCAGTGTGGGTGTGGTTGATTACATATTGAACTTAAGTCCTGGTATACGTGGAGATATAAACCAAAAATGTTGTAGTGATGGGAGCTTTGGCCCCTTTACGTGTCTACTGGCTCTGCTATACCATCTCCATGGAATGTGAGCTCTTTGGAAATTGCATCTTTGAACCCCCCTTTGGTACCAGGTGCTCTTTCTAGCAGCTGGTATCAATCAAATATTCCTGCTCTCCATCTTCCTGCAGTTGGCTTACATGCAAGTAGACTAAGAACTGCATTGAATGCAAGAGATATTTCTTAGGAGGAGGATTTAGGAAGAGTATCTAGGTTTGAAGGTAATTCAGTGAATGAGTTTTCTACACTTTAAGATCAAGTGCTATGTACACAAGCCAGATTGAATGCTGCTTTAGTTGCATCTTCGAGTGGGAACTACGTCCTCACGTGTAAATAAGTACAAGAGTTTGGGCCTCCCTCGTGGCCCCTACTAATTTGGGTGACCTCTTTGCATCAGAGACGATTTCTTCTCCCAGATCAATTGTATCTGAGTCTGGTTTAATTTCTCCAATGGAGTCTCTTGTCCATAGAGGTTTCAAGGTTCCATTGCTACATCCTCAATGGCAAAATGAAGTACCACAAAGGCAACTGCCAGCTCAACAGGTGGCTCTTGATGCTCAGTTATCAGGGCCTTATTAGTGCTCTCCCTCATAGAAGGCATCATTCAGTCTAAGGTGTTTCTCTTTACTAGGGATTTTGGATATGGAAAGACATCGTTGTGCTTCTTCTTTGATGATCCCAACTAGGCAAGGTGCTTTTGCTCAATGTGAATTTAAAACCCAAGTTCTTGGGAGTTAGGATCAGGTATCTCATTTGGTAATATGCACTTGGATCACATCATTGTGGGATGACTTCCCTCTTCGCTCTCTTACTATGGGGCCCTTTTCACTTGCTCACTACCATCACCCATAAGGACAATACCCCTGCCCCCTTCTCTCTCTCTCTAGTGACACCCGCATTGATGTATGCAGTAGCAGTATGGGCACCAGGGATCACGGAGGCAATGTGGACATGGATTGAGAGGCCCCAGGTCACCATGATCTCACGCTTGCTGCACAGCAAGCCCTCCGTTCCACATGACATTATACAAGCTGAGCTTAGCACACCACCGATGCTAGTGGAGGCCCTCTTCCAGTTGGTGACCTTTATTCTGAGAGTCAGAGAGGTCCCCACCAGTCGACTCACCAGGCTTGCATTTGAGAGCTCTAGACATTTGGCAGAGAGACATGGCATGAGAGAGTATGGTATGCATAGACCTACCGATGGTTAGCAGACCATGGCATGAGCATTACCGATCTCCCCCCTTTTCAGTATGACCTCTCTTCCCCCCACATTACCCTCTCTCGTTCGGAGAGGAATAGGATCATCCGTCAGGACCTACTACAGATACATGTTAGGGAGACATTGATAGCACCACGAGAGCCTCTTCCCACAAAGAGGCAACACTACAGAGAGCACTTCCTGACTGTGACAGTGGATGGTTTCATTCAGAGACCACGATACATGGATACATTATACATACATGGCACCAGCTGAGAGAGTGGCCAGTGGGCAGCTCATAGTATCATCATACCAGCTCTAGATTGAGGTTGGGCGAGCGACACATACCTCGAGGGACAAGAGATTATGCAGGATATGCCGAGAGGAGGTGGAGGATGAGGAGCACTACACATGTAGATGCAAGGCATATGAGGACATCAGAGACCACTACCTAGAGCTCTTCAGAGGGCCTAGAGAGATCAGGGCTTTATTGGGGATAGAGGACCAGCGCCCTCTAGGTCATTTCCTAGTAGAGCTCCAGCACCGCCGTGCATCACTTCTCCAGCAACAGATGGAGATACACCTGCCCCCCCCTTAGACTTATATACATATTTTTTCAAACCCACAACCACTCGAGGACCCAGCTCCATGCGGGGTGTCACATTACACAAAGCAGAGGAGCTTAGATGACCGCGTTGACGACCAAGACCCTCACTCCAGAGAGCCCGTCCACACCAGAGAGAGATTCAGGTGATTCACGCACTCCATGACATGGAGATACAGAGACGTCAGCAGCGCACCCCTGTCGATTTGGACGTTCAGAGCATTTTGAGGATCTCCATGATGCCTTACCCACCGATGCATTATATCCTACACCCACTCTAGGCATTTAGAGGGTTGTGATACCATCGAGCCTCCCCTACCTATGCATATCATATTTGTATCTCACCCATTGAGCATATAGAGTGCATACCCATAGCACCCCACACCCTTGATGCCAGTTATTATCCACTCCTTTTATACCCGTTTTTTGTACTCACATTTTATTTTCCTTTTGGGATCAGAGTGGATTGGATCATATTGATGTACATGTTTTGTCTCATAGGCCGATTTTGGCCTCTAATAGACATTAAAAAGTCTCTCTCTCTCTCTCTCTCTCTCTCTCTCTCTCTTTGTAATGGATCTATGAGGTTGGACATTGGTGCATTTGAGGATAATTTTAGAGATAGAGACATTGTTTTCTTCTTAGAGACCCACCAGGCCCCTGGACAGTTAATGCCGCATGTGGTGGGATATAGATGGGAGACAGCCCACAAGCTAAACGCAAGATCGGGACATGGGACTAGAGGGTCAGGAGGAGTAGCAGTGCTATTCACAGAGGAGTTGCAGCCACTAGTACATATCGTACAGAGAGATGAGGATGCTCGATATATGTGGGTGAGGCAGAGAGCTGAAACAGGTCGATTTTTATACATTGCCATATGTTACTTCCCTCCGAGTATGTCTATATATGCTGCACCCAGGGGGCAATCACCTTTCTCTCTTCTAGATGATGATATTTGGGAGTTCTCTAGGGATGGTGATATCATTCTCTTAGGGGACTTCTGTGAAGAGAGATGGTGGATGCAATCCAAAGATGAGTAGGTGCTGCTACAACCAGCTTCACAACCAGCCAACTGAGACTTCAGAGTTGATTAGTAGACCCTTTAAACTTCCTAAATCCACCAAAATATCAGCCAAGTACTTTGGAACGTGTATCCCAAAAGTTTAAGTCAAGACAGACAAGTTGCGAGATTACTAGCTCCCAAAACTTGCTATTTTTGGACATACACCTGCTGGAAAAAATGAACAGTGCTCTCAACCTAGAAGGAATTAGAAAAATTCCTTTTGGGCATAGCAAATAGACTTAGCAAGCTTCCCAATCCAAGTTAAAACACTTCAAATGATGGACTAAGCACTGAGAACAAGTTTCATCAATTTCTGGAACATTCCCACAATTCTCGGGGCTCTGCAGAGATAGACCAGTAAGCAGTAAAATGCAGATATCTCCAAAAGCGTTAATCCAATGACCTTAAACATTGATATGCACAAAGTAGATAGTATGAGCTATTCAACGCAAGTTAAATCACTGAAAAATGTTCATTAGAACTCGAGATATGACCTTCTGAAGTTACTGCTCTGAGTGAGTATAGCAGAGAACAAAACAGAGAAGTAAATGGTGATAGATGTATAGATTCACATATGATTACAACCACATTGGCAATGAATCTTTGCACAATGGGAGTAGAATGATAGAGCTATGGAGTAAGCTCTTCAATCTCTACAAAAATGACATCAAGTAGTCACGTACAAGGCTTGCTAATCGCCTCTTCCTTCTTGCTCTTTTTATAGCTATTCTTGGAGGGAGTTTTGAATTGGAATTCGAATGGCTCCACCTAAAAGTGATCCCCAAAGTTAGGAGAGATTCACTCAGCTCAAAAATTCGTGATTTTGGTAGTTGGAGCCACGAATTTGCTTTTACATCATGGATGAGGTAAGCTATACTCTTCCTTTTTCTTTTTTCAATTACAAGAGATAAAAATGAACTCTTTTACAAGAGGTGTTCACATGACTACTCATGTGACTTACAAAAGAGGATAATATCAAATATATCAAGCATGTAGGCTTGGGTAAAATGCACCAACAACTTCAATGCCCGAACGGGAAACTCACAGATAGTCTTCTATGACACTTCAGATGAGATGCTTAGAGAGATGGATGTGGGTGAGTTTGGGCTCAACAGATGCTCGCATGATAGAGAGCAGACAGAGTATGGGAGATATCTCATTGAGATGATGACTACACATGGGTTAGCCATACTTAATGGCCTACACCGATTTCCTAGAGCAGCTGGTTTCACTTGCTTTCCACATAGACATGGAGCCAGTACAGTGGACTATATCATGACATAGCCGAGCTTCATCCCCTGCATACAGGATTTCACAGTGGGAGCTAGACCAGTGGGTGTAGTAGTGGATCATGCTCTTTTGACACTATCAATCATCTCTACTACAAATTTTCTCTATAGTAGGTGCGACAGAAACAATAGCATGAATATGAATCTGCACAATATCATCATCTTCGACACCATCTCCATAAGCTCTAGCAGCTATATTTGTAGTACCTATATTCGCAGGTGTATCAATTGTCTTTGAAGACCCTGCATAATATTCCATAGTCCTTTTGTGACCAATACATGATGCATCATATAAGCCCATAATGGGTAGTTGGTACCATCCAACTTATCCTCAACAGCCAACATACGGAATACATCACTGCATTCAGCCATGGCCGCTGACTAAAATACCTTGATGCAGAAACTTGATTGTATCTAAAAAAGTTGAACAGAACTACCTAGGTGAATTCTGCTAAACTTGTAGCAGAATTTGAGACGCTTATACTAGGATACTAAAAATGATATATATCTTCGACACAAAAAGACAAAATAGCTTGCACAAGTGCTACAATAGTTCATTGGGAGGTCGAAATGAGCTCAGATCGTGATTTTGACACCACATAGCAAAGCTATTTTGATCTATTAAACACCCTAAGTATGCTTACCAAATTTCGTGTGATTCTAAGATTGCAACCGGAGAGGTGTAAACAACACCCTAGATGAAGCAACGACCTGCTCTGATATCGATTGTTGGAGTTAGATGTCTACGGAAGCACGTGAACAGCACAAGGAAGAAGAAGAAGCTTGGAGCACAACACACAATACTGAATGTATTACAACTAGAATGTACAAAGATAAGTATCCTGTTAGGGCAACAGGCGTATATACAAGCTGGGGGAAAAAACCTCCTAAAGAGGGAAAAAAAGTCCTCGAGTGGTGCTAGAGTGTTCAGACACATCACTACCTAAGTATATCAACACCTGACATATATTGATATGACCACTATACATGTAAGAGAAATGAAAAAGTGATACGTGTCATCCTGGATCATCACATGTTGAGCTTGATATCTCCACACTCCCCCTCAAGCTCAACGTCATGTCCTATAATCCAAGCATCTTACAAAACTTCTTCAGCTTTTCTACTCCAAGTGCTTTGGTGAAAATATCAGCAACCTGCTCATCCCTTCTCACATAAACAAGATCAATGTGACCTACTAATACCTTCTCTGTGATGAAGTGATAATGATCCTTGATATTCTTTGTTCTAGCATGAAAAACAGGATTCCGTGCTAACGGTATGCTCCTAAGATTATCACAATAGATGATGATAGGCTTTTGCACTTCAACACCTAAATTTGCAAGTAGCATCTCTATCCATGACGCCTCACATGTTGCCATTGTAGTGCCTCTATACTCAGCCTCTTCACTCGACAAAGCAATAGTGTGTTGCTTCTTACTGCTCCATGTAATAGTTGCACTCCCAAATGAGAATAGAAAGGCACTAGTAAATCTTCTATCTAGAATGGTACCAGCCCAAGCTGCATCGGTGTATCCATGAACCTAAAATTCTACACCAACTTCATAAAACAATGCATAATCCAAAGTAGCACTCACATAATGTAGAGTGTGCCTCAGAGCATCTAAATATGGCTTCCTGGGAACTTGCATAAATTGACTTTCAAGTCTAATAGTGTAGCTTAGATCAAGCCTTGTAATTGTGAGATATATCAAACTTCCTATCATTTTCCTATACATACTAGCATTTTCCAATGCTTCATCGGATGTGGTATCCAACTTCAAATTCTGATCTCATGGCATAGGAGCTGGCTTAGAATCAGCCATACCATACTTTTGCAGCATATTCAATATATTGCCTTTGTGACATCCATATACTTGTTTCTGTATATATAAACTCAATGCTCAAGAAATAGCGCATCACACCACGATCTTTCATGTCAAATTCTTGCATAAGGAGCTTCTTTACCTCTTTAATGCTTGCTTCATGGTTGCCTCCTACAATCAAGTCATCAACATAAATAGCCACAATTGTGATGCCATCATCACCCTCCCTTGCATAAAGTGAATGATTTGCATCACATAGAAAACCCAATGGTGGTTAGGTAGTTAGCAATCCTTTCATGCCAAGAAACAAGGGCTTGTTTAAGCCCATACAAAGCCTTTTGCAATCTGCAAACATATTTTGGGTGCTTTGAATCTTCATGTCCTTGTGGTTGGTCCATGTATACTTATTCCTCTAAATCAACATGTAGGAAAGCATTCTTTACATCCATCTGATGCAAAGTCTATCCTTTTGTTGTAGCTTATGCAACAAGTGTTCTGATAGTAGACATTTTGGCTACAAGGTTGAACATTTCCTCATAATCAATGCCATATGTCTGTGCATATCCTTTTGCTACCAATCATACTTTGTAACTGCTTATGCTACCATTAGCATTGCGCTTTACCTTGTAAACCCACTTGCAACCTATGGATTTATTTCCTTGCGGTAATGGAATCACCTTCCACGTATTGTTTCCATAAAGGGCAGCTATCTCTGCATCCATAGCTTTTTCCCATTCTGCATTTCCAATTGTATATTCAAAACAAGAAGGTTTACATCTTGTCATACCTTGTTCATTTAGGCACAATGACAAGCCATATAACTATCATACGTTAATCATTGCATAGAATTTTGCACCCTCCCAGATGTTCTTGGTTCTGAATCACTTCTCCTTGTATCATGAGCATGTGCCTTTCTAAATCCCGGAGTCTTCATAGAGGGCAATCCAAGATCCTCATCAAGGCTCTTCTCTGAATTGCTTGAATCTCCATCAATGTCTTCAAAACTTGTAGATGTTTTACTATTGCTTAGTGATTACGTACCTAAGTACTGAAGTCTTAGGGACTTGTGTCGATGAGACTTTACCTCAATTGCCCCACAAGTGCATATAGTGGTGGATTAATACACACGTTCAATTATCAATCGGTGGAATTAGACATACCAAATGTATGAAGACATGCGCACACATGATAGTAAGTGAAGTATCAAAGCTACAATGCATGTGACTAGTCTCAACTACCTCTTCAACTCACTAGCTATCTGAAAATGCATGCTGTAATACCATTTACAGCAGTAAGCACAAATTTGAACTTTTCTCTTAGCGAACTCTGAATATGGTCAATAGCAAGTTATTTCAACGATCTCAACGAGATGCATCTAATGGTATTATTTTCAATACAAATCTAACAAACATGCTTCAAGTTATGATCAAAATGGCAAATGGCAAGAAACATCAACACCTGCTCCACTACTCCTTATGGCTCGCACACACATTACATCAGTTCAAAAGCGATGAGAAAGGGTAGAAAACAGTCCTAAACACACATTTCAAGCATTAGATACACACAAAAGCTCTTGGATAAGAAGGAAATCAGCAAGAAAGAGCAAAATTCAAAATTCTTCTTCAATTCTCACAATGGCAAAAAGTTTTTTACAAGAGTCACAAAGGGACTTATATACATGTGCCCTAAAATCAGTCCTTTCACACAAGAGACCCGCACTTTTATTGAATAAATCTAATTTCCTAATATTTTACAAGGATTATGATACAATGATTAGGGCTTATGCATCTAGAGGACTCCTCTAGTGCATTTATATAGCTTCAAGGGATTTTCATAGGAATTCAAAGAAGAAAAAGTGTGCCCATAATTTGAAAATTTTTGGGGGCTCCTGTCATGGACACAAAAAAGCCATCTTGAACCTTAGATTCCATGTCATTTTCTATATCTCATTATTGGTTGAGAATTTGAAGATACTAATGCTTCCACTGTGTCTGGAACGTGCCAAAACCCCAAGATCGAATATCTATTTGCTAAATTCTGATACCCAGAGGTCCTGATTCAAGTCGATGATATCATGATGACATTATCAAGTCACAACCGCCCTTGGGAACCGCCCTTGAAAACCTATATAAGGAGGGGTTGGCCACATTCATAATCAGTCTTGGGAGCTCAAGGGATCCTGGTCACCAAGTAAGTACTTTGAAGTTCCAGTTCAAGTTCTAGTCTTGTCCCTTGCTCTAGTCTTGTATAGTTTTGTATGGTGGACATCCTATCTTGTCCTCTTGTAATCTCGTAGTACGAGATCCTTTCTAGTTATTTCTTGTATCTAGTTCATATCCCTAAAGGGGTTTATTGTAATTGAGATATCTTGTTTCCTACCTACGATCCCGGGTTGTGGGATCTCTTGTATCATCTCTAGTCGAGTTTTCCATACCTATAGCTCCCGGGTTGTGGGACACCTTGTATCAATCACATATTCTTGTATCATTTTCCCTTCATGGGTGTTCTTATAATGAGAAGTGTATTTCCGAAATCTTGTCTATTGTAGTCAGAGAGCACAATCTAGTGCTCCCCTGACATTTTGGCAAGACTATCTTCATCAAGACCAAGCACCATGGATTCCTTATGCAAGGAGATTCAATCTACAATAAAGGACTTGATCGATCCAAGAGATGAAAAGATTACTACGACAAGATGATCGATCAGTTTCAAGCTATGCCTTGAATATCAAGATGTTGTTTTGTGGAACTACATATCAAGAAGACTACATGGTTAATCAGTTTCGAAGTGGCCTCAATCCTGAAGTCAAACATCTATTGCTATCCATGCCTCAAGCAAATACCTTGGAGGATGTTATCAATCAAGCAATTCAGTGTGAAAATCAGTTGTTAAAAGAGATCCAAGTCCAAGAGTCAGAAGTCTTGAATAATGAAGACACTACTCCCCAAGAAATTGAAGCAAGAATCTTTGAAGCCCAAAAAGTCATTACAAATGATATGGAGTATGCATGTTATGAAGATATCAAGAAGGTTAAGGATAAGGAGGAGTTCATGTTCAATCAAGGAGGTGTGCTTACTCAACACTCTTCATCAAAGATCTTGGAAACACCACAACATTCCACTAGAAGCTCAAAGGATCTATCCCATGAAGAACCCAAGGAAGCTCAAGAGAGACCCAATCCTTCACCATTGATCAAGATTGAGGATCATGAAGCATTGGAGGTCGTGCATGTATTGGATTCAAGGATCTTTCAAGGAAGATTGGAATGCCTTATTCATTGGAAAGAATATGACATCATTGATCGTACTTGGGAACTTACAGAAAATCTTCAAAGAGAAAAAATCAAGGTTCATGAATTCCATAAGAAGAATCCAATGAAACCCAAGCTAGTGAACATGGCCGCTCCTCGTCGAACTCGTTGTTTGAGGGGGAGGTGATGTCATGGACACAAAGAAAACCATCTTGAACCTTAGATTCCATGTCATTTTCTATATCTCATGATTAGTTGAGAATTTGAAGAAACTAATGCTCCATTGCATTTGGAACATGCCGAAACCTCAAGATCGACTGTCTATTTGCTGAATTCTGACACCCGGAGGTCCTGATTCAAGTCGATGACATCATGATGACATCATCAAGTCGCAACCGCCCTTGGGAACCACCCTTGAAAACCTATATAAGGAGGGATTGGCCACATTCATAATCAGTCTTGCCAATACCAGTCTTGCCAATACCAGTCTTGGGAGCTCAAGGAGTCATGACCTCTCAAGTTAGTACTTTCAAGTTCCAGTTCAAGTTCTAGTCTTGTCCCTTGCTCTAGTCTTGTATAGTTTTGTATGGTGGACATCCTTTCTTGTCTCTCTTGTAATATGGTAGTACGAGATCCTTTCTAGTTATTTCTTGTATCTCGTTCATATCCTTGAAGGGAATTCTTGTAATCAAGATATCTTGTTTCCTACCTACGATCCTGGGTTGTGGGATCTCTTGTATCATTTGTAGTCTAGTTTTCCATACCTATCGGTCCCAGGTTGTGGGAAACCTTGTATCAATCACATATTCTTGTATTGTTCTCCCTATGTGAGTGTTCTTGTAATCAGAAGTGTATTTCCGAAATCTTGTCTACTATAGTTAGAGAGCACAATCTAGTGCTCCCCTGACAGCTCCTCTTTTGTGCTTCTTTACTCTGCAACACTCTCCCCCTCGTTGTCTTTGTCATCCCTTGATAGGCCTTTTTGTTTGCAGCTTTGATTTTACAGTAGGTCATGTTCTTTGTTGATAGTGTCTTTATGGTTGACCATTGCATGCACCTGTCGAGGCCTCAAAGGTTCAGAGGTAGTATATTACTAGGGACTGACCATAACTCAGGACACGATGCTTTTCTTTAGCCTATTTACTTCTTTTTCTACATGCATCATTTGATCAACCTTGCATCAGTTTCTATCTTTTGGTTGATGCTTTAAAGGTTTTGTCTTTAAATCTTTCTTCACACTTTTGGGACGTGATGCTTTTCTTTAACTTCTTCATTTCTTTCCACCACATGCACCTCGTGGACGAGGAGACAATTAGTTTCCACTCTTTGGGACCTGCTTCTTTGGCGTTGCAGCCCGATGTGTGCCCATGTGGGGCTTTGGGCAAAGGGTGGTTCTTCTTATTGAGCTCTTTTGTTCTTTGATCTTCTTCTTCTTCTCTTTTTACTTGATTCTCCCTCCACACGTCTCTCCTCTTGAACTCTGTCCTCCCTGAGAAGCTTTTTGTGGTGACGTGAGTATGTTTGTATGACTTTTTACTCCCTGCAATTTAGTGAATTGGCTTCATATATCATTAGATCCTTCCATTGTGTGGACTTCACTCCATTTTCTGGTGCCGGCCTATGATCTGCAAAGAAGCTAAGCTCGTAGGCCACCTGTCTTGCATTTAAGTTTGAAGTTATCTTTACAAAATTCTCGAAATCCATCTCGAAAAATCCTCTAAAGAAAGCTTCCTCGAATGTCTGCATGTATGGACTCCAAAGGAATATTAATCTAGAATACATAGCCATAATTGTAAGTCTTCTTGGAGTAGTAGATAAGTCGAAAATGATTGCATCTACTCCTTGATTGATATCAATAAAGTTCAAAAGTGTATATTGCGTATGTTTGAATACCTTCACGATTGTAAGGAGCATGCTTAATATTTTATTTGTCATCTTGATGGCTAAGTCTAGCACTATCGCATATCTTGATAACCAAAATTCTATTGTCTGTACCATGTATTCTTCCTTCGGTAAATAATTATGTGGCAGACTCAGTAGTACTGGATACTCTAGCCATTCGTTATTTATTGTACCCTAGGATTGTGCTTCCCAAAATTGCATCCAGGTTCATCTTTGAGGGACTAGGCAAAAAGATGGATTGATTTGTAGCACATAAGGTGCTCACTCCCAGTATACCCATAATGTCGAATTCTTCTCTAAGAACTTTCTTCTCCACACTAGATCTGCCTTGTCAAATTCTTCTTGAGTATAAGAAAATGTGTTCATGTTGAATTGTAGATCATGATCCATCTCCTTGTTTGTAGTTTTCTTGATATTTTGTCTAGTTTCCTCTTTTAATAGTGTGTAGGGTACACTGAAGGGCTTTAGAATTTATTCTAAACTTTTACTTTCAATCCATGTTTCTTTCATGACCCTTAGTCCTTGGTCTTCAAATTGCTCCTAAAGTTGGGACACCAGTAGTGCCCTCTCAAAAGCCTATTTATGTCTATCAGTGCTTCACTCTGCTTCCTCCCTTATAGGTGAATGATGCATGGGGGAGAAAGAGGACATACCTCAGTCTCCATAGTAGCCACTTGGGAGCTTGGAACTACTGGTGTCCCCATGTGAACCAGTTGTGCTAACTGAGCCTTTAACTTTTCAATGATTGCATCCTTTTCCTTGATTTCACTAGCCACTTTCTTGAGCGCTTCCTTGTTCTTTAGGAGTTCTTCTCCCAAGGCATCTTCACTACATTGTGCAATCAGTTGTGCTTCTGCATTCTTCCACCTTTCCCTGAGCTCATTTGTGTCATACATATATTTCTCTTAGAGCTAAGTTGTGCTTCTCTTAGGGCTTGCTCTTGTTTGAGCTGATCTTCATACCGTACTATTTGAGCTTCCAATGACTGTGTATTATTTGGTGTGATTTCTTTTGCCTCTACTGGTTGGTTGCACACAATGACCTTGATAAGTTATTTATTTCTATTTCTTAGGTTATGTACTTCATCCATGTATACCTTGATTTTTGTTTCTAGGAGTTTGATTCTGGTAACCATTCATGCCTTCTGTGCTTCATCGACTTCATACTTACTTTGAAGCTCTTTGAGCTAATCTTGTAGTTGTTGATTTTCAGCCGTGAGCACATTGCACTTTTCCATAGCTTCATTTGCTTCTTTTTCCTTGGTGGTAAGTGCCTGTTGAACTTGTATTACCTGTTTCGATAGCTTCTCACTCAATACTTTGAATTGATTGTGTTCCACTAAAGCCTTGTCATAATCGCTATCCACTTCTATAAGTTGTTGCTCAGTATCCATGCTTTTTTGTAACATTTGCTTTAGTATGGATTTGACTTGAGCCACATCTACATTCAGCCATTTCTTTGGGATGTTTGGTGCTTCACCCATGAGTAGATCTTTTCCCTTGTCCACATGATCATTTCATTATGTGGTTGTCTAAGTTGAAGAAGAATCTGAATTTCTTTTTCTTCATGTGCTGTAGGCTTTGTAGCACTTCCTTGGAGTGTCACATCTAGTGGGGAAGGCTCTGCTACAATCTGTATGGGCATAAATGGTTCTTGCTCTTCCACATTTTCCTGATCTTTTTCTTCCTTTGGCATCTTCAGTGTAGCCTCACCATCCAAGTAGGTCTCTGCAATGTGAATCTTTTTTTCCTCATTCATCCTTATTGTATGGAATTCTCCTTGAGATGATCCTTTGGTTCGTGTCTCGATGAATGTGTTATCTGGCATTTTATCCATTTTTGTGCCTTCCACTTCAAATGAGCCCTTTACCTGATTTAGCTTGTCCCATTTAACTTGATCATTTGATTTGCTTTTGATATCCACATTCATGGGGGATGGTTCATGGTCTTCCTGAACTCCAGAAGATGAACTACAGTTCACCAATCCCAATTCTCTATATCTATAGGACTTTGTTAACCTCTTTCCCTACAAAGTTTTTGTATGGTTTGATGATAGTGATGCCCTTGTACTGGCAGGTTTACTTGTCCTTCCATGAGTCTTTGAGTGTCTTCCATTGCCTCTTTTAACTCTTCTTCCATGATGGCTTGGTTGGTTCTATTTTTGTTCTTGGGAGTACATGTATTCTTTTTTATGCTGGAAGCACTTCCTCTGCCTTTAATACCTCTCTCAATCTCTTTGCACCCCTCATTCTCGGCAGCGATCTTGTTCCCGATCACTTTTACTTGCTTCGTCTTTCTTGGAACAGTGGCCGAATTTGCATACTTTGCCATTTCCATTGATGAAGGCATCTTTAAGGTACTCTCAAATACCTAAGGCATGATAGATCAGAATTGTTAATGCCACACTTCCATTTAGGAAATTATTTTGGCCCCATTAGTTCTTGGCTTTGAATAAGCACTCTTGGACATAGGGCATTAGGTTCACTTGATTACCAGTTTGTTTGCTCGCATGAGATAAAAGTTGTACTATAATCTTTTGTGGTCTTGTGTAGGAGTGCATGTTTGGAAAGCAGAAATGTTGATGAGTGAGTCAAACCTCCTCTCCAATATCCACATGATTAATATCCATGAATGTGCGGGTCTTTGTTCCTCTGATTTCTTCCTTTAGGTTAGTGTTCCCATCTTTCTCCCATCCAAATGCTTCTTTAATTAGGTCGTCCATGAACTATATAATCACCCATTCTTCTTCTGCATATCGAGAACTTTTGCTTCATGCAGTAAAGGGTTATGTAGAACCGCTTGAAGAGTGTTCATAACCTAAGTGCATCTATGTAACTGAGTCAAGATGACTCAAGGACTTGTGCCAATGAGACTGTACCTCAATTGCCACACAAGTGCATATAGTGGGAAATCAACACACATTCAAATGTCAATCCGATCAAACAACCTAACCAAGTGTATGAAGACATGTGCACACATGATGGGAAATGAAGTGGTTAAGCTAGCATGCATGAGAAAAGATTAATCCACCTCTCAAAATCACTGAAATCCTGAAAGTGTTTGCCGTGATACCTCTTACAGTAGTTTTCAGTAATTCAAGGATTTCTCCCAGCTTAGAACTCCGAATATGGTTAATAGGGTACTCGTTTTGAAGCTCTCAACGAGACGCATCTATTCAAAGTGGTTTCACTCGATTTTGACAATTCCGCTTCAAGTTATGACCAAAATAGTGAAATGCAGGAAGCACCCACACTCACGCCACAACTCCTACAAGCTCACACACACACTACAGTAGCTCAAAAACAGTGGGGAGGGATAGACAACAGTCCTACACACACATTCCAAGCGTTACACACACATACAAGATCAAAGAGAAGATAGAAATCTGCAGGAAAGAGACAAATTCGAAAATTCAGAAGAGCTCCTTCTTCACAATGGCAAAAAGTCTCTACAAAGAGTCACAAAGTGACTTATATACATGTGCCCTAAGTTTGGTCCTTTCACACAAGAGACCGGCACTTTATTCACTAAAAGACTAATCTCCTACTATTTTACAAGGGATATTTGACAACAATCTTGGGATTATGCAACTAGAGGACTCCTCTAGTGCATTTACATGGCTTGAGGGAATTCTTGAAGACCTTGAAGAAGAAAAAATATACCCATCATTTTTAAAATTTTGGGGCTCTACTCTTATGCTCCTTTGCTCTGCAACACCCTCCCCCTCTTTGTCTCTATCGTCCCTTGACAGGCTTTACTTCTTGTTTTCAGTTTGTTGTCTGCACGCAACCCTTGCTCAGTTTTACTTGTTTATAAAACAGGTCTTCAGTTTTGACGACCTCTTCTTAATTCTTGTTTTACATACTCTAGGCCTGATACATTTGTCTTTCTTGTTCTTTTCTTTTGCTCGCCCGCAACCCTTGGAGTTTGACTGACTACCTGATATTCGTAGTCTAATTCACCTATAACCTCGTTAATTCTGGGTTGCTGTGTTAAGTCGGGTTGCCACGCACGCCACCAATGGAAGGTATGAAGGTAAGGTGCTACAGTCTTCGATCTGGACCTGCCAAAGATCAAGAGGTTGTAACACCCTTTTGGGGTGCGTCCTTTCCTTGGTGTGTGCGCCCCTGCGAGGCTCTGTGCAGAGACGGGTGATGCGCCCCTACGGGGCTTCTTGCAGGGACTTGTTCTTGTTATGTTTATTTCTATTGAGCCGTTCTAGACTTTGATTTTCTTCTTCTTTTCTTTTTGCTTGATTGTCCCTCTACATGTCCCTCCTCCTGAACTCTGTCGTCCTCGACAGGCTTTTTATGGCGACGTGTGTATGTTTGTATGGCTTGTTGTTCTCTGTTATTTAGCAGATTAGCGTGACAAAGCATAAATTCTTTCCATTGTTATGACTTTACACCGTCCTCTGGCGCCTGTCGATGATCCGCAAAAAAACTTGTTTCATAGGCCACCAGTCGCGCATTCAAGTTAGAAGTCATTTTGACAAAAATTTCTGAATCAACTTCAAAGAAGCCTGTGAAAAATGCTTCTTCGAAGGTTTGCATATATGTGGATGGCAAAAACATCAGGCGAGAATAATATGCCATGATAGTTAGGCAGCTGGGAATAGTGGATAGATAAAAAATTAAGGCTTCTGAACCTTGCGTAATGCTAATGAAATTCAAAAAAGTGTATTTGGCGTGTTGGAACACCTTGAGTACCGTAAGCATCATGCTGAATATTTTATTTGTCATTTTGACCGCTAAATCGGGTACTGTAGCATATCTAGCAATCCAAAATTCCATAGTTTTTACCATGTACTCTTCCGTCGGTAGATAGTTATGTGGCGGACTAGGTAACAGTGGATAATTGAGCCACTGATTATTCATACTACCCTGGCGCTGGCCTTCCCAAAAATGCATCCAGGAGCGTCTGGGGGGGACAGGACAAAAAGATGGATTTACTTGAAGCTCATAAGGTGATGCCTCCCACTGTACCCGCAGTGTAGGATTCTTTTCCAAAATTTTCCTCCTCCAGATGGGATCCGCCTTCTCAAATTCTTCCTGTGTATAGTTGAAGGTATCATGCCTGAATTGGAGGTTGTGATCCGGATCTTTATTTGTCGCAGATCTTATATAATTTTGTGTTTGTTCTTTAAGTAAGCCGTATGGTACATTGAATGGCTTCAAATTTTGCTCTAATTGTTTATTGTCGATTTGAGCTTCCTTCATGATCTTTATGATCTGATCTTCAAACTCAGCAGTGAGTTCGGACACCAGTAGTGCCCTTTCCGGTCGGCTTAGTTCTACAATTTCGCGAATCGTATGTTCAATATGAACCTCCTGTTCCTCCCTTACCAGTGAATGATATGAGGGGGGAGAGAGAGGACGTACCTCATTCTGCACAGTAGCCTCTGCCTCTTGTGGAACTACTGGTGTCCCCTGTTTTGCTTTTTGCTCTAATTGCTCCTGAAGCTGTCTAATTATTTCATCTTTTTGCTTAATTTCTTCCTCAGCTTTCGCAATGGTGTCCTGGTGTTTGATCAATTCTTGGGCCACGATATTCATTTGGTCTGTGTCTTCCTTACATTGCCGCAGATAACTATTCTCCGCTTTTTCCATTTGGCTCTCAATGCAGCCGTATCGTCCATGTATTTCTTTTCCCATTCGGAAATTGTGGCTTGCTCCTTTGTGAGCTGATCTTCATATTGAGCTACCTTGTCCTCCAATTCTTGTATATTCTTTTCTGGCTTGGCTTGCACTTCGACTGGCTGATCACTCAGAAGAGCTGTCATGAGTTCTTTATTTCGTTGTCGTAGATTCTTTGCTTCCTCCATGCATACTTTGAGCTGAGACTCCAAGATTTTACTTCTAGCATTGATTCGTGTCTTCTCAGTCTCATTTACTTCTAACTTCTTGGTGAGTTCCTGAACCTGTTCTTTCAGTTTTGTATTCGCCGCCTCTAGTATGTTGTATTGGGTTTTGACTTCTTGAAGTTCATTTTCTTTCCTCAAAACTTGTTCTTTTACTGATGACAACTCAGTGGAAAGATTCTTACCCACTTTTTCAAGTTCCTTCTTATCGCGCATGGCTTGGTCATAATCTTCATCAGCGTCAAGCATTAATTGCTGTGTGTCCAGTGCGGTTCTAATCATATCTTGCACCACAGGCTTGAGCTGAGCGATATCCACATTCAGCCATGTTTTGGGTATATCTGGGGTTTCTCCTGTTTGTACATCTTTCCCTTGTTCGACATGGATAGTTGCATTGTGTGGTTGTCTAACCTGTAACTGTACTCTGGGTTCTTCGTCTTCCTTATCCACATCAATAGCTTTGGTGGCACTCCCTTGAAATGTTACATCCCTGGGGGAGGGTTCTGCCACGACCCTTATTGGTGTGAAGGGTTCCTCGTCGTCTGTTTTCTCTTCCTGCGGCTCCTTCTTGGGTATCTTCATGGATATTTTTCGAGGTGGTGTGGCCTCCTTAATCTGAATGTTGGAAGTTTCATTAAGTTTTATAGTATGCGTACCTTCCGTTTCTGCCTTCTCACTTGTGATTCTTTGTTCAATATGTGTGTCATGGTCACCCGGCTTGTGTCCTTCTGGTTCTTCCCCGTAGTCCACTTCATTTAGTTCAGCCCATTGTCCATCATCCTTCGATTCACTTTGAATTCGACATTTAGTAATGAAGTGTTTTGTTCTTCTTGGTCCTCCGATACAAAACTAGAGTTATCCAAGCCGATTTCCCGATATCTATGGACTTTTGTGAGCTTGCTTTTTGTGTCCATCGCTTGTCTTGACTGCTGATAGTGGTGACCTTGTACTGGCAAATTAATTTGCCCTTCTGTATATTGATGGGTTTCTTCTAGGGCTTTGGCCAAGTCTTCTTCTGTTATTTGCTTCTGTCCTTCAATAGTAGTTTTGGGAAGCACATGGATTCTTTTGGTTGTTGGTGCGTCCTCTTCGGTTTGCTTGACTTCTCGTAGTCTTTTTGTGCCTCTCATTTTGGGTTGAGAGTTGGTTCCTGCCAATTCCACAATTTGACTTCCTTTTTTCTTCTTTGGTACTGTGGCGACTTTGACATACTGTGCCAGAGCAGTGGCTGAGGGCATTTTTTGCAAGTGTTCTCTTATGCCCAAAGCATGGTAAATCAATATTGTCAAGGCCACACTACCATTGAGGAACTTCTTATTATTCCATTGCTTTTTTGCCTCGAACAGTCTTTCCTGAATATATGGTGTCAAATTGATTTGATTTCCGATTTGCTTGATTGCGTGGGCTAGTAATTGGACTATAATTTTCTGTGGTTCCGTGTATCGATGCATATTAGGGAAGCAGAAATGTTGATGGATCAGTTGTACTCCCTCTTCTATGTCGACGTGATTGATGTCCGTGAATGTCCTGGTTTTGGCACCTCGGCTTTCTTCTTTCACTACTGCCGTTCCATCCTTTTCCCATTCAAAAGCTTCCTTAATCAATTCATGTGTGAATTGAATGATTACCCATTCTCCCACTTTATCCATTACTCTAGCTTCTGGGACCAATGGATCGTGAAGCGTTGGCTGTAAGGTATTCATCACCTGTGTGCATCTCTGAAAGTCAGGCTTATATATCGGCAATTCAAACTATTTATGAATGCCCGCTTTCTTCAAAATGTCTTCAATGGATGGTAGTGTGTGGAGGATGCGGAAATCCTGTGACATGATTGGAAACTGGTGATCAGTATCCAAAATTTTGATTGTGGCGAGGAACAGGTAATCCCCCGCTGGTTGATCTTCCCGGAACCAATGTCCTTTTGCTTTGGTAATACTTTGGGGTGGAAATTCCATTACTTCCTCTTGTACGGTTGCCTCAGAATCTTCAGAAGCCATCTGCACTTGTAACGAAAAGTGCGTTAGCTTCAAAGGGAAGTATGTAACTGTTCAATGCATCGTAGTGATTATTGTCGTTTTTTACTCCGTTTCCCCATCATTGAGTGAGATCTCTTACCACCTCTTTTTATAATTTTTCCTGAAAGAAGACAATCGTTAGTATAGCCGAAGCATTTATCTATGTACATAGTAAGTCCATTCCTATCAGAGTGAAGCTAAGATCTATTCTCTCTTGGAGAATGTGCACCACTAGTTTTATAATGTACATCATGTGCCGAATGCTTGGCCTCGTATTGTGGCCCTATTATGCGTACTTGAGGTGCATTAGAGACTTCATGAGTGCAATGGAAATCTTTGTTTCTTCGATCGTCCAATCCTCGCGGTTGCTTGGGGTTTTCAGATCCATTTCGTGACCACTAAGAGAGGTCGTTTTGTTTCTTTGATCCTTCCGGCTTCATGTGTTCTCTTTGCTTTCTCTAGTGTCCGAGTGATATTGGCATTGCTTTTCCAGTTTCTTGGATGACTCTTATGTGGTGTTGTCGTTCGCCCTGTCTGATGTACTGCGTCTTCCTGAGTCCTTATAGCCTGTTTAGCTGCTTGTGTGACCTTTTTGGGAATCCATATCTAACGTCGCAATCGTTGAGCTTCAATCAATGGTTTGGGGATCCATATCTGCAATAGTCCCTTTGTTGAGGATTGAGGCGTAGTTGACTTTGTGATCTTTGCTTCCTTCTCAAGATTGGATTCTAACTTTGCCTGGTTCTGTATCTGATCCTTGCGTACCCATTTGTATTTTCGTTGTCCTTCATATGAGTGTCTGCTTGTGGTTTTCCAATATTGCGGTTTTTTGTCCTGTTGAAGAGGTCCATTACCATTGGTTTCCCTAGTGACTGGTTGTTCTTCAACTGAATGTGGTGAGTGCAACTTTTCGGTGGATTTCGCATGGTCGGGACTTCTTATTTCTTCTAGGTATGTTTCTGAGATATTAAGACTAGGATCATTCTCCAACTTCTTTTCCTGGCAGATCTCTGAACTCGTGATTATGTTGGGTGGGAGTAAAGGTTTTTCCCCTAAGAAGCTAAAAATTTCCTTGTGCCCAATCTTGGCTGAAATGTAGCCTTGAGCTAGATGGATACACACCTCATTTTCAACGATCCAGTCTTGTCCTAGAATTAAGTCTTCTATTAGATCCTCATCTTTGCACACAAGGACTCTCTGTTCCATTGAGGAATTGCCTAGGTGGAGGGATACATTTGTTGTTCCAATACATTCTAGGGTTTGACCTCCAATTCCGATCAATCGGGCTTTTGTGGGATTCACATTCAATTGCAGATCTTTTGCAATTCTATTTCGTATGCAACTAAGTCCTGCTCCTGAGTCTATCAATGCGTCTATCAACTTGTACTCTGTCTTGCCAATCCCTAGGTTTAGGTAAGGTTGCATTTTACACACACCTGTTGTATCATGATTATCGACTTGGTAATTAGCCATAGGGATAGGCTCTTCTCCTTGGAGATAGCGTTCATCTCGTTGCCTAATCCATTCTTTCCGTTTCCTTATGCACTCCAGTGCTTCTTGTCGAGCTTCCTCTCTAATCTGTTCCTCTTCCCTCTTCCTATTTTGGGCACCTAGTAATCGTGCTAGCATTTGATCGGTCAAAGGTTCCATGAATCGTCTCACTCTACATCCGCTGATGTAGTTAGGAAGAATGTCGCCATCTAGGGTGGCTAGATTGACTGCTCCACCAGTCGAGATTCGATTTATGATCAACGGTCCATATCCGCGTTTTTGTAACTTCTTGGTGTGTTGTTTTAGGGTGTACACTAAGACTAAGTCACCTTCTTTAAGTCCCTTGTCTTTTATATGTGCATCATAATATGCTTTTTGTCTCCTTTTTGCTGCATAAATTCCTTCCACTGCTTGTAACCTAGTCTCATGTAACTTCTCGATTTGGTCTAGTTGTTGGGATAGTTCATGTCCGTTCCACTCATACTATTGGGCCACTTTCAGTGTTGGCACTAAAAAGTCAATCGGCAGAATTGCATTTTGCCCATACACTAAGTTAAATGGGGTAGTCCCAATAGCCGTTTTATATGCAACCCGGAAGGCCCAAATTGCATGATGCAATTGTTTGTCCTAATCTGACCTTCCATTATTGACAATCTTTGTCAATACTGTACACAGTACCTTATTGGAACTCTCTGCTTGTCCATTGGCTTGGGGATGGTATGGTGTTGATTTTTTATGGATCACTAAAAACTCATTCATTAGTGACTCGATTACTTCATTGAGGAAATGCATTCCCCAATCACTCACAATCTCGATGGGTAGTCCAAAGCGGGTGAAAATATGCTCAAAGAGAAACTTGGCAGTGGTTTGAGCATCATTCTTTCTAGTGGCTTTTGCTTCTACCCATTTGGTCAAGTAATCAGTGGCTACTATGATGTACTCCGCATGTGATCCTTTGGCAGGTGGATTGATAGGTCCTATGAAGTCAATCCCCCATTTTGTGAATGCCCTTGCACAGACCATGGGTCTTAATGGCATGTCATCTCTCTGAATTGGGTATTTAGCTCTTTGACAGGTTTCACAGCTTCGTACACATGTTTCAGCATCCATATAAAGATTTGGCCACCACAAACCTGCAAAGAGAATCATTTTGACAGTTCTTTCAGCCGAAAAATGACCTCCTATAGCACCTACATGTGCCATCTCTAATATGGGTAAATATTCTCCTTCATGCACACATAATCTGAGTTGGTTATCTTTCCCTCGTCTAAACAATTGTTTGCCCATGAGTGTATAGTCCTTGCTCATTTCCTCTAAGGATCGCTTTCTTGCTATACTAGCTCCTACCTCATGTTCTTTGGTTTTTAAAAATTTTACTAATGTCTTGCTCCAGTTGGGCGCTATGGTCGAAAAAGGTAGAGACATATGATCTTCTGGGATCGTCTCTTGGCATTCTGCACAATTACTTACGTGGTCGTGAACATTCTTGGGCATGTCGGGCCAGTACACTCCTAATCTTTTTAATTCTTGAATGGTTCCATGAGTTCCTTGGTGTGTTCTCCATTTTTTCACATGTGCTTGCTCGATTAGTTGTTTTTGTTCATCCTCCTCAACACATCTTAGTAATACTCCATTGGGTTCCTTGTAGTACACACTTCCTGCAACGATGTGTAAATTCCTCGATTGAAGAACTTCCTTTTTGCTCTTCTTGTTGATTGAGTGTTGAGGGCCATGGGTGAGTATAGGAATCAATTTCTCTGCCCACTTTGGGCAAACTTCTAGGTTAAATAAATAAGCGTCTGGCAGATCATCGGGCACTCCATTTGGTGGCTCTCCGTGTGTTAGCCTAGAAAGGTGGTCTGCTCTCACATGTGTGTTTCCTTTTTTCACTATTACTTCAAAATCAAACTCCATTAGTAGTAAGAACCATCGTACCAACCTTCCCGTGTTACAAGGCTTATTGACTAAGTACAACAAAGCTTGATGGTCTATGAAGAACTTGAACTTGTTGGCTAAGAGGTAATGTCTGAATTTCTTCACTGCATAGACCATTCCTAAGCCTTCTCGTTCAGTAGTGGTATAATTTCTTTCCGCTTGATTCAGTTGTCTACTCGCATAGGCAATTGGATGATCGAGCTTACCTTCATCAGCTGGTTGGGCTAGGATACATCCAATGGCATAGTTAGAAGCATCAACATGAATATGAAATGGCTTGCTCCAGTTTGGTGATTTCAGAATTGGGGCTGTACTAAGCCTCTTTTTCAGCTCGTTGAATGCCTTCTCGCACTCTTCAGTCCAAGTAAATTGAGTCAAGAGACCATACAAGGGTTTTGCTATTATGGCATACATGTGAATAAACCTACGGTAATATCCACAATGTCCCATGAAAGCTTGCACCTCCTTCACATTCTTAGGTCTTGGTAGATCTAAGATGACTTTAATTTTGTCCTCATCTGTAGATATTCCATTCCTTGAGACTATGTGTCCTAGGATTTTCCCTTGTCTTACCATGAAGACACATTTTTCTGGGTTTAAGCAGACTCTATACTGTCTACATTTGTTGAATATCTTCCTCAGCTCGGGGATGTGATCGCATCTTTGATTGGAGTATGTGCAGAGGTCATCTACATATACTTCCATGCTTTTTTTCAAAAATTCCTTGAAAACATGACACATCAATCGTTGGAAAGTAGCAGGTGCATTAGTGAGTCCAAAAGGCATCACTCTGAAAGCATACACACCCCATTCGGTTGCGAATGCGGTCTTATGTTGATCCTCGGTCGCAATCACTACTTGATTGTATCCAGAGAATCCATCCAGGAAACTATAGACCTCTTTTCCGGCTACCCTCTCCAACAGATGGTCCGTAATGGGTAATGGGTAGCTGTCACGTATGGTGGCTGCATTCACCTTCTTCAAATTTATGCACACTCTCAATTTTCCATTTTTCTTAGGCACAACTACTAATGGCGATACCCACTCGGTGTGTTCGATCTCATATATGAATCCTGCCGCTAGTAGTTTGTCTATTTCTTCCTTAATTTTTGCTGCATAAACCTCATTATACGTATAAGGGCGTTGTTTGGATGGTTTTGCGTCGGCCGTCATTAGTATTCGATGGGAACAAATGATGGGTTCTACGCCTTTGAGATCCTTGTAGGTCCATGCAAACACGTCTCGGTACTCTCGAATAAGGCGTATGAGTTCCTCTTCCTCTTCTTCAGATACATCTTTTCCAATATATGTGCACCTTTCTTCTCCGTCTTCTACTGTTACCACAATTTTTTTTGTTTGTTCTTTGTTGTCGTACGCTTCTCCGTCTCGTGCCTCTCGTCTAGGCATTTGAATGGCTACTTTTCTTTCTTCTACTTCGTAGTTTTTAAAGTGTGCAGGAACTTCAGAAAGATTTGGGTCCGGCTCTACTTTACTCAAGTCTTCTCTCTGCCTGTGTATTGTCGGAGCAGCTTCAATTGCTAAGATTTTTGTTGGTTCCTGTTCCTTCTTGTGCATTTAAGTAGCTTTCTTCATAGTCAAACTCTGGTTCCATTTCTATGCTTTCATATTCTTCTTTCCATTCTTTTTCCAGGATTTCACCTTCTTCCACTTCTTGAAGGACAACCATATAGAGATTTACATCATAGCCTTCCTCATCTATGCATTCGTTCATCATCACAACTTCTTCATTTACGCACACATCTAAGGTTGCTAAGATTTCCATCCATCCATGTGGCTCGAAAATCTCATCAGAAAAGGTTTGAGGCATGTAGTCTAGGTCCTCTATTGATCGATAGTTAGGGTGTCCTATCGGCTACAGTTGTCTTTTTCTCTCCTCTCTCTTCGCTTCTTTACACATCCATAACTGGGCATCTTCATGCATCCAAGATTGATCACTTGATCCAGCACTGTGAATGGATAGGTCATCTTCTTCCCTATGTACTGGATTCCATTGTAGTGGAGGGACATCTCGATAGGCAAATGTATGCAAATTTATCTTGGTGGTGTTTCCTTGATGTTGCAGGTATAATGAATCTCTTCCCCAATCTTGTACTACCCGCATTTGTCTCATAAAGGGTCGCCCTAATATCATTTCATAGTTGTTTGCTTTCTCGAACTTACAAATGGCTAGTGTGTGTTCAAATTCTACTCCACAGGTGGTTAATTTGATTCTTTCCAGTATTCCTAAGGGTCTTTCCACATGACCGTCTGCTAGTTGGAGTTTCATGTGTGTGGGTCGCAAGGCAAGTTTTCCCCACTTTTCCCATATCTCCTTGGTGGCAATCCCTACCCCGGCTCCCGTATCTAGAATAGCCTTGGTCATGTACCCATTGTGGGTGACAGGTAAACACGTATTACCTTCGCCTCCTTCACTAAATTCTCCCACTTTATCAACTGGAATTTGTATTGTGGATTGGTTTTCCTTTTCCTTTCCTTTCGTTTCTCCTTTCTCTGGCTGTGTTTCTAATTGGTTTGCTAACTGCCTCCATAATTGTGGTTTTAGTTCAAGCAACTCTTCCACCGTCAATTTGCATTGCACCTTTGTTTTCTTTAGTTCTGTTAGATTGTTGAACTTTCTGCTGAGTTTCCTTTTTCTTTCCCATGTACTGTGGGTGCTCGTATTATTAGAGACTCTCTTTCGTATTCTCCCATGTAATTAGGAAATGTTGAAATGCTCAGGGTTTCCTCTCTACCTTTATCAAGTCTTGATACTTCCTCATATGCTTCCTCCAGGTTGGGATGGGGTTGACAATCTTCCCCATCTATTTCATCAAAAGGAGGTGGACTGATTCCATTCTTCTTCCATTGCTCTTCTCTGATTCTATTCCACAAGTCTTCTGGCCAATCAGCCTCTAGGTCTGGTATCATTGACACCTGTTCATCTTGTGCTTTTACTCGTTCATCTTGGTCATCTTCCTTTCTCGGTTCCTCATCCTTGGACTTGATGCATTCTTCGTATAGACCATGTGCAATCCTTGTTTCTCGTAAAATTGGGATAGTCTTTTCTAGGGTTGCTTGTGCTACCTCGATCAGTTTCCTACATATCGCCAATCTTTCTTTTTCTAATTCCCCTTGAGGGTAGAGTTTTTCATGTTGCTCGATATTTGGGCCCATTTTGATTCTAGCTTGGTAAGCTTTCAACCACATGTCCAAGTCATCTGGCTTTGGGTCAGCTAGAATTGATTCTGGCTTTTCTTTTTCTGAGCAAATCCGTGGTGGATTAGGGATCTCCTTAAGCGTTTCTCGTTCTTCAAGCTCTTTCAAGCCCTTAGTTTGTTTCTTACTGTCTTGACTCTTAATTCTAGCCCATTTTTCTTTGAGTTTTTCTCGTCTTTCTTTCCATTTTTGTACTCTTGTGTTTTGGGATTTCTCACGTGGGCTCTCAGAATCCTCGACTACCTGAATTTTAGAGCCTACAGATTTATTGCCCTCTTGTTTCTCTTCTAGTTGTTTTCCTTTCTCTTGCTTCGTTTGGGCTCTAGTAATAGCCTTTAGTGGTACGGTGTACTCCTTATCACTTCCCAATCCTTCTATGACCTCTATCACATTGATTGGTGCAGTATCTTGAGTTTTTTCCGGATTCTTAGGGCAATCTCTAAAAAGATGTTCTTTTCCGCAATCACTACAATATCCTTCCCACATTCTAGGTGGTGGAGGGTAGTAAGGTCGAGGGCATTCTCTAATGAAATGGTCTCCTCCGCATCTATAGCATGGTCCTCTTTGTATGGGTGGTCTAATAGGTGGTCTCACAGTTGGTTGTGCTTTAGGGGCCGTATACATTAAGGTGGTGGTCTCTGCTCCATAAGTGTGATCATAGCCCTCATATCCATAGTAAGCAGCATCATATGCGGGTTCGTATTCTAACATGTTGTCTTTGTATGAGTAGTACTCTCCTAGAGAAGGTTCATATCCAGGGTTTGTGGATTCTACATGGGTCATTGTCGATGCTGGAACTATAGCTCTTTTCTTTTGGTTGAGCATACTTTACGGATACTACTTGTTGAGGTTTCGACAGTTGGGGTCCTAGCACTGGTTGTGGTGGTGGATATGGTGCTTGCTCCTATGGCCGTGATGCTTCCGCTGGTGTGGGATACGGGTTGTATCGTGGTATCTCTCTACCTGGTTCCCTAGGTGGGTATCCATAGGGTCTATACTGTGGTGGGTGAAAAGGGCGTGCTTGCCTATTGAAGGGACAGTTCTCTGTAGTGTGGTTGGTGTATCTTTGTTCTATGTGGCAGTACCAAGAAGTTCCTTGTTGTTGTTGTCTGTGGTGTGGATACAAAGGTTGTGCACCAGCCCCTCCTCTCGTACATAAGTGTGTGGGATGATCTCCTCCAGATAGGTTACATCTCCGTAGCATAGGCACTCTTTGAGCTGGGTTTCAGAAAGCTCTTTGCCCCTGGACTCCTAGTTTCTTAGCTAATAATTCTACTAATTCTTCCATGTTACTGGAGTTGGATGTAACTGTGCTCCTTGAATCTTCAGTTTTTAGTGAGGTCGGTTGTACCTTTGAGGTCCTTGGCAAGGTTATCTTCCAAGTCAATGCACTCTTGAAGACACTCACTCAATGTTTGTAGCCTCTTCACATCCACTAGTGTTTGTAGAGTTCCGTTAGTGAGCCCATCTAAAAACAATGAAATCATCTTTTGTTGAGTGGGTCTCTCGGCTACTGGGCATCTATCCACATATTGATTGAATCTTCGGGCAGCAGTCTTCACAGTTTCATTAGGGTTTTGTTTAAAGCTATGGATTAACAACACAGAATTGTGTTTAATCCCTCTCTTTGTGAATTCTCCAATGAATTCTTGAAAGAATTGTTCCATGTTTCCAAATTGATTGGGATCTAAGGGCTGGAACCAAGTTAGAGCTGTTCCCGTGAGGGTGAGTCCAAAAGACTCATACTGCACAAAGAAGTCATCTACTTGCTCCGCTCTTAGAACTTGTTTAAATTCAGCGATATGATCATAGGGTTCTCCCAATCCATCATAATGGTTTCTCACACATTTAGCTACTTGGATAGGTCTCAATCTTCTCATTGGTTCAGGCGGTCTGGGCATTATAGGGAAGACTGGGACAGCTGGTCGTAATGGTGGTACTCCAGGCTGTCCTCCTACTGTTGGTCGTGGTCTTACTGGTGGTCGGTACTGATTACCTATCCCTCTGTGGTTCTAATGGTGTGTTTGCACTCCTGGTGTTGCAAACTGTACATGAGTACGGTGGGGCACACTTCTTTGGCTGGTCTGTCCTGATGTTGCATGTTCCGTCTCTTGTTGATTCCCAAAAGGATTTTGTGAGGTAGTTGCCTGATCTCTCTGAGGAAATACAGGCGTACCCATGTATCTCAACCGAGCCCTGTCTACGGCACTCACAGGCCAATATCTCCTTTGATCTTTGTCCAAGTAAGTGAGTCTAGTTTCATCATCTAGGTCTTTCAATTCATAGAATGTCATGGGGCTTTCTTCTCTCCCTCGTGCAGGTAAGTCGGTTTGAAGCAATAGGTCTGATCCGTGGATCATATAGACTTCCAACAAGTAGTCATCTTGAGGTATTAAATCTCCTCTCAAGAACCGTGATATTTGAGACCTGCACCTAGGGGTAGTCACAAACTCTTCAAGGTGTGCTCTTTCTGAGTTGTCTGGGTCCACAAACTCTCCCCTTTCGTTGATCCTCTCAGGAAATTCATTCACAATGTAGATATGACCAATTTTGTCTACATATGCGCCTCCCTCGTATTTGACAGCAGGTCGGGGTACAATTGTGGCATTCAGGGAAGTTACCATCCTAGCCACAGATCTATTTACGCCATCTAGGTAGATAGGGATCTCCTGGGCATTAGTGGACACATACTGTAAGGAGGTACGGTAATCTCCTTCAATAGTAGACATGAAATTCCTATTTGGTGTTGGACCCTGCATGACTTCCAAAGCCATGGGTAATTCCTCCTTTGAATCACTAGAAGTTTCTGAGTAGATGGAGTGATGGCTAACCTGGGCAGCACTTCCCACAGAAGATATGACACTTCATCGGCTACTAAGCACTCTTCCTGACCTCAAGTTCATTCACTCACCTAAGTCTCTCTAGAAATCCGAGAGATTCTCCTTGAGTGGCTCTTCTAATGCCTCTGATTGTCTATCAGAAAATACTAATGTAAATCTGGCCGATACCGTTTCCACACGATACCACCCTAGGTGATACTGCCTTGGCCGCGATACGATACCAGAAGTCCAAACGATACGATACTGGATGCAACACACGATAGGATCCTGGATAATGACTGCGATACAATACCAGACACAACGACGATACGATACCACTTTGGTGTCGCGATACGATCTCTGGTAAGGGGACGATACGATACTGTGACAAGTGGCGATACGATACCACCGGCTTGCACGATACGATATTAAAAGTCTGACGATACGATACCAATGGGCTCAAGCGATACGATACTGGAACTTATGCCGATACGATATCAGTGTGGTATCGCGATACCATTCTCGAAGGGAAGGCGATACGATACCACGTGTACGATACGATACTTAAGATGCAAGACAATACGATATCTTGATTCAAACGATACGATACCACAGAACCCTAGACGATACGATACTTATGATAGTATCGCGATACTATCCAGGTGAGCGGGCGATACGATATCGAAGTGGTGTCGCGATACTTGATGCCAAGTGACACGATACGATACTGCTGGTAACGATACGATACGAACTTAGTAAGGTAAGATCGCGATACCAACTTGGCGACACGATACCACAATGGTATCACGATACCAAGACTGGTACCTGGCGATACGATACTAACTCAGCAATGTAAGATCGCGATACCAACTCAGGGTCACGATACCAAAATGGTATCGCGATACCAAGACAGGTATCAAGCGATACGATACTTCGGCGAGTATCGCGATACAAGGGAGTTTTGGTATCGCGATACCAAACCTCAACCGATTGCGATACTCAAGCCAAAATGCAAGAAAATTCCAAAATTTTTGCACCCCCTTGCTCTCCTTACTCCCCTCTTCACTCCTAGGTCACTGTATCACACAAAAAGACTGTAATGATATTAGTTTTCCCCTCCCGCGATACTGTGCACATCCTTAATCACGTGTTTATGCATGTTTACAGAGTTTTTGGCAAATATTCTTTGTGAAATCTTACCAGTGTATTGCTTTGCTTGCACCTTGAGCTCAAACCCTAGCTTTGACAGCCTGAAAGCCACTATACTTCACTCACGATACCGATCGCTGCTCGCAGACGATACCAGAACACAGTGAAGTATCAAATGAGCCAAATTTTTTGCTTTTTATACTTTTTTGACAGAATTTGAATTTTACTAATTTTCTTGGTGATTTTGGGGATTTTTTTATGATTTTTGTCTACTCCTACTTCTCCTCTCCTCACTACTCCTCTTCTTCAAACCTAATCCTAACTCCTCCTTCTCTCCCTTCCTCCTAACCCTAAACCTAAAACTTATCACACACACCTCTGAGATGTGAAGTAACAAGTGCTGAAGTGATTGACTAAATTGCCACAGGACAAATTCACTTCTACAAGTACGATTCTATCACACTCGATCTATAACCATCACGAAGGCATCTTGGTTGAGTGTTCCCCGGCAACGGCGCCAAAAACGTGTGTACCTGAGTCAAGATGACTCAAGGACTTGTGCCAATGAGACTGTACCTCAATTGCCACACAAGTGCATATAGTGGGAAATCAACACACATTCAAATGTCAATCCGATCAAATGACCTAACCAAGTGTATGAAGACATGTGCACACATGATGGGAAATGAAGTGGTTAAGCCAGCATGCATGAGAAAAGACTAATCCACCTCTCAAACTCACTGAAATCCTGAAAGTGTTTGCCGCGATACCTCTTACAACAGTTTTCAGTAATTCAAGGATTTCTCCTAGCTCAGAACTCCGAATATGGTCAATAAGGTACTCGTTTCGAAGCTCTCGACGAGACGCATCTAGTGAAAGTAATTCCACTCGATTCTGACAACTCTGCTTCAAGTTATGACCAAAATAGTGAAATGCGGGAAGCACCCACACTCACGCCACAACTCCTACAAGCTCACACACACACTACAGTAGCTCAAAAACTGTGGGGAGGGATAGACAACAGTCCTACACACATTCCAAGCATTACACACACATACAAGATCAAAGAGAAGATAGAAATCTGCAGGAAAGAGGCAAATTCGAAAATTCAGAAGAGCTTCTTCTTCACAATGGCAAAAAGTCTCTACAAAGAGTCACAAAGTGACTTATATACATGTGCCCTAAGTTTGGTCCTTTCACACAAGAGACCGGCACTTTATTCACTAAAAGACTAATCTCCTACTATTTTACAAGGGATATTTTACAACAATCTTGGGATTATGCAACTAGAGGACTCCTCTGGTGCATTTACATGGCTTGAGGGAATTCTTGAAGACCTCGAAGAAGAAAAAATATACCCATCATTTTGAAAATTTTGGGGCTCTACTCTTATGCTCCTTTGCTCTGCAACAGCATCTTTGGAGATCTGGCTTATAAATGGGTAGCTCGAAGTACTTATTAATTCCCGCCTTTCTCATCACATCCACAATTGATGGGAGTTCATGTAAGACTTTAAAGTCCTGGGACATTACACAGAACTGATGGTCAATGTCCATGACCTTTATAGTCACCAAGAGTAGATGCTTCCCAGTAGGTTTTTCTTCTCGAAACTAGTGGCCCTTGGCTTTGGTTACACTTTGTAGTGGAAATTCCACTACTTCTTTTGGAATGGTTGCCTCAAAATCTTCAGAGGCCATCTGCACTTGTAATAAAGGAAAGAATTAGCTTACAACAGAAACCAATTCATGTGTTTTATGTGTGGTTCACTGATATTTCTTTTCTTCTTTTATCGCTCTGTTCCCCTTTACATAATTAAGCAATGTCTCTTACCACACTTTTCTTTAAAAAATTTCTTACTCCTGAAAGAAAACAAAAGATTAATGATAGCTGAAGCATTTATTTATTTACAATACAGGGTCATTCCTATTACAGGAGAAGCTAAGTCCTATTTCAATTGTGGAAATGTGAACCACTACTTTTATTGAAGAGCCAATGTATTGAATGCATGGCATTGTAATGTGGCCTTGTCATGCATAATCTAGAAGCAATGGACTCTTCATGAGTGTAGGTAGAATCTTGTTGAGTTTGTTGTTCCCATCCTTGCTGCCTTTCAGGTCTCCATATCCACTTGGTAGATTGTGCTTGTGGTATTTGTTTCTGTCGAGCTCCTCCTTGAATGGTCCTTGTCTCCTTCCTATTTGTGGTCTGAGTTTTAGATGTAGTATTTTTTTGGTACCCTTGGTGATTCTTTGTAGAACTATTTGCTTCCCATTGTAGGTATGATATCTCGTTGAGTTTTCCTATTTCTTGATTTGTTGTTTGTCAGAATGTCTTTGGTATTTATATTCATTGCTATGTTTTTTGGCCTTCTACTAATGACTTTGGAAGCCATACACGAAGAAGTCTTTGTTTATCTGATTGCGATTGCACATAGTGGATGTCCCTTCGTGCTTTCACTAAATGGTTGTTCTGCTTCTCTGTTGAGTTGTCCAGTTGAGTCATTCAATCCTTTCTTACCCATTGTAGATGAGTTTTACATGGATGTGATGTTTGGACAGTAGACATCCAGGTCAGTTTTTTTCTCATAGTGTAGATAGGTTGAGATGTAATTTCCTCACTCTCTCTCTCTTAGGCTCATTTCTCATGGGTGAGTTGGTCATAACATCATGCAACACTTTCCTATTTGAAAGCTATTCTAGATTAAGGCATTGTTGGGATCTACTCTTCATTGATTCATTTTCTTTCTCCTCCCTTATGTTCTCTTCTTTAGGTTTAATGACATTATGGATTTGAGATGGCCTTTCTTCTAGTAAACTAAAGATTTCTTTATGCCCTATTTTAGCTGATATGTATCCTTATGCAGGATATATACTCACTTCATTCTCAATAATATAGTGTTGCCCTAGGATACGATTTTTGATCAAGTCTTCATCTTGCATATCAAAACTTTTTGATCCATAGTGGAATTTCCGAAGTGAAGGGATATTAGGGCTTCTTCGACACATTCTATAACTTGACCTCTAATTCCTATCATACATGCTTTCGTGGGACTTATTGTTGTTTGGAGACGCATGGTTAATGACACTCATATAGAGCTTAGAGCCGTTCTTGAGTCAATCAAAGCATCCACTAGTTGATACTCCATGTTCCCGATTCCTAGGTTTAAGTATCGTTGGAGATGTTGTAGCTCGTATTGCTTGTATTGTTGACTTGGTAATTGGCCATGGGTATAAGTTCTTGTCCCTGTAGATATCATTCATCCCTTTGCCCTCTCCACTCTTTCCATCTCTTGATATGCTCTAAGGCTTCCTAACGTGCTTCTTCTCTAATCCTCTCTTCTTACTTCTTTCAATTATGTGCCCCTATGAGTCGTGCTAATCCATAGCAATAGCTACTTGGTTATACCCAGAGAATCCATTTAGGAAGCTATATAATTCCTTGCCTGCAACCCTTTCCAAGAGATGATCAATGATAGGCAATGGGTAGCTATCACAAATAGTGGTTGCATTCACTTTCTTTAGATTAATACACACTCTTTATTTTCCATTTTTATTCGCTACTACCACTAATGGTGACACCCATTATGTGTGCTCTATCTCATAAATGAATCATGCTGCTAACAATTTGTCTATCTCCACCTTATTTTTTGTCGAATAGACATCATTGCATGTGTAAGGGCATTGCTTCAACGGTTTTGCATCAGGTTTCATTGGGATTCTATGGGAAGAAATGGATGGATCTACTCCATTGAGGTCCTTGTAGGTCCATGCAAATTCATCACAATATTCTTTAATTAGAGTTATCAATTCTTCTTCCTCTTCTGGTTTCACGTCTTTCCCAATATACATACATCTTTCTTCTACTTCTTCCATGATCACAATCACTTTCTTAGTTTGTTCCTTATCATCATAAGCTTGCCCTTCTCTGGCTTTCCTTTTTGGTAGTTGAATAGCTATCTTCCTCTCTTCTACTTCATATCTTTTGAAGTGCTCTGGGACTTCAAAAAGATCTAGGGGTTGTTCTACCTTGTCTAATGTTTCCTCATTGTTCGGTCTTGTCTAAGCCGCGTCTATTGCTAATACCTTGGATGTTTCTTCTTCGTTCTCAGCCTGGATTACTTCTAAGTATTGTTCCTCCAAATCAAATTTTGACTCCATCTCTATGCTTTCGTATTCCTCCCTCCATTCCTTTTCTAGTAATTCTCCTACCTCTACCTCCTGAAGGACTACCATGTAAAAACTTACGTCATAACCTTCTTCATTCACACATCCATTCATGGTTAATAATTCCTCATTTACACACACATCTAAGGTGGCTAGAATGTCCATCCATCTATGCGGTTCAAATGCTTCATCTGGGAAAATTTGAGGCATATACATAGGATCATCTATAGGTCGATAGTTTCGATGTCCAATTGGCCATAATTAAGTTTTATTCTCCTATGGTTTTGCTTCCTTGCACATCCATAATTGAGCATCTTCATGCATCCATGATTGGTCACTTGATCTTGCACTGTGAATAGACAGATCACCTTCCTCTTTATGTATAGGATTCCATTGTAGTGGGGGCACCTTCCTATATGAAGATCTGTGTAAATTTATCTTGGTAAGGGTTCCCTAGTGTTGTCGGTATAATGAGCCTCTTCCCTAGTCTTGTACAACCTTGAGTTGTCTCATAAAAGGTCGTCCTAATATCATTTCGTAATTATTGGCCTTCCCAAATTGACACACAACTAGAGTGTGTTCGAATTGTACTCTACAGGTAGTCAACTTAATCTTTTCCAATATTCCTAGGGGTCTCTCCACGTGGCCATCTACTAGTTGAAGCTTCATGCGTGTTGGTCGTAGATCTGGTTTTCCCCATCTATTTGTTGGCTATGCCTACACCCCCTCTAGTGTCTAAGATAACTTTAGTCATATATCCATTAAATATGATAGGCGAGCTTGTATTTCCTTCATCTCCTTCACTAAATTCTCCAACTTTATCAACAAGGACTTGTATGGTAGATGGAACTTTGGTTTCTCCTCTTTCCTTCCTAGGCTCTTTAGAATCTATTTTCAATTGTTTAGCTAACTAGTTCCATAATCGTGGTTTGGCTCGTAGCAATTCTTCCTCGGTCAAGAAGCATTGTACCTTGGTCTTCTTGAGCTCTGATAAGTTGTGTGAGGTCTTACCTGAAGACCCATCTTCTTTGCCTCAAATTGCGGGAGCATGAAAAACTATAGACCCTTTCTCATATTCTCCCATATAATTAGGTAATGTGGAGATGTTGTGCACTTCTTCTCTATTTCAGTCTAACATGGAAACTTCTTCATACATGTCTTCTAAATTTGGAGTCGATTGGGTTTCCCCAATTTCTAGTTCTTCCAAGGGCGGTGTTGAGTTCTCATTCTTTTTCCATCGTTCTTCCTGAATCTTGGTCCACAAGTATTGTGACCCATTGGCCTCTAGTCTTGGAATTGTAGAAATCTGTTCGATCTGAGTGCTCTGTTGCTCTTCTTCATCAGGTTTCTCTTTGTTCATTCTTGGTTGTTTTCGATCGTTGATACATTCATTAAATTCGCTCTCAGGTATCCCAGTCTCTAGAAGGACTGGGATAGTCTTTTCTAAAGTGGTATGAGCTATCTCTATGATCTTTCTGCATATTGCCAATCTTACCTTTGTTAGCTCTCCTTGTGGGTAAAGTTTCTCATGTTGTTCTATATTTCGTCCAGTCGTGATTCTGGCTTGGTAAGCTTTCAACCACATGTCCAAGTCTTCTCGTACTGGATCTGCTAGAATTGATCCTAATTTGTCTGGTTTCTAGGTTTGGGACTTAGGTGACGTGTCATCTTGCACTTCTTGTTCTCGAGGTTTCTTACTTTCTTTTACATCTTTCTTGTCCTCTTTATTTTTCTTCTTCATCCATTTATTACTGAGTTTTTCCCTTCTAATCTTCCAACTTTGTGTTTTCTTTTTTTGGTTACGCTCTCGTGGGCTTCCCAATCTTCTACTATCTGTATATTCAACTATATGCTCTTACCCATTTCTTGTTTAGAATCTAATTCTTTTATTGCTTGTCCCTTGGCTTGTGCTCGAGTAATAGCTTTGAAGGGTATGGTGTATTCTTTATCACTTCCCAATGGTTCTATCACTTCTATCACATTGATCTGAGTAGTATTATGAGTCTTATTGGGATTTTTTGGACAATCTCTCAATAGATGTTCCTTTCCACACTCATTGCAATACCCTTCCCATGTTCTAGGTGGTGGTGGGTTGTACAGCAGAGTGTGTTCCCTTTGGAAGTGACCTCCACCGCATCTATAGAATGGTCCTCTTGGTGTAGGTGATCATCTGGGTTGGTGATTTGGGTGTAGTGTACATCAGTTTCGCATATTCATGTCCATAGGAATTTTCATATCCTTCATAACCATAATATTGTTGGTCATAGGTTTGGTCATACTCCACTAGACTGGTGTCATATGGGTAGTATGCTCCTAGGTCTACACATATCCTTGATTTGGTGTGTCTACACTAGGTAAAGGCGCAAGTGGTACTATGGCTCTTTCCATGTTCTCCTCTGGTTGGGCATATTTGACTAGTATCATGTTCTGAGGATGGGGTAGTTGTTTTCCTAACACTGGATGTGGTTATCAATATCCTCCTTGTTCATAAGGTTTGAGTGCTCCTTATGGACCTGGATAAGGGTTGTATCTCGATATCTCTCTACCTTGCTCTCTAGGGGGTACCCGTAAGGTCTATACTAGGGTTGATTCATTTGCCTTGGTTGCTTGTTAAATGGGCAATTTTTGGTAGTATGGTTGGTATATTTCTATTCAATATAACAATACATGTTGGTTCCTTGGGGTGGCTGCCTATTATATGGGTAAGGTTGTTGCATGCCTAAACCTCCTCTTGTAAACGTATGGAATGGATGATCTCCACCACATAGGCTACATCTCCTTAGTATTCGCATTCTCATTGGTGGGTTCTAGGAATTTCTCTCTCCTAACTTCTTACCTACCAATTTTGCTAATTCCTTCACATTACTAGAACTACTCGTCACTGTACTCCTAGTATCTTTTGATTTAGTAGTGCTTTGTGTACTTTTGAGGTCATCAACTAGGTTTTCTTCCAGATCAATGCATTCTTAAGGGCACTCACTCAATATCTGGAGTTGTTTTACGTAAACTAAGGTTCTCCGCATTGTCGTCAAGAACTTCTCTCCTCTCTCACTCATGAAGGCCTACAGGAAACATATTCGGTGAAGGTAACCAAAATTCCCTGAGAAGTCCAAGATGTATCAAGGATGTCAAAGGGAGTTCACATGCAAACTTTGGAAGAAATCGAGCAAATCCAAGGTAGCGGTCAAAGCTGGCCAAACTTTGGAAATTAGGGAAAAATTTTCAATGTCTCCAAATAACATGAAAATTCATATACTTGTAAATCCTATCAAAGGCAGTCTATAGCCCAAATTTCACATGAAAATGGATTTTCTAGCACATTGATATGCCATGTGCATTTTGTAAAAAATGTAATTTTTCCACTTAGACCCTACAAAATCTTGTATAGGAATCTTTGTTAGCCATATGGTTTGGTATTATAAAGAACATATGAGCCTACATATTTGTACAAAGTTTCAAGGCTATCAGAGCTTCCTAGACACCTTAATGCCACCTTGCAAGCTTCCAAATGTAGTCAAACTTGTACAAGGAGATTCAGATGGGAGTTTTTTCTGCATATTCCTAAAGGAGGCCTTTCAAAACATAGCCCTACAAATTTTTATCTTCATCAATGGATATTTGAAGGGTCAAAGAGCACAAAATCCAGTTTTCAAGGTCACCGCAATTTCCTAGAATAAGAAAATTGAAGGCTTCAAGGGCTGTCACATGGCAAACAATGATTGAACCATGTTGTATGGTCAAGATGAGCTCATATTCAAGGGTGGAGATGCACTAAAGCATAAAGCAAGGAGGATCCACGAGTCTTTTCAACGGATAAGCCTTTTCTAATGATCAAACATCAATAATGCAAAGTTTCTCCAAAAATAGTGGCTTATCTTATCCAAATTAATGTCAGCACTGATCCGACGGTTGAGATCAGCCCCAGATCCAATGGTGGAGAATGAAGGCACTGATCCGACGGTCGAGATCAGCCCAAGATCCAATGGTTGTAATCAAAAGAAGTTGATCTTAGGGTTGAGAGTTGATTTCTCTAGATCCAAGGGTCCAAATTCATTCAAAAACTATATAAACCCCCCTCCAAACTCCTAGAGCATCATTGTTAGGCATCAATAGGGCCTTTGCTAGCACATGGTTTTGTTGGGACGATCACCCTCAATTGAGCGTGTGAGGATCCAAGGTGGGCTAGTAAGAGCATAGTTCCTAGATTCAATTTTTAGACTTCCTCTCTAGGATAGACTCATAAACCTAGTTTCTCTTTCTTTGCTCACCCTCAGTGGAGCGTATGAGTGAGTTAGAGCTGGTTTTATGTGTCTTAGACTTTTTTAAAAACACATTACAATACTAGAAAGACATAGGGTCAATGAAGTGGAACCTATCCTCTTACGTGTGACATTTGGTTGAACTGTCATGGTGAGAGGGTCCTGAGGACCACCTTTGACCAGTAGAATGCTTAGCTTGATGTTTCACAACATTCATGTATATTTTTATCATAACAAGATCTTCTAATTCATGTCTCATGTCTCTTATCTCTCTGTCTCTTCTATGTTTTTACATGTCACCTTCTATCTCTTTCTATGTGTAAGAAGGCTCCGTAATATCGCGTTGAACCAATGAGGATGATCCATTAAGGTTGAGAGAATAATTTTCTTTTCATTCATAAATCATGACCCACATGCATTCATACAACCCACAAACACCCATGCATATGTTTTAATTCGAAAGTGTATAAGAAGCTCCATTCTTGGTCTATTCTTCCTTTTGAGACTGATTCATGTGTGTGGTTTTGGTTTTTTTCTCGTCATGCATTCATTCCATTCAAAAGAACCTATGAATATGAATTAAATTTGGAAAGTGTTTAAGAAGCTCCATATTTTTGGACCATTCTTCCCTTCCGAATTGATTCATGTGAATGGTTTCTTTTTTCCTCATCATTCTTGTTCATGCGATTATCTTGTGTTCATATGTTCCCCTTTCTCTAATCAAATCATGACATCTCTTTCTCTCATACCTAACTTCATCTTCACCTTTACATTTTTTATTACATAAACCTTTCAACACTCACTAGCTTCATACACTCCGCGTGTGCCACAACCGGACCCGATCCACCTGGATTGTGATCACCTACACATTTGAACTTGACGTGAAATGCTTCGTGGCATTTGCTTCTGATCTTGTTGGGAGGTTGTGATCCATTTTTTTTTTTTCATATTTTTCATCCTCATCATATCATCATCATCATTCTTGATTGTTGCACTAAATTTCTCACAATATCGTGCACATCTTTGTCGTGAAGTAAATGCATTTGTGAGGGATCTAGAACATTGTGCATCACTCACTTTTTCACATAAGATGGAGGAAGGATTCAAATTCCTTATTGTTGAGAAACAAGGCCAAAGAATAGTCTCTTCTATGTTGAGAGAGAAGGGAAAATTCAATGGCATCAACATTACAAACTATTTAGATTTGTTTGAAGAGCAAGCTATGATTTTTGTTCTTCCCAAAGATCTTTTGATATCATTCTTTGAACGAAATGTTGATAGGTCTATATCTAGTAGCTCTATTACTCACTTACAAAATGAGTATATATTAGACGCTATGAACAACTTCTTGATGAGGATAAGAAAACTTTGGAACCTGATCTTGTGATCAATTTTCTTAAGCTTCTTCATCGTGAAACTCATAGGGAAGTTGAACGGTGATTAGAAGAGCCGGATGGTCTTACTGACAATTGGCAAAAAGTGCGTAAAGTAGTAGAGGTTGTAGCCCATATGTTTGTTGATATATTTAGGTAGTGATGTGTGTGAACACTCTAGGACCGCCGGGGCACTTTTTTCCCTCTTTAGGAGGTTTTTTTCCCTCGGCTTGTATATACGCCTATTCCCCTAATGGGCTACTTATCTTTGTACATTCTCTAGTAATACATTCAGTCTTGTGTGTTGTGCTCCAAGCTTCTTCCTCTTCCTTGTGTTGTTCGCGTGCTTCCGCAGACGTCTAACTCCAACAATTGGTATCAGAGCAGGTCGTTGATTCTTCTAGGGCGCCGTCGACACTCCTCCATTTGCAGTCTCAGATTCGCACAAAATTTGGTGAGCATACTCAGGGTGATTTCGAGATCAAAACAGCTCGTTTCGGCCTCCGAACGCACTATCGCAGTGCTTGTGCAGGCTATTTCGTCCTTTTGTGCCAAAGGTATATACCAGTTTCTGTTCGCCAGTTTAAGCGTCTCGAAGTCTGCTACAGGTCTAGCAGAACTCGTCTGGGCAGTTCTGTTCAACTTTTTGAGATACAGTCAATTTTTTGCATCAAGGTATTTTAGTCACCGGCCATGGCTGAAAGCAGTGATGTATTCCGTATGTTGGCTGTTGAGGATAAGTTGGATGGTACCAACTACCCATTATGGGCTTATATGATGCGACATGTACTGGTTGAAAAAGGATTGTGGAACATTGTGCAGGGTGTTGAAAGACGTCCTGTTACACCTGTAACGACAGGTACTGCAAATACAGGTGTTGGAGCTGATGAAGATGGTGTCGAAGATGATATTCCGTAGATTCCTGTTCGTGCTGCTGTTTCTGTTGCACCTACTGCAGAGCAGATTCGTTGGGATGGCAGAGATGCCCATGCATATGCATTGATAGCTTTGTCTGTCAAACGTGCCATTATTCCTCACATTCGCTCTTGCAGAACAGCAAAGGATGCTTGGGATACACTTACCACTTTGTACCAGGCTAGGAATGAGGCTCGTGTTGCTTACCTCCGAAAAGAGTTGGAGAGTGAGCACATGAATGAAGGTGATTCGATGGACAGTTTTCTTACAAAGATCAAAGACCTGAAGGAACAATTGATTTCTGCTGATGAGGTTATACCAGATAGCTCACTTGTGCAGACCGTTCTGAATGGCCTTCCTGATTCATATCAGAGTTTTGCCTCTACTCTTCGATTGATGATGAAAGGCAATCCGAATGCCTTGTCATTTGAGGAATTAGTCTCTGTTCTGTTGCAGGAAGATCAGTCCAGGCAGAACAGGTCCATTATGCGTGTTGCAGATCAAGCTTTCCTGGCTAGTCAGAAGGGCAAAGGAAAATGGAGCTCTTCTACTAGTAAGCAAAAATCTGCAAATGCTGCACAATCGAAGAACCAGGATAAAGATGAGAAGAAATCAGAAAAGCAGAAATTGTTCTGCAAGTACTGTAAAGGAAATGATCATATTATAAAGAACTGTCCAAAACTGGCTGCTAAAGAGGCAAAGAAGAAAGAGGCTGGAATGGTTGTTGCAGAGGCCTCTACACCAAAAACAGAGTCTGCAAATCTTGTGTAGGAAGAAGAATGGGCGTTTACTACTGTTTGCAGTTTTGACCCATCTTCTCATGATCAGTGCATGTCTGCAGTAGACTCAGATGTTTGGTACTTTGAGAGTGGGGCAACCAAACATATTACCTCGCAGCGCAGTTTCTTCTCTTCATTCGAGCCTGCCCCTACAGGGAATACTGTCACATGCGCCAATAACTCCTCTTATCCTGTTATGGGAGTTGGTAAGATCATTCTGACTACTGCTGATGGTAGTTCTTTCACTTTGTCAGATGCTTTATTTGTGCCAGGGATCAAAAAGAACCTGTTATCAGTTTCTGCATTAGCCAAGATTGGCTTGGTTGTGAAATTCGTTGATGACAGGTGTACAGTCCATGATCTCTCAAATGGCGATGTGATTATTGCTTCTGGCATTTTATGTCGTGGGCTGTATAAGCTCATAGACTATGAAAAATCTGTGAATGATTCGGCATGTGCAGTTCATGATTCTCAGGCTATGTCAGATGCAAAGCTTTGGCATGCACGCTTTGGTCATCTGAATTTTGCTAGTTTGTTACGCCTGCAGAAATCTGAAATGGTGTCCTCTTTGCCCAAACTTGAGGCACCTGGAAAACATGTTTGTGAAGGCTGTATTTTGGGCAAAATGCAGCGTTCTTCCTTTCCAAAAGATGGTTTAGTTCGGGCTATGCAGAAATTGCAGCTTGTACATAGTGATGTCTGTGGTTCTATGCAGACACCCTCTTTTGGAAATTACCTTTACTTCGTGACTTTCATTGATGATTTTTCCAGGCATGCATGGGTATATCCACTCAAAGCAAAGTCCGAAGTGTTCATGTGCTTCAAACAGTTTTTGGTTTTGGCTGAAAATCTGTCAGCATGTAAAATGGGCACCCTCCGTTCTGATCGAGGGGGGGAATATATGTCTTCAGATTTTAATGCATTTCTGGCTGAACGTGGGATAAAACACCAGTGTACAGTGCCGTATACACCTCAACAGAATGGAGTTGCTGAACGAAAGAACAGGTCACTCATGGAGATGGCGAGGTGCATGGTCAAAAGTCAGGCTTTACCACATAGTTTCTGGCTTGAGGCTGTCATGTGTGCAGCATATGTACTGAACAGGTGTCCCACGAAAGCGTTGCAGTCTATCACTCCATATGAGGCTTGGCATGACCGCAAGCCATCTGTTGCTCATCTGCGTGTTTTTGGTTGTTTGGCATATGCATTAGTGCCTGAACAACATCGCAGAAAATTGGATGATAAGGCAGTAAAATGTATTTTTGTTGGGTACAGTTCTGAAAGTAAAGGCTATCGTCTGTATCATCCACAGACTAAACGCATTCTGGTTAGCCGTGATGTTGTCTTTGTGGAAGATGCTATTCAGCCATTGCTTTCATGTACTAAGGAGACATCTGTTAGCTCCAAAGACATGTATGATACTTTGATGCCTCTTTTTACAGGTGGACAGGCTAGCGCTGGTCCTAATGAGGCAACTTCTCAGCCTTTGCAGGTTTCATATGATGATGCGGATCATGCCATTTCTGATGCAGATTTACATGATGCACTTGTTGATGAGAGAGCTGATATTGAACAGGCAAAAACTATGCCAAAATGGCTGGTGCAGACTTTGCGTGACAGCAAATTAGATGCACCTTTGTCATATCGTACTCGTTCAGGCTCTCATAGTACCTCCTTTGCATCAGATTGCTATGCTATGGCTGCATCTAGTCTCTGTGATGAGAATGAGCCTGTTTCTTTTGATGAAGCACAAAATTCAGAAATTTGGATGGCTGCTATGCAATCTGAATATGATGCTATAATGAAGAATGGTACATGGTCTTTATGTGACTTGCCTCCTGGCAAGAAGGCCATTGGCACTAAGTGGGTATACAAGCTGAAGCGTAAACCTGATGGTACAGTTGACAGGTATAAGGCTAGGCTTGTTGCAAAGGGTTATGCGCAGGAAAGAGGCATTGATTTTGATGAGACCTTTGCACCTACATGCCGTATGACTACTGTTCGGAGCATTTGTGCACTTGCAGCCCATCATGGTTGGAATGTACATCAGTTGGACATTAAAACAGCATTTCTGAATGGTGACTTGCATGAAGAAGTGTATGTTTTTCAGCACCGTGGCTTTGTGCAGAAAGGGCATGAAAACCAGGTGTGCAGGTTAAAGAAGGCGTTATATGGTTTAAAGCAAGCACCACGTGCTTGGTATGAGAAAATACATGCCTATCTGATTGCACATGGTTTTGAGAACAGTCCAACTGAAAGCACCTTATATGTTAAACGTGCTAATGATGTGCTTTTGATCATTGTTGTCTATGTAGACGACATGCTGCTCACTGGTCCTCTTGAGAAGCATATTGCTGATTTCAAGGCTGATTTGCATGCCTCATTTGAGATGTCTGATTTGGGGCATTTGCATCACTATTTGGGCATTCAGTTTATGCAAGTTGATGGTGGAATGGCTTTGTGTCAAACGAAATATATTGACACATTATTGCAGCGTTTTGGCCTTGAAGACTGTAAGCCTATTGCCACTCCTATGGAGACAGGTTTACGATTGAGTCTTCATGATGTTGGAGATGCATTTGATGTTGTTCTCTATCAGCAGGCTGTTGGATGCTTGATTTACTTATGCATTACTCAGCCAGATATTGAGTTTGCTGTCTCACAGATGAGCAGGTTTATGCATTGCCCAGGAGTCACGCATTGGAAAGCGGTTAAGCGCATCTTTCGCTACTTGAGTGGTACTCGGCTACTTGGGTTGTTTTATCCCAAGGGGGGATCACTACCGCCAGATTTGCATGCTTTTTCTGACTCAGATTGGGCTGGTTGCTATGACACTCGTGTGTCCACCAGTGGTTTTTGCTTCATGCTTGGTAGCTCATGTATATCTTGGTTGAGCAAGAAGCAGCCTACTGTGGCCACTTCCAGTTGTGAGGCTGAGTATAGGGCAGCTTTCACAGCGACTATTGAGTGTGTGTGGCTCAGACGCCTTATGGCTGATTTGGGTGTTGGCCAGTCTTCTGCCACCACCATCTTCACTGACAGTCAGAGCGCATTGGCAGTTGCGAGGAACCCTGTGTTCCATGCTCGCACTAAGCACATTGAGGTGCATTATCACTATGTCAGGGAGAGGTTCTCTGTTGGGGAGATCAGCTTGGCATATGTGCCCACGCAGGAGAACATTGCAGACCTTTTCACGAAGGCTCTGCCTAGGGAGAAGTTTGAAGCTTTCCGCAAAGCTTTGGGCTTACTTCCTTTTGTGGAGTGATTTCCACATAGATCGGCACTTCCTTATACATGAGTGCCAGCTCCTTGTTCACCGCATCACTCCCAGGGGGGATTTGTTGATATATTTAGGTAGTGATGTGTGTGAACACTCTAGGACCGCCGGGGCACTTTTTTCCCTCTTTAGGAGGTTTTTTCCCTCGGCTTGTATATACGCCTATTGCCCTAATGGGCTACTTATCTTTGTACATTCTCTAGTAATACATTCAGTCTTGTGTGTTGTGCTCCAAGCTTCTTCCTCTTCCTTGTGTTGTTCGCGTGCTTCCGCAGACGTCTAACTCCAACAATGTTGGGGATGTAAGGGTCATGTGACCTTACCCCCATATTCATGTATATACATCATATATAGAGCCTTGCCTAAAGAGAGTTCATTATGTGGGTTTCGAGGCTCCCACGCATGTCCGCGCGTCTCTCCTCTCTTCTCTCTCCCTCCATCTCCTCCTTCCTCCTCTTGTTCTGCACACCAAAGCCCTTCATTGGTATCAGAGCATGCTGAAGGCTGTTGTGCAAGAAGCTTCAATGGAAGCTTAAGTCAGAAGAGGTAGAAGTGCAGGTCGGCATTGACAGCTGTTCAGTATTTCGTTCATAACTCGAGCTACAAAGCTCGGATTGATGTGTTTTAAAGTTCTGTGCGTAGATAATCCAAAGGGCTACAACTTCGCGGAGGGCGCAAAACCTGGTTTGGACTTCTGAAGTGTCGAAAATTCGAAAAACGCAGAGTATTGTAGAAGGCGAATTTACATTGAGTAGGACAGCAGGTCGGTTTTGAGTCATAACTTGAGTTCTACAGCTCGGAATTCGATGATTCAACTTGCTGTGCGTAGCTTGCAAAGATAGCTACAACTTTGTAGAAGAACTCAGATCCAAATTCGGAGTTTTAGGTTGCCGAAATTTCCGAATACAGAGCAGTATTGTTGCAAGTGAGAGTGAAATTGACAACAGGTGCTTGTTTTGAGCATATCTTGAGCTACGCACCTCCGATTGAGGTGTTCTTTATCTCTTTACGTAGCCAAGACTCAGATCTTGAAGTTTTTTGAAGACCTAAAGTTCAGATTCAGAGGTTATCACCTCTGAAACAGCAAAACACAGAGCAGCACATCTTCACTAATTGCACTTGGAGGTTGAATTTGCTTTGGAACTTCTTTGAGAGAGAATTTTTGGTGTGCAAGCTCTTATTTTCAGAGCTTCAAAGCATTGTACATGTATGATCATTGTGGTAGCTCCTCCATATGAGAGTAGAGCATGATCTTGTCACGTGTTTGGCATGTAAGATGACATTGTGGTATATTCTTTTTGAGGTTTATGTCATCATGAGTTCGATCATGGATGTATAGTGGCATTGTGGTCTATATCTTGCTTATGCCACTTGGTTATGGATTTACTTATCGGTTGCACATCGTTTTATGAGAGTTGACATTGGATCTAGATTGATACTTGTATCTTTTGTTTTCTTTGCAGGTACATGATCCAGATTGGAGCCTTAGTTACACGTTTGTTTGTCACCGTTATTAGCATTTGGTCATTGATATCTATTCGCCAGTGTGATTCTTGGCATATGTGGATGGTGATTCCCACATGGTTTATTTGGTTCAGAGTCCCTTTTATAGAGGAGATGCTGTCAAAATTTCATCGGCTTTTATGCTAGAAGATAGCTCTAGTGGATCTTGAAGCTTGTGTGATAGCTTTGGATCATTGATTATCTCCATTCAGTTGGACTTGGTCACACATTGTTTGTGACAGGTTGGACCATCTTGCAGGATTTATTCTTGAGTGGGAGTTGTATTGCCATTGTATTGGCGTGTATTGCCATTAGTTTTTTGGCACATGTAGTTGCCATTATCTTCTTGATTTGATCAGTGACAGGTGGTGACAGATTACTTATTGTTCTTTCATTATTGGTTATCTTGTTTGATTGCTCAGTTTTCAGGGGATACTCTGTCGAATTTTTCCCAGGATTCTTTCACATCTATTTCGTCACTTTGGAAACTTGGTGAGCAGGCTTATGCTCATGGTTTTATGCACATGCTAGATGCATGATTATGTGACAGGTGGTTCACATGGTTCTCTTCTCCAGTGAGATATATGTGATGTGAGTTATGGATATGGATATGCAGGTGTGATCCTATTGAGGATAGAGTATCGTTTCTAGTCTCTTATTGCATTGCTAGTCTTGGATTGCTAGCATGGTGTCTTCTCGATTCGATGGGACTGACTTTCCGAGATGGAAAGCTTAGATGTGGCATACATTGGTTCGTGCAGGGTTACACATGTATGTGCATAGAGATGCACAGAGGCCTCGTGACATGCCCGACCAGGTATGGATGGATATGGATGCATTGGCCAGCTCCACTATCCGATTACAGCTTGTAGATTCTATATATGAGTCTGTTATGTATGAGGAGACGAGTAGTGCATTATGGCAAAGACTACATGATATGTATGCGAGTCCATTGACTCATGTGAGACATAGATCACATCGACGACTTCGATGTTGGCATTGTGGTCATGAGGGCCATACTCGACAACGTTGCTTCACGCGGATGCGACGACGACGTCAGAGACATGCATGTGATGCAGGTCAGGTAGTGGTTTCAGGAGAGTCTATGACAGTTGATTATGCCAGTGATGGTGATATCACTTTCTCCTATGGTTCATCTCATGATTCCTCTTGTTCATTGGATAGCACACATATGGCTTGGTTGCTTGATACATTAGCTAGTTTTCATGTTACTCCACATCGTGAGTGGTTTTGTCGATTCTTAGGTGAGAGTCGTGGATGTGTGCAGTTGTCTGATGGTACGACATATGACATTGAGGGTGCGGGAGATATATGCTTTATGCTACCTAGTGGAGCATCACTTATGCTCAGACATGTACGCTATGTGCCTTCATTCCCTATGAGCTTGATTTCAGTTAGCCAGTTACAGGAGAGCAAATGTTATGCATTCCTTGGTGAGCATCATTTTCAGTTGCAGTTGGGACAGCTTATGCTTGTCAGAGGTGCCAGGATTGGGCACATGTATCCACTACAGGTACTTAATGTGAGAGACAGTCTCGTCTCAGTGGGAGTTCAACCTTATGTGCGATGTGAGACTCGTCATGTCTCATTTTATCTACCTACAGATAGATCTGTTGACATTCATGATGCATATATATGGCAGGATTCAGATGCTCAGATGGATGCACATGTAGAGCATGTTTTGGATGCTCATGATTCTTATGGAGAGCATGATTGTTTTGATCATATGGATGCTCTCATAGAGCACACTTTGGATGATCAGTTGGATGCTTTAGAGCATGATGTGGATGCTCACGTAGAGCATTATGATGATACTCAGTTAGAGAGTGATCATCAATTTGACCTTGGTATTGATGTTGTGCAGTTAGCTCATATGGAGCATGATGATACGCTTGGTGTGGTAGACCGAGATAGCTCTTATGATACACAGTGTATACTAGAGCATACTAGATCTCAGGATGCACAGCTAGATACATCCTTGGTTGCAAGCATGGCTGATTTAGATGTTGAGGAGTCAACAGTTATGCAGTCATTCTTAGATTCGCTCATGCCAGATGTTGACACAGATATATCAGGACATGTTGGTCTTGACGATGGTGCTTTGGATGCCATGGATATAGGCATGGATGACATACTTAGGTTAGCCAGGATAGCACAGGTTTCGTCAGCATTCGAGAGTCTGATGTACAAGTTGTTATGCTCGAGACCAGACATTGCAGTTGCTATTGGAGCATTTGCACTTGGAGTTGTCAGTCGTTCGATGATTGACATAGGCATAGAGTGAGTGGGAGCTTTGCAGGAACTTCATCAGTTCTTGCATCAGTCATATGTGAGCTTGACTCTTGTTGATATGAGTCTAGAGCAGTTTGAGGTGCATGGATACACCTTGTTCGAGGCAGTTGATGTAGGCTGATCAGTATGGGTTGAGATCCGGACTCTTCCTGTACATTATTGTATAGTCCTACATCATTCTTTGTATATGTTACCACTTATGGTCACATTGACCCTTAAGTGGGAGATTGTTGGGGATGTAAGGGTCATGTGACCTTACCCCCATATTCATGTATATACATCATATATAGAGCATTGCCTAAAGAGAGTTCATTATGTGGGTTTCGAGGCTCCCACGCATGTCCGCGCGTCTCTCCTCTCTTCTCTCTCCCTCCATCTCCTCCTTCCTCCTCTTGTTCTGCACAACAAAGCCCTTCACCATAGACATCAAAGACAATCCATGATTTATGAACAAACTAATCTTCCTCAAGCTAGCCTTCCACAAACTAAGGAGCAAGTTAGAGAACAATCCCATGCTATGCTTTTTGACTCTAGTCCTATTCCTCAAATGATGGAGCCTACTCAAGGTTTTAAAGTAGAGCCAAATAAAAGTGTATTTGAACAATCTCAAGTGGAAATTCTTACTAAGCAAATGGAAAGTCGATATTGCTACACAATCCAATTTGGTCAAGACTATAGATGCTTTACAATCTAATTACACCAAAACTTTCCAAAATCAAATGAACACAATGTCTTTTCAATAGCCTAATCAACATGTTATAGCTACCAATCAAAATCCACAAGTAGCTCCTACTCAAGCATATCAAGTTCCTCTAATGCATAATCCTTCAATGCAAAATCCTCATCCTCATGTGAAAAATCCTCAAATGTATCAAAACATATATCCTTAAGCTTCTCAAACAATTTTTCAAAATCCTCAAAATCAAAATTTTCAAAATCATCAACCATATACTATGGAAGCTCCTCTTGCACCTCAAGCACCACATGCTGCTCCCCAAGCTCCTCAAATACATCAATTGCCTTATCAAAATCCTAATTATCCTATTTAAGCAATTCCTTATCAACAAAATAATCAATTTCAAAATTTCTTGCCACAACTTAATCAACATCCTCAAAATCAAAATGGTTTTGTGCATGGCCCTCGTAGGTGTCCTTGGTGTGATTCATTAGAGCACTTTTTGAGAGATTGTGAACTATTGAAGGCTTCTAAGGAGCAACGACTAGTAATAGACATAGACAAGAAAATCTGTGACTATCAATATAGGCTACCTTTACAAGGAAATTATGGTATGAAAAAACACTATGAAAATATAACCCTAACGGACGTAGGAACTAGAGGAGTGAAACTAAAAGCTCTTGATGAACAACAAGTAGAATCAAGTAAACCCACAAAGGAAGGTGACTTTTCTATAGAGGCTTTAGTAAGGGCACGAGATCAGATTAGGAGAATAACGGCTTGGGAATCATCGATAGAAGATCAATCTCTAATTTCTCAAATATCCAATGTAGAAGAAAAACGAAAAAGAGATGAAGTTGAGCCTAGTGAAAGAAGAGTGACTCGAAAACAAACCTCAAAGGGAATTGAAACAATCATAGAGCAAGGAGAAACATCACTATACAAAGATTAAAAAACAAGAATCACAACCCAATGAACAAAAACAAGAGGAGAAACAAAAAGGGAAGAAGACAAAGCAAAGAAAAACAGAACCAAAGCCTTTAGATAAACAAGAACAATCAAAACAAACTGAAGACCAAACACGAGAACATGAACAAAAACAAGATCTTGAGCAAAAACAAAAGAAACCAAAGAGAAAACCTAAATCCATCTTGATTTCAGAAATTGAGAGAAAAATAGATCCTATGAAGATTTTAGATGACATTTTGCTTAAGAGTCAAGTGACTATGTCTTTAGAACAAGTTTTCTCTATTGCAAAGCATGTTTTTAAAGATAACTTTATCGGCCTTAAACTTTGATAAATCTAATGAAGAGGGCTTTGATGATGATGAAGTAAATGTTAATAAAACTTTCTTAGGACCTATTCAACCTGACCATGAAAATCATGAAAACAATCCTGAAAGTCACTTTAAAAGAAAATTTTGGTATAGGGGTACATCAGAGATGCATGTTAAAATAGGAAATGACAAGAACACTATCACTGTAAATGCATTAGTAGATTCGAGCTCCGAAATCAATGTGATTTCAAGAGAAGTCTATGATAAGTTTTGATGGCCCATAGATAAAGATTGTGGATGGCATATGAGAACTGCAGATAATGGTGTAGGTACCCTGTATGGAGCTTGTGCTAGTGTGCCCATATCCATAAGAGGAATCATAGAAGAGTTTTAATTTTTTATTCAAGATAATTGCTCCTATGAAGTTCTCTTAGGTCAAACCTTTATTTGTGAGAGTCGTATGGAAACTAAAGCCATCGATGATGGGTCTACGTATGTTAGATTTAAGTCTAAGGATGGAATGCAATCCCTTCAAGTCATGACGCTAGGAGTGAATCATCCTAAGAATCGATTGTCAATTAGAAAGAAACCTATTGTTACTCAGGGTCATGAGCATGCTTGTAGTGATTGTGCACCTCAATTCATGTTTGGAGCTACATATGATCAAAATTTCGGATAGAATCCATTGTTGAGCGAGACAACAGTGGATATTGGTTTGACATCTCGCATCCAAACAACATGTACAATAGTTTGTCACTTTGTTTTCCACATTCTAGATTAGATTTTCTTCATAAGAGTCAATTGTCCAAGTCTTTTATCCAAAAAACCCAAAAAAAATATAACATGATGAGAACATTGAGCATGTGATTGAAACATCTCATTGTTTCTCTACTCTTGAGGAGTTAGAGTTATGTCTTCAACAAAATTCTAATTCCCATATTATTCTTCTTTCTTCCCTTGATGAGTATGTTCTTATCCAGGAATATGCTCTCAATGTTGACAAGGGCTCAAAATTTAAACAAACACATGATGCCTTAGTTGAAACAAAGTACAAAACTATAGACAAAAAATCAAACCCATAGCTCAACCATTACCCCAAGGAAGTAATGAAAAAATTATTGATGTGAAAAACGATCCAATTCTTTGGGATAAGAAAAACATAGGACATACATTCAGAGATGAGACAATCAAACATGTGAAAATTGGTAAAGATGATGACTTTCTTTTGCCAGCAGAGAGAGATAAATTTGAGAGAGTCATAAATAGCCATGGAAAAGCCTTTACTATGTATCCTCATGATATTGGTTGTGTAAATCCTAAGCTAGTTGCACCCATGATAATCTTTACTATTCCACATATTTTAGAGCCATATTTTGCACCTTACTCAAAAAGATGGTTCATTATGCCTAAAAAGAATGGAAAACTACGTTTTATTCAAGATCTTCAACCTGTCAATAAAGTCACCATTAGGAATGTAGGAACAGGACCCACTATAGATGAGTTTGCTGAATCATTTTCAAGACATTCTATCTATTGAATGGGTGATTTATATTCGGGATATGACCGATTCCAATTAGCAATTGATAGTCGTGACATAACCACAATGAAAACTCCTTTAGGCTTAGTGAAAATGTGTACTTTACCTCAAGGAGTGACTAATTATGTGGCTCATATGATGAGTGCTATGAATATGGTCTTACATGATTTTATCCCTCATATAACTATGCCATTCATTGATGATACTCCAATTAAAGGCAGTGAGGAATGTGTAAAGGACATTACTTTAGACTCATCTGGATGTCGTAAATTTGTTCTTGACCATATCTCTAATTGTGAAAGAATATTTCAATGATTTGAAGAGGTAGGTCTCACATCTTCCATAGAAAAATCTATTTTTGGTATCAACAAGGTTCTTATTGTTGGAAATTTATGTGGTCATTATGGTTGAAAGCCATACCCACAAAAAGTTGATGCCATTAGCAAGATTTCTCAAACATGTAACAACGTGAGTGAGGTACGCAGATTTCTTGGTGCTTGCATCTTTTATGTTATTTGGATCCCACACTTTGCTCATGTTTCTGATTGTCTCTATGACTTGTTGAGGAAGAAATGAAAATTTATTTGGACTAACAAACACAATCAAGCTATGCATAAATTGAAGAAATTATTGCTTGAAGCTCCCATCCTTAAGCGTGTAGAATATTCCGCTAACAAACCTATTATATTGACTGTTGATACTAGTCCTATTGGTATAGGTTGGGTCATAAGTCAAGATTATAGTGAAGGGAATAGATATGCAATTAGGTTTGGTGCCAAAATTTTACATGAAACACAACGAAAATATCCACAGATTAAACGAGAACTATGGGGTATGGTTATAGCTTTGAAAACAGACAAAGAATATTTCATTGGTGCAAATGTCAAAGTTGAGACTGATTGTTTGCATGTCATTGGAATGATAGCCAATTGTTCATCTTCTGATATAGCCATGCTTAGATGGATCTCATATATTAAGTTCATAAATCCTAAGTTAGTTCATATTTAAGGTAAGTCAAATTCAATTGTTGATATGTTATCAAGAGTTAGATTTGATGATCTTGAAAGTGATCTAACAAAGAATGTGAACTTAATTGATTATGTTCCACATATATACGAGTATGAGCAATTTCATGAGTTTGAGTACGAAGATGAATGGAGAGACATAGGAAAGTATTTGAGTACACTGCAACCAGTACCTAGCTGGACTATAAATAGATTCCGTAACATTAGGAAACGAGCTTATATTTTTTTCCTATGTAACGGTTATCTTTGGACACATGCTAAGGGTAAGGTTAAGAATCCACAAAAAGTCCTAGGAAAGAGAGGTCTTCAATTGCAAGTAATGAAGGAAATGCATGAGACGTTATGGGCAGGTCATAAAGGATTTTTTGGAACATATGAAAAAATTAGAAGTACCTCTTATTGGCCTAGGATGTATGTTGACATTAGTAGCTATGTTTCTACATGTTCTACTTGCCAACTTCATTCGTCAGTCAAACATAGGGATCCGTTGCATCCTACTTATCCACCCTATATTCACTACAAGTGGGTAGTAGATCTTGTAACTATGCCTAAAGGTATTGACAAAATGCATTACATTGTACTTGCAAGAGAAGACTTAACTAATCATGTAGAGGGACGTGCACTATGATCTAAGACCACATCTAATGTTTGCAAATTCTTTCTTGAAGATGTCATAAGTCGCTTTGGTTACATAGAGAAAGTAGTTGCCGATCGTGGAGAGTTAAATGCGAGAGAAGCTAAAGAGTTCTTTGAACATCATGGTATTCGTTTGTCTCTCACTACCGCATATAATCCACAGGCCAATGGTAAAATAGAGAGAGGGCATCCACATATTGTGAAAGCCATATCTAAAGCGTGTAATGGTGACATCAACAATGGCCTAGATTCTTACCTTTTGCACTTTGGGCAGATAGAATGATGTGCACACGTACTACTAGGTATATGCCTGCTAAACTCGTGTACTGTCAAAAACCATTGTTTCCAATTCAGTCTCATATTTCTGCATCGTCAAATTTGCCTTGGTCTGAAAACATGTCTATTGATGATTTTTTGAGTTTGCGCATTACACAGTTAGAAAAAGGTAAATTAAGACTTGATGATGCTATTGAAAAATTAAGAGAACTCATCAATTGATAAAACTCATCGATTGATAAAACTCATCGATTGCATCCTAAGCCAATTGAAGTAGGAGATTGGGTGCTCATTTATGATAGTACATTTGACTCTCAATATGATGCATGCAAAAAGCTCACTCAATGGTGGTTTGGGCCATACATTGTATGAAAAGTCATCAACAATGGTACATATGGTCTTTGTGAATTAAATGGTGTTGCACTAAAAACTTTGATTGGAGGTAAAAGGATAAAGCTATTCAAGAAACGTGATAATGATGAGTACATTTTGGATGAGGACATTGAAGAAGATGACAACAATGAGGCCGATTCATAAATAGGAGTATCCATGTTATAAAAAAAATAAAAAATAAAAAAAAGGAAAAAAATATAAAAAACATATAAAAATATCATTAATCTTTCAAGTTCATGTTGCTTTGTTTTTTTTCAAGTTCATTCTACTTTTTTTCCATTTTTGTTTCATGCATTTTTTTTTTCAGTCTTTGTAGTGCATTGCATATCCACATCACTTGAGTCAAGAAGGGCAAATGATGATTTCTCTACTTGTGTAAAATTGTATCTTAAGTAGTAATTTATCTACTAAGAAATTTATTAGAATCTAGGATTATGGAAAGATTGGGCATGTAGATGTGGAGGTTTATTTTGATGACATGACTTTCATATATAGACATGCATATGTATCCTGTATCGAAAGCATAATTCTTGAAATCCTAGCTCCTGCTACTGCATGTTTCTACTTCCTTAGTCCATCTCACAGCACTTGTATCGAAGTTTAAACGATTGCTCTTTGTCATCCAAAATGGTTGTACCTTGTATCAGGGTTTAATTTTTCCCCGTCATAAAAAAAAAAACTACTACATATTACCACGAAGTTTACACTTTCTTCCACCCCAAAAAAGTGATCGTAACCATAAAGTTGCCAAATCATCATCATCATCATCATCAAAAAAAGAAAGAGAGCAAGAGCAAGCCAAAGGAAAATAAGGAGGCATAGTGGAATAAATCACAGGCTATATAGGTAGATTTATGCATTAGTGGAGTTTAGTTAGATTTCCTTGCATGTTATGAGAGAAAGAGCATATTCATATTTATGTAGGAAAGGAGTTGATCTAAAATAAGCTAAAGATGAAAGATGTCTCTTGAAATCCTAAATCTTTGTTTATAATCGTATTTAAGGTAGATTGCTTTATGAAAAAGGTACAATTTTTTTTTCAAGATGAGAGGAACTGATGCTTAAAACGACTCAATACATCCACTTCCATTTCATATTGATGCTTGTTTGTTTTCTTTCTTGTTGTCCATGTTGCTTGTTCATTTGCATATATGTTGCCTAATTGTTCATGCATATTCATGTTGCGTGTTTCAATTCTTTCTTTCATGCAAATTTTGCTTCATGTCACGTTGCCTACTCATTCATGCATATGATCAATTTTTCCTTCCATGTTTCTTATGTTTCCTATAAAAGAATTTGATGCCTAGAACATTTTTTTTTTCATAGATACTAGAGTGGCGCTTCCGGAGGAATCGCAGGTTTAGTGGGGGCGAATGTCATAGAGATTTTCTCTCCTCTCTCACTCCAAATGTAGTCAAACTTGTACAAGGAGATTCAGATGGGAGTTTTTCCTACATATTCATGAAGTAGGCCTTTAAAAACATAGCCCTACAAATTTTTATCTTCATCAAAGGATAGTTGGAGGGTCAAAGAGCACAAAATCGAGTTTTCAAGGTCACCGCAGTTTCCTAGAATAAGAAAATTGAAGGCTTGAAGGGCTACCACATGGCAAACAATGATTGAATCATGCAAATATCAATAATGCAAAGTTTCTCCAAAAATAGTGGCTTATCTTATCCAAATTGATGTCAGCATTGATCCGATGGTCCAGATCAGCCCGAGATCCAATGGTGGAGAATGAAGGTGCCTATTTTCCTCCCCTTTGCCCTAGATATCATATAAAGAACCAATCCTAACCATCCATTTGATAAATCCAATGGTTGTAATCAAAAGAAGTTGATCTTAGGATTGAGAGTTGATTTCTCTAGATCCAAGGGCCCAAATGCATAAAAAAAACCATATAAACCCCCCTCCAAACTCCTAGAGCATCATTGTTAGGCATCCATAGGGCTAGCACATGGTTTCCCTGAGACGATCACCCTCAGTTGAGCATGTAAGGATCCAATTGGAACCAAGTCAAGGTTGTCCCTATGAGGGTTAGTCCAAAGGACTCATACTACACAAAGAAGTCATCCACTTGTTCTGCTCGTAACACTTGCTTGAATTCAGCTATGTGTTCATATGGTTCTCCCGTGCCATCATAGTGATTTTTCATGCATTTCACAACTTAAATTAGTCTCTACCTCCTGACGAGTTCTCGAGGTCCGAGCATTATAGGAATCGCTAGTCTAATTGGGTGCTTTCCTGGTTGCACACTTGGTTGTGGCCTTATTCTAATGGGTGGTCGATTCATGTTACCTATCCCTGGGTTGGCTTGGTTGTGCGAATGTGTTCCTCGCATTGTGAATTGCACGTGTTCCGGTGGGGATACCTCGTTGACTCGTTTGTCCTGACATTACATTCTCTGTTCCTTGATGAGTTCCAGAAGGGTTGTGTAAGGTAGTTTCCTACTCTCGAGGAGGGAATACAAGAAACCCCATGTACTTCAATTGAGACCTATCGGCTTCATGTACTGGCAAATACCTTCTTTGGTTGTGGTCTAGGTATGCGACTCTACACTTATCTTTGGGATCCTTTAGCTCGTAGATAGTCATTGGGCTTACTTCTTGTCCTCATGTGGGGGAGTCAATTTGTAAAAGAAAGTCTGACCTGTGGATCACGTATATGTCCAACAAGTAATCACCTTGAGGTATCAAATCCCCTCTCAAGATTTGAGTCACCATAGACTTGCCCCTTGGGGTAGTCACAAGTTCTTCTTGGTTAGAGCTTCAAAAAGTTCGTTGTCCTTCTAGTTCCCCTCTCTCATTGATCTGATCTGGGTTTTCGGTCACTACATAGATTTGACCTAATTTTTCCATGTAAACTCCTCCTTTGTACTTAACTATAGTTCATGGCACTATTGCTGACTCGATGGAGTTTACCATTCTCGTGACTAATCTATTTATGCCATCAATGTAAATATGGAGTCCTTGCGGATTAGTAGACACATACTACAGAGAGGTATGGTATTCACCCTCTATGGTTGACATAAAATTCTCTCTAGGAAGAGAACCATGCATGTCCTCTGAGGCGATGGGTAGTTCCTCCTCTCACTCACTGGATGTGTCTAAATAGGTAGAGTGATGGCTCGCTTGGGCTACGCTTCCTACTAATGAATGATGCTTCTCTGACTACTTAGCACCCATCCCGATCTTAAGTTCATTTACCCTTTAGATCTATATCTTCTCTCCTTTTTCCCTTAATTAGACCTTCAATCACTCAAAGTTTTACCTTCAATCTATCTGGGTTGTTCTGGATGATACCACTCCTGGCGATACCTCACTAGCAATACGATACCGCTCTTGGCACGATACGATACCAAGGGCCTACCACGATACGATACCAATAGTTAGGGTCAATATGATACCAATGAATTTTCTTGACAATACGATACCAGGTTTCTAGAGGATACAATACCAGTCTATGAACCATACGATACCGTTATGTCAACGATATGATACATGACATACATGTTATGATACCACCGAATTCATGGCTATACGATACCAAAGATCACCACGATATGATACCGAGTGTGCTCACGATCTGATAACTAGTGGACTGTGATACGATACCATTGAAGGACCACGATCGCGATATCAACACTTGGTGATACACGATACCATGATCGTATCATGATACCTCAAGTTGGTATGCATGATATGATAATGGGCGAGTATCGGGATACTAGCGAATTTTGGTATTGTGATACCAAAACTCAACCGATCGTGATACTACAATAAAAAAATGATTAAATCTTAGAAATGTTTTGTGTAAAGTGTATGTTTCTCTCTCCCCTTCACTCTTAGCCCATTGTGCTACAAAGAAATTCACTCCTAACCTCTTATCTCCCCCAACAATACCATAAGTGAATTTAATCATATTTTTTAGTTTTCTTTATACTTTTTGAGTTTCTGGGGTTACAGTGCTCATCGTAAGGAGCACTTAGCCTAAGCTCTGAGCTCCAACCACTTGCTACACACCCGCTCACCATGATATGCCTCAAACGATACCAATCATTGCTCTCCATGATACCGGTTCACACTAGTGACTCAAAAATGATTTATTTTTTTGGGTTTTAAGGCCTTGGTTCACCAAGTTCTTGAACTGAATTAAAATAGATAAATTTTTGGGATTTTCTTGAGGTATTCTACTTCTCCTTACACTACTCCTCTCTCTTACCTAACCCTAACTCTTCCCTTACTTCCTCACTCCTAACCGTAAACCTAAAAACTGAGTACACATGCTCCTAAAGTGTGAACTAACATGTGCTGAAATACTTAATGACTTGCCACTGAATAAATTCACCTCTACAAGTATGATTCATTCACTCCAAAGCTATAACCATCACGAAGGCACCTTAGGCTTTTCCCTGGAAACGGTGCCAAAAACGTGTGTACCTAAGTCGTGAAGTCTTAGGGAATTGTGTCGATGAGATTGTACCTTAATCGCCCCGCAAGTGCATATAGTATTGGATTAATACACGCTTAGTTATCAATCCGTGGAATTAGACATACCAAGGGTATGAAGACATTTGCACACATGATGGTAAGTGAAGTATCAAAGCTACAATGCATGTGACTAGTTTCAACTACCTCTCCAACTCACTAACTCTCTAAAAATGCACGTCGCGGTACCATTTATAGTAGTAAGCACAAATTAGAACTTTCATCTTAGCTCTAAACTCCGAATATGGTAGATCATGGGTTCTTTTGAAGCTCTCAGCGAGACGCATCTAATGGTCATATGGTCAATCAAATCTGACAAATTTGCTTCAAGCAAAATAGTGAATGGTGGGAAACACCAACACCTACTCCACAACTCATTATGGTTCACACACACTACATCAGTTCAAAACCGATGACAAGGAGTAGACAACATTCCTTGTCACTCTAGCACAATGGTGAGTACCAACGTGAGGAGATACACCTCATAAATGTCAATCCGTGGAGACGTGAGGATCGGTATGAAGACCGTGAGCAAGTGATGGCACAAGTGCGTGAGTGAAAGCACACAAGCATGCACACACATACACACACACGCGCACAAAGTAAGAGCAAAGAGTGGAACAATGGAAGATCTTCGATTATACAAGAGCTCTCTTACAAAGCTGAAATCTACAACAAGCTACCCCAAAAATGAGCTCTCCAGCCCTTTTTATAGTTTTTGAGTGGTTTTGGCCTTGTCCAGACCTAGTGTCCGGCCTAGTTAAAAAATAGGTTCCAGGGCTTATTTGGGGGCTCAAACGGAGTCTAAAAATTATTAAACTCGGTAGGATGGTAGTTCTAATACTCCTCAAGCTGGAGGACTCCTCGGCTTGAACAAAATGGAGTTACAAAAATGGAAAATGGTTTTTAGTGATAATAATCACTATTTTTATAGGGATTTCATCTGAAAATTTGACAGGTGCTTCTTGGAGCTCCCTACTTGCTCCTTCTTCTTGTGTGTCCACTTCCTTGATGCGCTTCCATGCTTTGTTCTTGACCTTGAGCTTCAACACTCCCCCCCCTCTTGAGTCTGTCGTCCCTAACAGACCCTTGTTGTCGTGGTTGTTCCGTGTAGTACATTGAGAGGTAGTGTCCTTTATGTCCAACAAGAGCGATCCATTTTCCCAATGTAGCCTGGTCGTTTGTCCGGTTCTTTACTTTGCCACTGCTAGATCTTGAAGTTTGTGGTTCCTTTGTATTTACCTCTTCCTTGTATTCCATCTTGATGGTGCATTTGTGAGCTGTCCAAAACTGCTAGTTGCTCAAAGGAGGTGATCAATGTTGATTATGAGCAACTCTTGATCGTGGATGGCTTCCTTGCTCTTGTAGTGGTCACCCCGATGTCCTCTAATTCTTCCAAAGATGGCTTTCATAGTTTTCATGCCAAGTACTTGTAACCCATAATGTATGATGGGTAAGTGCATTAGTGCATGGGTTGAACAAAATATGTGCCTTGTGCATGGCCTTGTAATGTGGCCCTATGTATGCGTACTTGGAAAATGCATGGGAAGAAGTATGGTGCAAGAAATGGGGTCTCGAGCTAAGTGCTCAAGGGTATTCTGACGAAGAGGTTTCCTAATCTATCAGGGTTATAGTGTTGTTGAAGCATACATGTCTGATCATGATGAAAGGTCTATTGATCTTCATCTCGTCATGTTGTACTTCCATCATGGTATTTGACCATTGAATTGTCTTTTGGTTGATGAACGTCCTTGCTGAGGGTTCATCGATGAGTGTCGTCGAGCACATGGACTTTTTTTTTTTTTTTAAAGCGAAACAATTGCAAAACAATAAGAAGGTGGTTAGGATCAATAAAATATATGACATGTGTCAAGTGTGTCTCATGTGCCTAGGAATTTCAATTGTGTCTATGCACGGCCGTGTAATGTGGCCCTATATTGATGCATACTTTGGAAATGCATGACCTCAATGGTGCGAAAGACAAGGTTATGCCAAAGGCACATGGTTGCTGCACGTCGAGGCTCCTGATGTTACTGGCATAGTTGATGCGTTCTTTGTTTGGAGGTGTCGATTGGGTCTTGAAATGATGTAATCCTCCCAATTGGAACCCATTTCAGAATAGTATTTGGCCCTGTAGAGGTCACCTCAGGCCACTTCATCTTTGGATGCTTTCCAAACTTTGGTAACCAGTGTGGTTGGCCCTTTGGTTCTGTGGATGTTGCTTGTGCTTTTGGCTTCCAAACCCATATCCTGGATGATTGCCTGCTTATTTTTGTAGAAAGGTTGAGGTTATCTTCTTTTGGTCTTTGTGCTCTGTTCTTACCCTTTGCTTTCCTTGGCTTCTTTGTTGAGGCCTTTTGCATGGTGGGGAGCATAGGCCTTTGTACATGTAAGATCTTCTTGGGTACCCACATCTATAATCGCCCGTGTTGAGCCATAGCTAATTTTTTAGGCACCCAAATTTGTACCTGATTGTGGTCGGCCTTCATTGATAGCTTCGGTACCCAAATTTGTTGGATTCTTCGTGTTTGAGCCTGCCGTAGGTGCTTGGTCCTTCCGTTGTCATGGTCGATCTGGTTGGGTGGGAATCTTTGAGGCAACATCGATGGTTGTACTCCTTTCTTTACCCAGATTTGCATCATGCCCAAAACTTCTTTCTTCTTGAAGGCTCTTTGTCTATTTGATAGACTGACTGTCTTGCACTGTTTTGCTTGCTTCTGAGGTTGAACTAATGTGGATGCTTTACTCTTTAAAAGAAAAGAAGAAGGTTTGTCTTGCCTTTGCGACTGTCCTTCCATGATTGTGTCTGTCTGGATCATAGAGCTTTTGACATCTACAACATCTTGTTTGAGAAGATTAGCCTTAGAGGAACGAAGAGAGTGTGTGGTGTCATTGTCAGTGGGCATGCAATTCTCCAATTCTAATGTAATGCATTGTTCATGTACCCAAACTTGAAGAAGTTGACTTCTTAGGTTCAAGTTGACAGCATGGTCATAAATCCAATCTTGACCCAAGACAAGTGGCTCTGTGAGGTCCTCATCATGACACACTAGCATTTTGACTTTTATTGGAACATCTTGAAGGTAGATGGGAAGTTCCACCTCTCCCAAACAAGGGGTTTCCATGCCTCCTAAACCTATGAGATAGGCTTCTATGGGCTTGATGTTCAACTGTAGGTCTTCGCAGTATGAAAGTCTAACTGCACTAGTTGTTGCTCCTGAGTCAACCAATGCTCTCACAATCCTTACACTCTTTCCTTGTCCTACTTCTATGGTCACAAAGCGACGTTGGTCAATTATTCGAGAAGTAGTTAGGTCCGCTTTTTGGCACATGTCCATGTGATATTTGGGAGCTTTTGTGTTGACATCTAGGCCTAGTCGTCGTAACGTATTTCTTCTGATGCGCTCTCTAGCCTCTGCTTGTGCTTCTTCTCTAACCCTTATCTCTTCTTCTTTTCGCTTCTTAGCAGTGTTGAGTCTCATTAGCATTTCCTCTGTAAGAGGTTCTTGATATAGCTTGACTCGGCATCCACTAATATAGTTTGGTAGGATATCACCTTCTAAAGTGGCCAATTGAACCGCACCGCTAGTGGAAATTCGATTAATGATCATGGGTCCGTATCCTCGTTTTTCTAACTTACGGGCATGTTGCTTTAGCGTGTAAACCAGCACTAGATCTCCTTCTTTCAATCCTTTATCCTTTATATGGGCGTCAAAGTATGCCTTTTGCCGTTTCTTTGTAGCATAAATGCCTGCTGCTGCTCGTAGCCTCGTCTCACCTAAGCGTTCTAGATCAAAGATCCTAGAAAACTCATGTCCATTCCACTCATGCTCTTGTGCTACTCTTAAAGCTGGGATTAGGAAATCTAATGGTAGCACAACATTCTGTCCAAAGACCATCTGAAATGGGGTGGCATTGAGTACCGTTTTGTAGGCAACTCTGTATGCCCAAACAGCATGATGAAGTTGTTTTGTCCCAATCAGAGCGTTTATTATTCACCAGTTTTGTCAAGACATTACATAGGATCTTATTCGTGCTCTCGGCCTGTCCATTGGCTTGTGGGTGATAAGGGGCAGACTTCTTGTGTATCACCATGAATTCTTGAAGGAGATTTTCAGTGACCTCATTCAAGAAGTGCATACCTCTATCACTAACCAACTCTATTGGTAACCCATATCTAGTGAACACATTTTCGAATAAGAACTTAGCCGTTGTTTGAGCATCATTCTTTGTTGTGGCTTTTACTTCTACCCACTTGGTAAGGTAATCAGTGGCTACAATAATGTATTCCTCATGGGAGTTTCGAGCTGGGGGGTTAATAGGACCAACAAAGTCTATACCCCACTTTGAAAATGCACGTCCTCCCATCATTGGCCTTAAAGGCATCTCGTCTTTTCGTATCAGATATTGTGCACGTTGGCATGTGTCACATTTCTTCACATAGGTATGTGCATCCATATGAAGAGTGGGCCACCAAAGTCTTGAGAATAGAATGGTCTTGATTACTCGGTCTGGCCCAAAGTGTCCACCTGCAACACCACTATGTGCAGTTTCTAAGACCTTCAAATAATCTGATTCATGAACACACAATCTTAGATAACCATCTTTTCCTCTTCGGTATAGGTTGTCTCCTACTAAGGCATATTCCTGAGCCTCTTGCTCCATGCTTTGTCTTCTTGCTAGACTAGCCTCGCTGGGTAGTGTTCCCAATCTCATAAATTCCACTAATGGCGCACTCCAATCTGGAATTAATGACATGTGATAAAGAGTGGCATGCTCCACTGGAGGTCTCTTTTGGCATGTTGGACAATTCTTGATCCATTCCTGTATTTCTCTATCCATGCTAGGCCAATATACTCCTAAATGTTTTAGATTCTGCAATGTTCATTGTTTAGAGTAGTGATTTCCTAGCAGTCCCTCATGGGCTTGTTGCAACCAACTAGTATGTTCGTCGTCCTCGACACAAGAAGCTAACACTCCCTCTATATCTTGTTTGTACATGCTCCCTGCCAAAATTTGATATTTCTGTGATCTCACTACTTCTTCTTTGTCCGTTTTCACATTCTTATTTGCAGGGCCGAAGGTTAGGACTGGTACTAACTTATTTGCCCATTTAGGAACAACTTCTAAGTTGAACAAATATGCGTCAGGTAGTTCATCTGACACTCCTTGTGGTAACTCTCTTGAAGTGATGCGAGACAGGTGATCTGCCCTGAGATGGGTTCTACCTTTCCTAACAACCACTTCAAAATCGTATTCCATTAGTAAGAGGAACCATCTTACTAAGCGTCAAGTATTGCAAGGTTTATTGACCAAATATAATAGGGCTTGATGATCAGTGAAAAACTTGAATTTATTGGCCAATAGATAGTGTCTAAACTTCTTCACATCATATACCATGCCTAGACCTTCTCTTTCCGTTGTAGTATAATTTCGTTCAGCTGCATTCAATTGCCTACTAGCATATGCTATCAGCAAATCTAGGTTTCCTTCACCCGTGGGTTGTGCTAGCACACATCCGATGGCATGATTGGATGCATCCACATGGACATGGAATGGTTTACTCCAATCAGGAGTGGTCAGTATTGGTGCTGAGCACAAACGTCTTTCTAGCTCATTGAAGGATTTTTCACATTCATCGTTCCACTCAAAATTTGTCAACAGCCCATAAAGAGGTTTAGCAATGATGGCATACATGTGGATAAACCTACGGTAATATCCACAATGGCCCATAAAGGCTTGTACCTCTTTAACATTCCTTGGCCTGGGCAGCTCTGCTATTGCTCTTACTTTGTCCTCATCTGTTGAAATTCCATTCTTAGAAACAATGTGACCTAAGATTTTACCTTGTCGTACCATGAACACACACTTCTCTGGGTTCAGACACACTCGATAATCTCTACACTTGTTGAAGATTTGTCTGAGCTCAGGGATGTGGTATCTTCTTTGTTGGGAATGAGCACATAAGTCATCCACATATACTTCTAAGTTCTTCCGCAAGAACTCTTTAAAGACATGACACATGAGCCTTTGGAATGTTGCAAGTGCATTGGTGAGACCAAATGGCATCACGCGGAATGCAAAGATTCCCCATTCGGTGGCAAAAGCTGTTTTGTGTTGATCTTCTAGGGCAATGGCTACTTGGTTGTAACCTGAGAACCCATCAAGGAAGCTATAAACTTCCTTGCCTGCAACATGCTCCAATAAATGTTCAGTGATTGGAAGTGGATAACTATCTCTGATCGTGGCGGCATTAACTTTTTTAAGGTTAATACACAACCGCAACTTTCCATTCTTCTTGGGCACCACTACAATGGGGGACACCCATTCAGTATGCTCAATCTCATAGATGAATCCAGCTTCAATCAACCTGTCAATTTCTTCTTTTATTTTTGTAGCATAAGTGTCATTATATGTGTAGGGCTTTTATTTGGTGGGTTTGGCATCCGTAGTCATGGGGATCGTATGAGAGCAAATTTTTGGATCTACTCCCTTCAAGTCTCTATAGTGCCATGCAAACACATCCCTATATTCCCTTAATAGAGCTACAAGCTCTGCTTCTTCTTTTGCACTTAGGTCATCTCCTATGTACGTACAGCGCTCTACGTTCCCTTCAATGGTGACTACAATTTTTTTGGTCTTTTCTTTATTGTCATATGCTTCTCCTATAATGGCCTCTCTCTTAGGCATTCGTACCAGAATTTTTCGGTCTTCCACATCATTTTTCTTGAAGTTTTCTGGTACTTCAAAAAATCATTCCTCCTCTTCTTGTTTCACTGCTTTTCTTTTCATTTTCTTTTTACTACCTTCACTTCCTTCCTTTGAATTTATCGTTTTAATACTTGTGAGGGGTTCTTCTTCTTTTTGGGTTAACACTCCTATGTCTTCTAAATAGTGTTCCTCTGAGTCAAAGTAAGTATCCATCACAATGGATTCTAGATCATCGTCATTCTCTTCTTCTTCTATGAACTCACTAGGATCACACTCTTCCAACAGGGGCTGACACATGAACACTGAAATATCATTACCCTCCTCATCACAATGAGGTGTCCATTGTTCTTTGTTGACCGCAATGTCCATGGTAGCTAAGATTTCTGCCCAGCCATGAGGCTCAAATTCCTCATCTCGAAAAATCATCGGTGTATAGGCTGGGTCTGTGATTGGTCTATCTCCTGGGGGAGTTCCATCTTCTCTTGCTTTTAGACGCTTTTCCTCTTCCTCTGCGACCTTGCACATCCACAAGTGAGTATCTTCATGCAGCCAGGATGGATCAGGTGAACTCCCAGAATGCACAGAGATAGAATCTTCTTTCGCTTTGTGGATAGGATTCCACTGTAGGGGTGGTACATCTCTGAAGGTGTAATCCTTCAAATTGACCTTGGTAGTGACCCCTAAGTGTTGTAAGTACAAGGAGTTGGTTCCCCAATCCTGTACTATTTGCAATTGTCGTAGAAAGGGTCTTCCTAGGATCATCTCATAGACATTATTTTTCTCAAAGTCACATATAGCAAATGTATGTTCAAACTCTACACCACAAGTGGTTAGAGTTATCCCTTCGAGCAATCCTAGAGGTCTTTCAAAATGACCATCTGCCATTTGAAGCTTCATTCTAGTTGGTCTTAATGTGGGTTTGCCCCATCGCTTCCACAAGGAAGTGGTTGCAATAGCAACACCAGCACCTGAATCTACGATTGGTTTGGTTGTGTAACCTTGATAGCTGATCAGAAGATAAGTATTACCTTCTTCACCTTCACTCATATCCCCTATTTTGTCTAGAGGTATCTCTGGAATTTTTTGCTTAGAGCTTGCTTTGGGCATATTGGACTCAAGTTCTGGAACTTGATCCTTCACATGATTCCATAGCTCAGGTTTTGCTTTGAGCAGCTCTTCTACCGTGAGATGGCATTGAACCTTGGTGTTCTTCACAACATCAGTGTTTCTTGGAACCACTGAGTCTTCATTTCTTACCAATATTGTGGGGGCTCTGATTTGAAGAGATTCAGATTCCCATGGGCCTGTGAATTGAGGCAACTCTTGTAAAGAATTAGATTCAAAATCTAATCCTCCATCTTCTTGTTGCTCTGCTTGGTCTCCATAAATAGATGGAATGACTTGGGGAAATTGGTCATGAAGATCATCAATCTCAGGAATAGGAGGGGAATTACCCTTCTCCTTGGCCCATTTCTCTTCTTGTATTTCCCACAAGAACTCTTGAGAGTACTGTTGAATTGAAGGAGGTATTCTAGCATCCGTGGAATTAGGAACATAAGCTCCCATTGGTGGTGAGCTTCTTCTTTCAATAGCTGGTTGAGCCTGTGGAGGTAAAGAAACTTGTGGTTTGTTTACCAACTGCTCTAATCTTTCTAATAAGCCTTGGAAATGCAAATCTGATTTGACAGAGTTTGTCTGATTGAACTTTTGACTAGTCTCAAGTATAGCTTGAGCTTGTTCCACCATTTTCATGCACATTTTCATCCGTTCAATCTCTAAATCCGCTCTAGGGTAACTCTTGTCTAGGTTTGCAGCTATTGGCCCTTCTTGAAGGCGATCCTGGTAGGCCTTGAACATCATGTCCAAGCCTTCTGGGGTTGGATCTGCAAGAACAGACCCTGGTTGTGGGTTATTTACAGTGGGTGGTGGGGTGGGATGAGGTGGAGTGGATGGAGCTTCGGCATGCGAGGGGCTTTGAGATGCAATGTCCTCTATTTTTGTTTTGGTATCCCTTAGGCTTTCTTCTAGCTCGGATAGCTTTTTGTTCCACTTGCGATTAGCCTTCTCTCTAGTATCCTTCCATGTTCTTGGTTTCCTCTTACTCGGCTCTCCTGAGTCACTTGGCTCTGGCTGCTCAGCTGTTTTATCTTGTTTTAATGCTTGTGCCCTAGTGACTGCATGTACCGGAGCCACATTACTACTACTTGAACTTGACTCGGCCACTAAGCCTACCACATTGATGGGTGTGACCTTGGGTGCACTAGAGGGATTCCTGGGACACTCTCTAGGAAGATGTTCCTTGTTGCACTCAGGACAAAAGCCTTGTATTGTGATGTTTTGTCCTAGTCCCAGAGCTGGTTGGTGGGGACATTCACGAATGAAATGGTCACCTTGACATCTAAAGCATGGTCCTCTAGGGGCCTGTGGTCTTACTTGTCTCAATTGGGGCCTAGGATTTGGATTCGTATTCATGACATTGGAGTATTCTGGTTCCCAATTTTGCTCCATAAGTGGTGCCTCGTATTGATATGGAGAAATCTCACTTTGCTCTGGTGACTCTATGTAATAAGCATGTGGACTACCTTCATGGGAGTAGTCTGAATTATGAGCATGAGAGTCATTTTCTGAGACCAAAGGGGTTAGTGGCACCAATGCTCTATTAGGGTTCTCTTCTGCCATCGTATACTTAACTGGGATCACATTGGCAGGAGTTGGTGGTTGGTTTCCCAAGACTGGCTGTGGCCTATATGGTGCCTGATATTGCTGCTGGTATTGAGGTTGATATTGTTGTGGCCTATAATATGGTTGTTGGTACTGATTCTGATACCTACCCTGCTGGTAAGGTTGCTGAAAATTTCGTCTGACAGCCTGCCTATTGTATGGACAGTCTTGAGCCGTATGATTTGTGTGTTTTCTCTCAATGGTGCAATACAGAGCATTAGGGTTCCCTTGAGTTTGAGTCGTCAACGGGCAGACATTAGCCATGTGATCTCCTCCGCATGTATAACATCGCTTCAATGAGGTGACCCTTGGCATTTGTCTATTTTGAACTCCTAGCTTTTTGGCTACTTGCTCAGCTATCTCATCTATCTCAGTGGAGGTTCTAGAGGTATGACTTGTAGAACTATCAGAGTCCCTATAGAGTTTGGATAGTCCTAACTCCTCACCCAAGTTGTCTTCTATGTCAATGCATATCCGTACACACTCTTCTATGGATCTAGGCTCTTTCAAGTATACATATGACCTTAAGTTTGTGCCCAATAGGCCATCTAGAAACAAGGCCACTTGTTTGGCTGCTATGGGTAATTCTGGCACAGGACATCTTTCCAAGTACTATCTAAACCTTCTTCCTGCAAGTCGCACTGTTTCTTGGGGTGTCTGCTTGAAGCTGTGGATCAAGGATGATTTGTTATGCCTGATACCACTCTTGGAAAACTCTACAATGAATTCTTCTAGCAGTTGGCCTATCTCTCGGTAGTTACGACTACTCAAGGGTTGAAACCATGCTAAGGCAGTGCCCTTAAGAGTCAAACCAAATGCCTCAAACTGGGTGAACAAGTCCTCTACTTGTTCAGCTCTTAGCACTTGTTTGAACTCGGCCACATGATCATAAGGATCTCCTGACCCATCAAAATAGTTCTTCATTGTCTTAACCACTTGAGAAGGTCTAAGGGTTCTTGAGTGCTCTCGGGGTCTGGGCAATGGAAAATCATGCTCATCTCTTTGATGCCTATGTACTCTATGTCTCTCCCTTTCAGGTCTTTCCGTTCCATATCCTGATCTGTCTCTGCCCACAGTGTCCGCAAAACTTACCTCCGGTCTCTCTCTAGTTCTTTCCCTCTGGGTTTCATGAGCCTTAGATGATCCGGCTCCTTGGAGGCCTTGGGAAACATTAGATCTTGGTGGAGGGAAAATTGATTAACCTTGCCAAGTGTAAGCATGTCTGTCATGATCTGATACCAAGAATAATTTATGAGATGTGTGATCTAGATAGACAACTTTCCCTGGTGTCTCTGGATCCTTGAATTCATAGATGGTGACTACTAGGCTGGGTTGATCTGGCCTAAATCTCCAAAAGGCTTCCTCTGTTTCTCTATTCAAGAATAGCGCTATGCTTTTGTTGTCTTGGGAGATCCATTCTGGAGTGATCACTCTAGTCAAGACTGACTTACTTCTAGGGGTTTTGGGTTCTCGTCCTAGGTCTCCTTGCTCTAGGTCTCCTATCTCGTTCTCAAGAATGATGTTTCCAAACTCATCCATCCTATCTGGTAGGTTGGTAACCACATACATGGTTCCTTCCTTGTCAATGTAAGCACCCTCTTCGAACTTGACCACTGGGTGCTCAAGTCCAAAGGGTTGTTCAGGATTTTTGAGTTGAACCACTGATCATCTTAGACCATCCTCATAGATGCGAGCACCTAATTGGTTGGTCCTGATATACTCCAATTGTGTCTTATAGGGACCTTCTGGGGTCTGTAAATAGGCAGTGCCTGAGCTACGTGTGGGTCTTTCCATGCTAAAAGACATTTCTGAGTCACTGGTTTCTGAACTTTGTGTGTAAGGATAACCACTAAGCTGTTGAGCCCAAGACTTGGATGTATGGTTGACACTAGCCTCAGATGACCTAATGCTTTGTCTATCCTTGCCTAAGTGTCTGCCAGATCTCAGGTTCATAAGCCTTGACTTCTAGTCCCAAAGTTCTCTTATATTGCTCAAAATCCTTTGGAACTCCTTGGTTTTCTAGTTTCCTTGAGGGTCAACTTCAAAATACCCTATCTGATAATCCTGGTATTAATCCTGATACTCCCCACAAGCTTTCCAACAAACTCAAAATCACTGCAAACGGATTTCGTATGAGAAAGTTATGCCAGTTCAGGGTTCTGGGGGTTAAAACAGGGAAACAGAATCTCTCTGGGAACTCAGGCAGGCGAGACGATACCAATTTTCGCGATACGATACCTTTGTCTTACACGATACCACTTGAGACGAGACCACCTTGGACGATACGATACCACCAAGGCGATACCAACTTCCACGATACGATACTGCTCTCTTAAACGATACGATACTGAAAGTGGATGCACGATACGATACCTCAACAAGTATCGCGATACACGGGAGTTCTGGTATCGTGATACCAAAACTCAACCGGACACGATACTTGGAGATTTTGACACCCAAATTCAAAATTTTTTGCAGATTTGTGTACCTTGTGTCCTCCTTGTCACTTCTATCAGCTTGTAGGTGCAAAAATCTATCTCCAAACTGGTGATACCTCCTACGCGATACCAGACGCTGTTCTTGTCACTCCGCGATACTGAATCAGATTTCTTAAGTTATGAGAGGTTTTCAAGCACGTTTCTTCAGCACTTTTGCTTTGAGCACCCTCCGCGCCTATTCCTCACAGCCGCAAGTGAAATACGAAGTGAATGTAGTGGCGAAAATGGAAAAAAAGCAGAGAATATGAAGAGGGAAGAAGATGGTGATGATGGTGAAGATGAAGAAGGAGAAAAACTCAGAAACTGAACTGAAAATGTTGATTTTTTACCTTCCAACGTCGCTGCTCTACGTCTTACCGTCACACGCTCGTCCTCCAAGCTCTCTCCCCGACAACGGCGCCAAATTTGGTGTCACTCTAGCACAATGGTGAGTACCAACGTGAGGAGATACACCTCATAAATGTCAATCCGTGGAGACGTGAGGACCGGTATGACGACCATGAGCAAGTGATGGCACAAGTGCGTGAGTGAAAGCACACAAGCATGCACACACATACACACACACGCGCACAAAGTAAGAGCAAAGAGTGGAACAATGGAAGATCTTCGATTATACAAGAGCTCTCTTACAAAGCTGAAATCTACAACAAGCTACCCCAAAAATGAGCTCTCCAGCCCTTTTTATAGTTTTTGAGTGGTTTTGGCCTTGTCCAGACCTAGTGTCCGGCCTAGTTAAAAAATAGGTTCCAGGGCTTATTTGGGGGCTCAAACGGAGTCTAAAAATTATGAAACTCGGTAGGATGGTAGTTCTAATACTCCTCAAGCTCGAGGACTCCTCGGCTTGAACAAAATGGAGTTACAAAAATGGAAAATGGTATTTACAATGGTTTTTAGTGATAATAATCACTATTTTTATAGGGATTTCATTTGAAAATTTGACAGGTGCTTCTTGGAGCTCCCTACTTGCTCCTTCTTCTTGTGTGTCCACTTCCTTGATGCACTTCCATGCTTTGTTCTTGACCTTGAGCTTCAACATTCCTACACACACATTTCAAGCATTAGACACACACAAAAGCTCTTGGAGAATAAGGAAATCAGCAGGAAAGAGGCAAGTTTGAAAATCTTCTTCAATTCTTACAATGGCAAAAAGTTCTTTACAAGAGTCACAAAGTGACTTATATACATGTGCCCTAAAATTGTTCCTTTCACACATGAGACCGGCACTTTTATTGACTAACTCTAATTTCCTAATATTTTACAACAATTATGATACAATGATTGGGACTTATGCATCTAGAGGACTCCTCTAGTGCATTTACATAGCTTCAAGGGATTTTCATAGGAATTCGAAGAAGAAAAATTGTGCCCATAATTTGAAAATTTTTGGGGGCTCCTCATTTGTGCATCTTTACTCTACAACAGTGACACATGTGGTCACTCAAAACCTGAGATTCTACACTTGATTTTTCATTATTTTCTTTGTCGTTTGGTTCAAGATCAAGTCCATCTTTGGCATCTACATAAATGTTTGACATTTCATCAAACAACACATCTCTGCTTACCTTCACCTATTGTGTGAGTGGGTTATAACATTTATACCCTTTTTGCTCAAGGGAGTATCCAATGAAGATAAAATTTTTCTGATTTTGGGTCAAGCTTCATCCTCAACTCATCTAGAACATGTAGATATGCAATACATCTAAATACTTTCATATGTGATAAGTTTGGATTTTGACTTGTAAACTTCTCTTTAGGTTTTAACTTGATGTACAACAACACTCGGAGTTGTGTTCATGATGTATACAACAATATGCATAGCTTGTGCCCAATAACAATGAGGCATATTCTTCTTAGCCATCAATACTCTTGCTATTTCTGCAATATGTCTATTTTGCTTCATCAATGCCATTCTGTTGTGGTGTGTACCTACATGAAAATTGTTGTCAAATTCCATGACTTTTAAAAACATTGTTGAATTCATTTGACATGTATTCACCTCCTCCATCAGACCTTAATATTTGAATATACTTTATTGTTTGCTTTTCCACCATAGCCTTAAAATTCTGGAAGTGAGTGAACACCTCACTCTTTTCTTTCATGAAATATACCCATTTTTTCTGTGTATGTTCATCAATGAAAGTAACATAAAACTTGCAACAACCCATAGATGGGGTCTTTGCAGGACCCCAGACATCTATATGTACTATTTCTAGTACATTCTCACTAACATGCTTGTCATGGGAAAATGATGCTCTTGACTTTTTACCAAGTTGACATGGTCCATATACCTTTTGCCTTTCTAAAACTTTGAAATTTGGCAGTCCATTGATAATCTCCTTAGACTGCATCAATTTTAGCCTCTTCAAGATTGCATGTCCAATTCATTTATGCTAGATCTCTATATCAACAATACCTCGTGCATCGTTTGCAAACATGGCTGCATTCTTTTGAAGAATTTTCACATTTAAGGTGAGCATCCTACCTACTTTGTTTCCTTTGGCAGTCAATAGTCCTTCTATTTATACTCTTCTACATATAACCCATTAGCATTGAACCTGACTTGTAATCCCTCATCAACCATTTTTCCAACAAGAACTAGATTCTTTGTTATATTTGGAACATGTAGCACATCAACAAGATATTTTACCTTTCTGTCCTCTATAGAAAGTGCTATGTTTCCTATGTGCCCAATAGGGTGTGATGTGTCATCGCCTATCTCAACATATCCAAGAACTGGTAATTTTTGCAAATAACTAAACTATTCTGCATGACTTGTCATGTGATTTGAAGCACCTAAATGAACATATCAGATATTTCCATTCCATTTTGAAACATCAACATACACCGTATTCATCATGTGATGTTGAACCATGAACAACTTCTCATAATCATCTACACTTGTGGATGTATAATTGTTTTGCTACCTTCTATTATTTTGATTCTTCAATCTATAATGACATTCAAAGTTTCTAGGTTTACCACAATTCCAACATATTTTACTGGCATTACCTGATTCATTTCTTTGGAAATTCTTGCGCCTTCTTTGGCTCCCCCTGCCTCAAAATTGTCCTCCCTCTTGCATGATTTTGATGTTGACCTTGGTCTTGGTTACTCTTTCCTCTTCCACTTCTGAAGCCTCTACCTTTGCTTTTTTCTTTGCCTGAGTAGAATACCTACTTAGAACTAGGTTTTCCTTGGGATTTTGACTCCTCACCAAGATTCTTTTCTTTAATAATGAACATGGACACTAGATCAACAAAATTCAAAATATTTTCCCTAGTCTGTATAGAAGTTTTGAACTGCTTATATGCAGCTCCTAAACCACAAAGGCACACTTCCAATTTATCATCATCATCTAGATTCACGCTAGTAGATGCAAGTGAATCACATATGCTTTTGCATTTTAGGGCATAGTCACTTATTGACATGCCCTTTTTCTCCAATGTATGCAGCTCGTTCTTGAGTTGCACTTTTTGTGCGTTTGTGTTGGTCTCATGCAAAGTGACCAAACTATTCCAAGCCTCTTTTGGAGTCTTTCCATCCTATATGTGTCCAATCATGCTATCTTGTATGCTAACAAATAGCCACTACATTACCTTTCATGCTCCTTGATTCCATTCCTCATATGCTCTTAAGTGGTCTGATGTCCAATTCCTCTCTGTTAACTATGGAGCATTTTCATTCTCTCCTTCGATGTACTTCTAGCAGCCTTTTCCCATTAAAAAAATTATCATTTTGAATCTTCAAGCATGGAAGTTGTTTTTGCCTAGCGTATCCCTCATGAGCTAACTCATTCCATCTGCATTTTCCATGTCTATAGTAATTCACAACACTTCAAAACACCACAAGTAGCACTTCTTCTTGAACACTGTCCCACTATTATGTGACAATTCGATCTCAGAAAAACACAGTTTTCGTGTATCAATAATACATGGAATTTCTTCAAATTCTAGATTTGGAATATATGAGTATTATCAAATATGATGCAGGTTATAGTTTTGCAAGTTGACCTAGTTTTTTTGTGGGCCCTACCTTGCGGGCTTGAAATAGAGGTTGTGATGCCTCCTGATTTGATGCCTTCTACCTTCACACCAATTTTTGTGGCAATTTAAGGTTGTTTGTGAATCATGCTTTCTCCATGCCTTCTCACATACTCTTCACCATCAACCTTCTCCTTGAGCTCTCTATAGCAAGACTAGCTTTGATACCATGTCACAAGGTAGAAGATAAGGAAGACGGTGCACACACACTCTCACACTCAAAGAGAAGCACACACATATAGATTGAGGCAAGGAAGAATGATCTCTTTCTTCTTCTTCTTCTATTACATAAAAGGAATGTACAAGAATGGCCTAAAACAACAATACAACAAGTGCAATATATAAAGAATAGTACATAAGGAAAATCCTAATGTTCATGAATGAGTGAGCTTCCAAGAAATAAATCTGCCATCACTCTCTGTAGATAAATCTAGTAAAGCTCAATGAAGTATCCCTAATGTATACTGGCATGACCACTATACATGTTAGAGAAATTAAAAAGTGATACGTGTCATCCTTGATCATCACATGTTGAGCTTGATATCTTAACACAGCATGTCAATTTGGTAAATAGTCAAGAGCACCATTTCTGCATGACAAACATGTTAGTGAGAATGTGCTAGAAATAGTACATAAAGATGTTTGGGGTCCTGCAAAAACCATATCTATGGGCAATTGCACGTTTCTTTTACTTTCATTGATGAACATACACAGAAAGTATGGGTATATTTCATGAAACAGAAGAGTGAGGTGTTCACTCACTTTCAAAATTTTAAGGCTATGGTGGAAAAGCAGACAAGAAAGTACATTCAGACATTAATGTGTGGTGGAGGAGCTGAATACACGTCAAATGAGTTAACTTTCTAAAAGTTCATGGAATTTGATGTCAGTTTTCATGCAGCTACACACCACAATAGAATGGCATTGTTGAATGCAAAAATAGAAATATTGTAGAAATAGCAAGAGCCTTGATGGCTGAGAAGAATATGCCTCATAGTTATTGGGTAGAAGATGTGCACACTGTTGTATACATCATGAACAAAACTCCAACTACTTTTGTACATCAATTTACACCTGAAGAGTTCATATGTAAAAAGCCAAACTTATCAGATATGAATGTTTTTATTTGTATTGCATATGTACATGTTCTAGAGGAGTTGAGGATGAAACTTGATCCAAAAGTAGAAAAAGGTATCTTCAAGGGATACTCCCTTGACTCATTCACTTGATAGGTGAAGGTAAGCAGAGATGTGGTGTTTGATGAAATGTCAAAATTATATGCAGATGCCAAAGATAGACTTAATCTTGAACCAAATGACAATGAAAATGCTAAAAAATCAAGTGCAGAATGTTTGAGTGGATCGGATGCATCACCCAGAAATAGCTCCAACTCAAATCCATGGAGTGAAAGATTGCATGGAAAATTTAGTCACAAAAATTCATCGAATACATCCAAGAAAGGTAAAGGAAAGCTTTTTGCTAGTAGTAAAACCTCTATAGGTTTTGAAGACATTGATGGAGATTCAAGTTGTTTAGAAAAGAGACTTGATGAGGAAGTTGGATTTCTCTCTATGAAGACTCTAGGATTAAGAAAGGCACCTATAGATGATACAAAGAGAAGTGGTACAGGACCAAGAAGATCTAGGAGGTGCAAAGATCGACATTACATGGCTTATCATTGTGTTTACATGACAAAGGTAATACAAGATGCTGAACAATCTTGTTTTGAAGATGCAACTGGAAATGCAAATTAGAAAAAGGCTATGAATGAGGAGATGGATGCACTTTATGGAAACATTACATGGAAATTGGTTCCATTTGTGCAAGGAAGGACACCCATGGGCTACAAGTGGGTTTGCAAGGTAACGCACAATGCTGAGGATAGTGTGGGTAGCAAAACAACATGATTGGTAGCAAAAGGATATGCATATACATATGGCATTGATGATGAGGGAACTTCTAGCCCTTTAGCTAAAATGTCTACTCTCAGAACATGTTTTGTAGTAGCTTAAGCAAAAGGATGGACTTTGCATCACATGGATGTGATAAATGCTTTTCTACATGGTGAGTTACAGGAAGAAGTATATATGGAGTAGCCACAAGGATATGAAGATTCAAAGCATCTAGAATATGCTTGTAGGTTGCAAAAGGATTTGTATGGACTTAAACAAGCTCTTCATGCTTCACATGGAAGGATTGGTGATTATTTGACCACCATTGGATTTTCTATGTGTGATGTGTATCATTCATTATATGTAAGAAAGGATGATGATGGCATCACGATTGAGGCTATTTATGTCGATAACATGATTGTAGAAGGTGGAAATGAAGCAAAATCATTAAAAAGGTAAAGCAAGTCCTTATCTAGGAGTTTGACATGAAATATCTTGGTGTGCTATGCTACTTCTTGGGCATTGCGTTTATACATACAAAAATAGGGATATGGATGTCACAAAGGCAATATGCCTTTGAGTATGATGCAAAAGTATGGTATGGCTGATTGTAAGCTAATTTTTATGCCATTAGATCAGAATTTGAAGTTGGGTTGAAAAAACAAACCAAATGAATTATTGAAACATGTTTTTATGCCAAATGTAGAAAACCAATGTATATTTCTAAGAATTTTGCTCTAAATGAAATATATTATGCTATTTGTGAATGTTCCATCCATTCCATAGAGAATTTCCCTTATGACACAAAAATAAAAATGAGACTTGTTGTCAATGCAGTAATCCAAAAAGGAGGAGTAGTGGTGAGTAACCATGTTCCTCCACATTTATGTAATACCACATATCCACGAACCATAGGCCCCTCTTGGCCAAATTACAATCCTCCTAGATGGAACCAAGGCAATCCAAACTTTGTGGACCAGACTGTACCACAAGGTGTCCTTTTTGTAGGGATGTAGGTCACATATGACAATAATGTAAGGATGCTTAAGATTATGATAAGCAAAGAAAAGAATGGTGTAATCCCATGGCTAACATGGTCATTTCCACCATCAACTTGCAGAAACTGAATGCCCAAATAATCATGCAAATGTTGTAGGTGGTGTGAAGTGTGTGGGTTCAGGGAATGCAAAATGCACTACTCCTGGAGCACATATAAGCACATGGGTATATTAAGCACACTACCATAATAGACACTTATCACCAAGCCTCCGTATCATCACGACAAACTACACTTAGGAGTACAAGTCACAGCGGCAAGCATGCAGCAGAATAGAGCACCAGACAACACCAACTAGAAAGCCAAATGTAACACAATCTGAATACAAGCCATTAGCTAATCATATGACTTATCATTCAAATGCAATGGAACAACAGAATTTAACCTCAAGTATTCTCACATGGGTAGCATAAGCAACAACCTAAGCACGACTCTACGAGCTCTAAGCTTGCTCTCACTCTCAGTTATAGTCTCTTGTAGTGTGCACTATATGCTATATGTTTCTCTCTTGAGGTCTCCCCTTTTTATAGGAGAGAGGTCAGGAACCGATTACAATAGGAGAGTCTGTTACATGGAGTAATGGGAAGTTAAAGCACTAGGCGGTTTCATTTGTCAGCATGGCCACCAGTACCAGATTTTGTCATCTAATGATGAGTGGCTAGGCCCCACTTGGCCCCCTTGTCAGGTCTGCTTGTCTGGGTATGCCTTGGTCATGCAGTCCCCCAACTCTACCATCTGGACGTCTCGGTGCCCAACTCCAGTTTTTGGACATCTTGGCATCCAACTCCAGATTTTGGACGTCTTGGCACCCAACTCTAGTCTTGGCGCCCAACTCCAGTTTTTGGACGTCTTGGTGCCCAACTCAAGTTTTTGGACGTCTTGGCACCCAACTCCAAATTTTGGACATCTTGGCGCCCAACTCCAGTTTTTGGACGTCTTGGCACCGAACTCCAGATTTTGGACGGCTTGGCGCCCAACTCCAGATTTTGGATGTATTGGCACCTAATTTGATATTTGGTTTCTTGGTGCCCATCCTTTAATTTGTCCTTCAAAAAAATTATTCTACAGGTTGGCCGCCACTAGTGCCTCTCCGTCTTGGAAAGAAAGGAACATTAGAGGGGAGAGGAGGGGAGGTGGCCCTAGTCACACTAGATGGAGGAGGAGAGGATGTGCCCTTAGTTAATTGGAGAGGGAGGAGGAGGGGAGCTGGCCTAGTCAACATTAGAGGGAAGAGGAGGGGAGATGGCCCAAATAAGTGGGAAGGGAAAGTGTAGGAGAGGTCGCCCAAGGAACTGGAAGGGAAAAGTGGAGGAGAAGTAGCCCAAGGAAGTGGAAGGGAAAAGTGGAGGAGAGGTCGCCCAAGGAAGTGGAAGGGAAAATTGGAGGAGAGGTCGCCCAAAGAAGGGGGATGGAAAAGTGGAGGAGGGGTCGCCCATGCTAGTATTAGAGGGAAGAGGAGGGGAGGTGGCCCAAAGAAGAGTGAAGGGAAAGTGGAGGAGAGTGGTCAAAGAGTAGAAAACCACCTTAAAGCCATGGTTTTAGTTGTGTGAATGGTTTTAAAAGGCTTGAGAATGAAGTAGAGCCCTTGGATTGTCTCAATGATCCAAAGGTTGAGGTTTAGAGGAAAAACTCAAGGCATATTTAAATATGGGCCCTTAGATTTGTTTTCCTTTCACTGTCTAAGATGTATCTGGTACTTAAAAAATGCACCAATGCATAATAGCCATCGGATATCTCCTTCAATCACATGCTTCTACTTGAATTTAGTCCATTTTGAGTTCTCAAAATCGGGGCCATTGGATCTTAATAGGATTTAAGGGCTGAGGATCAACCCCCAAAAGGAAAAAGTTCCTTTCTTTCTACATCCTTAGATAAAAGGCCCATTGGATGGTTCATGACAACTCCAAAAATCATCTGAGCCCCAAATCTTGTTTGCCATTGGATTTATCAAGATCAAAGGCCTAGAAAATGCTAGAGGGTGTGCAAAAACGTGCTCAACATCATGACTACTTCAAAAAGTTGTCACAGGTTCTCTCTCTAGCCTTTTTCTATTTTAATCTTAGTCATTAGATCCAAGGATCCAAAGGCCAAAATAACCTCTATTTTGGAATTCAAACATACAATCCTATCAAATATTATTTAAATTTGAATACTAGTAGTGTTTTTTATGGACTCTTAATCTCCATGATTCAGCATTTAAATTCCTAAAAATTAGGAATCCTTACAAGGCCCATGTAGGGCTCATTTTTTTCCTCATGTGATGGTAATTTTTTTCATCAATACTTTGGGCTCATTGTAGTACTTATAAAGTGGCTGCTCGTTTAACCACCTTTAAACTAGCCTATGGCCTAGAGGCCATTGCACGCATGGAAGTGGTGGTACCTAGCCTCTGCATTGCATTAGATAAAAAATGTCTTCCCAAAGAATCCATTTATTATTGAGTCGATGCCCTGCACGCATTAGATAAAGAGGGGTTTGAGAGTTTTCTCTTTATGCAAGAATTTAAAATCTAGCATGGTTGTACCAATGAATAAATTTATGAAGACACCATTTTCCTCTTAAGATAAATTAGTATTATTTTATAAATGATAAAGTGGACGACAAAGTAGGAAAATTTAAAGTTTGGTGGTTTGATCCCTACCAAATTTTAATCTCACATGGTCCATCAACTTTTCGATTACAAACTCTCACTAGAGAACCAATTAAAAATCCACTCAACGGGTCAAAATTGCACCCTTGCAATTCGCTTGCCACATGCCTTAATATTTAAGCTGTCGCCCATGTATGTATGCTATTGTAAAATTATTAATCAAAATCTCTCAACTTGCACACATCATTTTTCTTTTATCAGTTTCCATGACAACATGATTATGCTTTTATTATTATATATTGTAGCGACACAATGCAACAATGTTTCTTGCTCAATCTTTTTGCTTGCTCCTCCATGCACTCTTATGTTGCTCCATACTCTCATTTTTTGTCACTATACAAGCCTTAGATCCCATTGAGCCACTCTTTTCTATGTTCAATGAGCCTACCTCACAGTATCTAGGTACTTGCCACCTAGAGAATTTCGTGCTCCTCTAGTGGGATGGCATCATTGCTCACCCCATTGCCAAAAGAGTGGCCCATTCCATTGCTAGAGAGTCCTCTTTAGTAGCACTATGGACAATCCCTCTCAATGCCAATGAACTCTACACCACCATGATCAAAGCCGCACAACCATTTTATCTTCCCACCAATGATGTTACCATGGTCATGCAACTCTCATGCGAGGCCATGGAGCAACTCTTCCCTGACCACAACTCAAATGAATATGCCATCTACTACCTCCCAAAACCCAAATGCTCCATTTTTGGATTTGTGGTGGTTGCACTGGACCTACAAGTTTGAACTTAAAACATTTCACGCTAATTTCATTCATTAGTATTGGAAATTCCTTAGGGACCGATGAATCAAGCTGGAGTGTTGTTTCATCTAATTCATTGGAAAAACTACAAATGATTCGTTGATTACAACAAACTAATACCACCCATTCATGCTTATCATACATCTTCTGTTTGCAAATGCTCCACACCTTGGCAATGCATAAACTTGCTCATTTATGAAACAACAAACTGAATATCACGTCACATTGTGCATAAGTAAATCAAGAATCCAACAAACTACTGATAGAGAACAACATCAAATGCATCTCTAGCATCATGAAGACTCAGTAATAATTCTTCTTCCATAGGATCGACAATAGGTTTGTAATCTTCAAGGCAAAAATGATGCAATAATGTTTTAATATATATTTTTGACACAGATGTATTCCCGCATCAACTCGCATAAATCGAATGCCCAAATAATGATCCAAATTCCCCAAACCTAACATTTCAAATCAGGCATGCGAATCAGCCTTAAAATGCTTAATATGTTTCATATTAGGGCTTATGACTGGCATGTCATCAACAGACAACAATGATCAGAAGCACATCATTTGCATGCTTAAAATATAAGGTTCTCTGAGTTGGACTATTTTGAACACCATGTGCAATCATGTAGGCATGTATCTTTTCATACCAAGCATGTGGTTCTTGCTTCGAACCATATAATGCCGTTTTCAAATTGCACACTTTGTTTTCATGCCCTTTTTTCATAAAATCACGGGCTTGAAAAGCATACACTCATTCATGTAAGTCACCATTCAAAAATGTAGTTTTAATGTCCAACCGATGTACATTCCAACCATGATGTGCGGCAACAGAGGCTATGGATGATAGTGATTTGATATGTGGGTGCAAAGGTCTCATCAAAATCAATGCCTCTTTCTTGAGCATAATGTTTTGTAACAAGCCTAGCTTTGTACCTGTCAATTGTTCCATCAAGTTTACATTTTAGCTTGTATACCATTTAGTACCAATGGCCTTTTTGCAAGGAGGAAAATCACATAAAGACCAGATACCATTCTTCATAATAACATCATATTCTAATTGCATAGCAGCCATTCACTTTTAAGAATTTTGTGCTTCATCAAACAAAGCACACTCATTCTCATCACAAAGACTAGAGGGAGCCACAACCCTACAACAGATCGACCGTATACAGAGGTTTTTACCGAGGGAAATGAACGTGGCTATTTTTGCCGCGACGTCAGTGTAGCTATCGATATGTACATTGGTACTAGAGCACCGGTATGAATGTTGGTATGGGCGTCAATATGGGCGTCGGTATGAGTTTCGGTAATACCGACGCTCATATCGACGCCCATACCGATGCTTGTGCTAGGTGCACCGTCGCGTATACCGGCGCCCGCTGGGTGTACCGACGCTTATTCCGATGACATTACTGGGAGTACCGTTGCATATACCAATGACCATATCTGCAAATTTCTTTTTGGGCAGAGTGTGTTGTCTTTTGCTACAACAACATTACCATGATGTTGCTTAACAAAAGACAATACACTCCGCCTAAAAAAACCGAGTACATGTGATGTGTACTCTAATGTCAACCGAAATATGATTTCATAAAAATAGAATATTATTGGACACAAAAGAGATAATCAGAATGAACCATGAACCATGTACAAAAAAAGTGATATATGTCATAAATGAAGCATGTACAAGAGTGTGGCAAACCGCTGTCATATATGACGCTTTTACAAAATGTGGCAAAGCAATGCATTGCCATATAAAAATCAAATACAAAATTTTGGTGTGCCACTGCCATACACATGCAAAGAACGTTCCATATCAACAGTCCTGCAACAAAGAACATTAATGGAATGAGATAAATTCACATGAAATTACAAACAACAAGTAAAAACCAAGTTTATAAATCAATCACCTCATCGCAAACACTTGCATGAAACGATCGCACCGCACCCCTCCAAGTCCTCCAATAGTGCAATCAATTCGTGCTGATATCCATAAGCCTCTTCCGTTTGTGTTGGAGGACGACCCATTGCCAGCTCCTGCAACAAATATACAAAACATTGGTGGAACATACATGATAAACTTAACACAAATAAATTCAATAAATGAAATGGTACTTATAAACTCATTATGCATCGTGTCATATCTGCCACTGCCCAAATATGACAGTCCAACCATATCTAAATGTGTGGTTGCGGCATCTTGTTGCTGGCGATATCGGCCAGGAGTCCGCTGCTGCTCGTCGCAAATCAGATCCCACTCCTCAGCATCTAACCATAAAGGATTTGGTAAGCGTGCTCTGAAAGCATCAGGAGCCTCTGATCATCGATGGGACATAACCTCATGTGCGATATGCTGAATCCACTCTGAACTGACAAGAGACTATCCATCGGCTGGTCAAAACTCCTGGTAAATCGTTTATGTGATATAATTCTTCCAATCTTTATCTTGTTCACTCCATTTCAGCATGATGGAGTGTCCAAATTGTATGGAGCAAAGGTGTCGTATATGTGCACGCATTTCTTTGCCAGCCACATCCATCACCGGAGCTCCATCTTGGATACTATACACCTTGGAGTAAACATGGTCATGAGCACCCCAAGGTGTACGTGGTGTTCCACATGGTGTATTGCGTGGCATACCTACATCTGAGGTACTCGTCCTAGGACTGCCTCCACAACAACCGCCTCCACCAGACCTACCTGTAGATCCACTCCTAGAACCTCTTGCTCTAGAGCGTGACCTTGACCTACGAGACGGGCCAAAACCTGTATCGCACTGAGGCGTCGAACGCACATGTCTACTACTAGACCTAGTAGGAGATGGCTGAAAAGATGGTCATGGTGGAGTCACAGAGCTAGGAGACATACCTCCTACGAGAGTAGCACCACCCGCACGGGTGACACTAGCAAGAGTGACACCGGCGGGAGTGACACCAGCGGGAGTGAGGCTGGCAGGAGTAAGGCCAATAGGAGTGAGGCCACTAGGAGTGAGGCCGCTAGGAGTGCTACCATGAGCGATCCAATATTGTGACACAGCGGCCATATACGTGGGAGGTACCTAAGAGATAAACTCTAAAAACTACTCCTCTGTCATGGAATGAGGAGTGACTGGAGGACTGTCTCCCATCGTGCTCTGTAACAAAAGAACTCAAATAATTAGCATGTGATAATAAAGGTAATATAGAGAATAAACAGAAAAAAAAACAAAAACTAGTATGTACAAGTGTTTTATTCAAAAATTCTCTAATCTAGCATCCTCTTGAAGATCCAATGCACCGAGAATATCTATCTCTATATTGATGGCTTCTAAATCGATTGCTATGCTGGTCTCTTCTTGATCATCGTCTATTGCTTTTTCTTCTCGAACAATGACCTCTTCTTCAATGACCTCTTCTTCAATGACCTCTTCTTCTTGAACAATGATCTCTTCCTCCTCGACTATCGAATGAACCTCTGAGTCCACTACAGATGGAGTCTAAAAGATTTTTTGCATCCCCACGCGTTGGAGGCATGTCATTGCCCTCTAGAAAAAATTGATCTTTAACAAGCCTGCAATAAGCAATTAAAATGATATTAGTAAATAAATTTATTTTGATACAACAATGAAAGCCAATTTGTTCTCCACTTACCTGAACAATTCAATGACACTACTATCTGACCATCCATAAATGGATTGTAAATTGAGCATCGCGAGTGAGGTACGTAGTACAAATATCTTTGCTCCATTGTAAAGTGGTAAACAAGCTAGTCTTTGCATGTTTTCATATTCTTCATCGACTTCTGATCGTGGAAATTCTGTTGTGTCCATGAAACTCTCGACATCTTCACCACCATCATGATCTTCGTCCATCTCATAAAATGCTTCGAGCATCTCTTCCATATGTTCATTCTGTGTAATATTATTAGTAATTGCTTGTATGCTAAGTCCTTCTTTGTTCTCTTTCGTCCACGAGAGGTTACCGGTGCAATGTCGTTTGGGTCCATCTGCTCACCTGGGGGACCATGCGAATGGTAGCGTAGGTTTTCTAGTCGACTCCTATCAAAGGATCCATACTCTCTAACATGTGCAGTACAAATATGTTGTTTCCGATAACTTGCACTGAGTGCAAGGACATGCCATTCTCTCCTTCGGATCCAAAGAAGCCATCTGCTACAATATGGACATTTTAGATCATTTTTTTTATTAAACCTAAAAATCTTACTCTTAAAGACTTAAACCTAAAATACTAAAAGCTAAATATTTAAACACCTAAAAAAACCTAAAACCCTAATCTTAAAATCCTAATCTATATAATTATCCTATTTTATCTATATATTCATATTTTTTCTTAATTAATCCTATTTTTATATATTTAATTATATATATATTTAATTAAATTATTTAAAACACTAGTTCTTTTTATATTTATTTATCTATATAATTATCCTATTTTATAGATATATTTATTTATTTATTCAGGTTTTTTCTTTAAACCCTAAAACACTAAAACACTAATCCTAATCCTAAAATATACACACATGCATACATACACACACATGTACACACATGCATACATACACACACACATGCATACACACATACATACACACACATATATACACATATGCATACATACACATACACACACACATATACACACATACATATACACACGCATAAGCTAGTGTTTTAATTAAATCTATATAATTAAATATATAAAATTTTTATTTTGAAGATTTTTTTTACATCAAATATATAAAAATAGGATTTATTTACACATACATACACATACACATATAATACATATATACATGTATATACACTTGCATACAGAAATATACATATTTTAGGTCTAGATATTTAAGATTAGGGTTTTAAGGTTTAGGCATACATATAACTCAATTACATTTATATTAAGAAAAAATATAGAAAAAAATCTAAATATATAAGTAAACATATATATAAAATAGGATTAGGGTTTTAGGATTAGGGGTTTAGATTTTCATAGGTCTTTAAGTATTTAGTTTTTAGTATTTTAGGTTTAAGTCTAAGTCTTTCTAATTAGGGTTTTAGGGTTTTAACACCTACATAACATTTATACACACATACACATACACATATAATACATATATACATGTATATACACATGCATACAGAAATATACATATTTTAGGTCTAGGTATTTAAGATTAGGGTTTTAGGGTTTTAACACCTACATAACATATATACACAGATACACATACACATATAATACATATATACATGTATATACACATACATATAGAAATATACATATTTTAGGTCTAGATCTTTAAGATTAGGGTTTTAGGGTTTAGGCATGCATATAAGTCAATTAAATTTATATAAAGAGTAAATATAGAAAAAAATTAAACAAAAAATATGAATATATAAATAAATATATATATATAAAATAGGATAATTATAGATAAATAAATATAAAAAGAACTAGTGTTTTAAATAATTTAATTAAACATATACAATTAAATATATATAATTAAATAGATAAAAATAGGACTAATTAAAGAAAAATCTGAATATATAAATAAATATATATATAAAATAGGGTTTTAGGTTTTTAGGATTAGGATTAGGGTTTTAGGATTACGGTTTTAGGTTTTTAGGATTAGGATTAGGGTTTTAGGGTTTAGGCATACATATAAGACAACTAAAGTTATATAAAGAGAAAATATAGAAAAAAATAAAGAAAAAATCTGAATATGTAAATAAACATATATATAAAATAGGGTTTTAGGTTCTTAGGATTAGGATTAGGGTTTTAGGATTTAAGGAGAAAATCTGAATAAATAAATATATATATATATATATATATATATATATATATATATATATATATATATATATATATATATATATATATATATATATATATATATAATAGGATAATTATATAGATATATAAATATAAAAAGTACTAGTGTTTTGAATAATTTAATTAAATATATATAATTAAATATATAGAAATAGAATTAATTAAGAAAAAATCTGAATATATAAGTAAATATATATATAAGATAGGGTTTAAGGTTTTTAGGATTAGGATTAGGGTTTTAGGGTTTCAGGAAGAAATCTGAATAAATAAATAAATATATATATATATATATATATATATATATATATATATATATATATATATATATATATATATATATATATATATATATATATATTTATATAGGATAATTATACAGATAAATAAATATAAAAAGTACTAGTGTTTTAAATTAATAAATTAAATATATATAATTAAATATATAAAAATTGGATTAATTAAGAAAAAATCTGAATATATAAATAAATATATATATAAAATAGGGTTTTAGGTGTATGTGTGTGTATGTATGCATGCATGTGTGTATATGTGTATGTGTGTATGTATGCATGCATGTGTGTATGTATGTGTGTATATGTATGTGTGTGTATGCATGCATGTGTGTATATGTGTGTATGTAAGCATGCATGTGTATATATGTGTGTGTATGTAAGCATGCATGTGTGTACATGTATGTGTGTATGTATGCATGTGTAAATGTGTAGATGTGTGTATGTGTGTGTGTGTATGTATGCTCTATTTTCCTATGTGTATGTATGGATGTGTGTATATGTGTATGTGTGTGTATGTATGCATGCATGTGTGTATATGTGTATGTGTGTGTATGTATGCACGCATGTGTGTATATGTGTGTATGTATGTGTGTGTATGTATGTGTGTATGTGTGTGTGTATATATGCATATGTGTATATATGTGTGTGTATATATGTGTGTATGCATGTGTGTGTATGTATGCATGTATGCATGTATGTATCTTTGTATGTGTGTATATGTGTGTGTATGTAAGCATGCATGTGTGTATATGTGTGTGTATGTAAGCATGCATGTGTGTACATGTATGTGTGTATGTATGCATGTGTAAATGTGCAGATGTGTTTGTGTGTATATGTGTGTGTGTATGTATGCTCTATTTTCCTATGTGTATGTATGCATGTGTGTATATGTGTGTGTGTGTGTGTGTGTGTGTATGTATGCATGCATGTGTGTATGTGTGTGTATGTATGTGTGTGTATGTATGTGTGTATATGTGTGCCTATATGTATGTGTGTATGCATGTGTGTGTGTATGTGTATGTATGCATATGTGTGTGTATGTATGTGTGTATGTATGTGTGTATGCATGTGTGTGTGTATGTATGCATGTATGTATATTTGTATGTGTGGAGATGCATGCATGTGTGTATATGTGTATGTATGTAAGCATGCATGTGTGTATATGTGTTTGTATGTAAGCAGGCATGTGTGTACATGTATGTGTGTATGTATGCATGTGTAAATGTGTAGGTGTGTGTGTGTGTGTATGCTCTATTTCCCTATCTCTATCTTCCTTTCTTTCCATCATTATTTATCTCTCACTCTCTCTCTCTCTTTATCTCTCTCTCTCTCTCTGTCTCTCTCTCTTTCTCTCTCTCTCTCTCTCTCTCTCTCTCTCTCTCTCTCTCTCTCTCTCTCTCTCTCTCTCTCTCTCTCTCTCTCTCTCTCTCTCTCTCTCTCTCTCTCTTTCTTTCCCTCTCTATCTCTCTCTCTCTCTTTCTTTCTCTCTATCTCTCTCTCTCATCTTTCTCTCTCTCTGTCTCTCTATCAATAGACAATAAAACAATCACTTACAAGTATGTCCCTCTTTTGGATCGTTGTCATCAAAGCGTAATGTATGTTGTCTATCGTCGAATTCCAAACAATCGATGCCAGAGAACTTCTGCAAAATCAAAGAGAGAGAAATTATAAGACCTAAATCATAGAGAAAGACAAACGCTAACAGTACGCGCACCACTTACCAAGATGGCAGATCTAAACCAAGGGAGAGTGTGTGTGTGTGTGTAGAGAGAGAGATCTGTGTGTGTGTGTGCAAAAGACAATGCAGTTCGCAATTCGGTTCGCGTGCGCAAGTTCTCTAAAAGACAAACAGTACTCAAACACGTGCAAAAAAGTGAAGTTTTGCTCTCGGGTTCCTGGTATGTTTAAAACTCAGCCTCGGTATGGGCGTCGGTATAAGCGTCAGTAACTTCCAGTAAATTACCGATGCTTATACCGATGCCCATACCGATGCCCATACCGACGCCCATACCGGTGCGTATACGGATGGCTGGGGGGCACACCAACGATCTGTTTTAAACGGTCATACCGATGGTCACTTGACCGTCGGTATCTTAAGTGAGCTTTTTCAATGTTTATATCGACATCGCAAGTGACCGTCGGTATAAGCAACATCGATATGCCCCTCATATGTTGTAGTGAACATAGAAATATGATGCAGAAGAAGCACTATGAGAGCCTTAATGAGTAGGATATGACAAAGTTGCATCTAATTTACTATCTTGCAAAGTCTGCACCAATGATTTAGGCATAGTTTTTTTCCTCCTCTATATCAGCCCTCTCATCAGTAAGTGCATCATGTAAATCTGCATCAGAAATTGAATGATTTGCATCATCATGTAGAACCTATAAAGGCTGAGAAGTTGCCTCATTTGGAAAAAAACTTGACTGTTCACCTGTAGAAGAGAGGAAGCAAAGTTTCATACACATCTTTAGAGCTAACTCATGTCTCTTTAGTACATGAAAGTAATGGATGAATTGCATCTTCCACAAAAACAACATCACTCTGAGCCAAAATGCATTTAGTCTATGGTTGATAGAGATGATAGCCTTTGCTTTCAAAACTTTACCCAACAAAAATACATTTCATTACTTTATCATTAAATTTCCTATGTTGTTTCTTAGGCACTAATGCATATGCCAAACAACCAACGACACATAGATGAGCAACACATGGCTTGTGATCATGCCAGTACTCATATGGAGTGATAGATTGCAATGTTCTAGTACATATGTTGAATAGATAACAACTTCAAGCTACAAGCTATATGGTAAAGCTTGACTTTTGACCATACACCTCACCATTTTCATGAGTGGCTTTTTCTTTCTTTCAAAAACTCCATTTTGTTGAGGTGTACATTACACTACACACTAATGTTTAATCCCACATTCAACCATAAATGCGTTAAAATTAAAGAGATGTATTTTTCTCCTCAATCAGAAGAGACGATGCCCATTTCGCATTTTCGCTGGAGAGAGAGAGAGAGGGTGTTCCTCCTGGCTACCACTAGAGACGGATTGGGGATGGAGAGAGAGAGAGAGAGAGAGAGTTGTAAGTATGCAAGTGGTCGGACAAGGTGCAGAAATGTATTCGACGGGCGGAGATGAATCCGCGTTGCTGAAGGCTGAAGAGAAATCATAGACCGAGATAGAAAGAACGAGAGAGAGAGAGACTGTAGGCGGCTCAAGCAGACTGTTAGGGTGCCTTCGACTAAACATGTCTGAGTGTCTATCTAGATCTATTATGTGGTCAATTGACTGTTGTTTGCCTTGATGATACTGATGGACTCGTGCAGTCGAGTCTCATCCTGAACGGGCATCTGGCTAACATCGATGGCGTGCTGCACTGTGATGCGAACGGTAGAAATTTCCTATTGTCATGCATAAATGTGTCATATGAATTCACATATGTTCACCTGAGCGTGACCTGCCTTGATTTAAGGGTGGAATTTGCGGGTCGCTTTTCTCTCAATCTCAGTAAATCCATTACCAACTTACACGGTTTCCTCCACTGGGCTTGTCTTCCTGTTCTATCCAAGTATTCTTATCTGAAGGTCCTAAAGATCTGTTTGGGAGTTAGGACCGTTGAGCTATGTGCCTCATGTATGCACATGTTCCATATACTAATCTGGATACAGCCATCAAACACATACATATCTCTGTGATAATGCGAGACCATGAGTGTTGAAACGTGCGATCCAAGCAGACAGATCATATGGACTTTTTTATATGTGCGTGCAGATTTCTGAATATGTGTTTTGCTAACATACTCACCATGGAGAGATGGATGGAGGAGGTCATGCGTAGGCTAAGCTATAGTCATAGCAGCACT